>CM029369.1:24011154-24393144 GCA_017165825.1 Hepsetus odoe | reverse complement strand
CACGCAATTCTTGAAATCCTCGTCTTGTATTTTCGGAGCCATCCACAAGAAATGCAATGTCTTTTTTCAGTATTTTACTTTGATCTGGAATAGATTTAAATTAGAAGAAAAAACATTTTAAAGAAAATATGTGTATTATTTCTAGAACAAAGTATTTGTTGTAGAATTTTCTTACAAAATTTATCTTTAGAGTTTCTTAAGATTAATTTAAGATTAAGTTTCTATTTTATGTGCGAGATGTGTAAGTGTCCTTACCATTAGTTTGGATTTCTCTTTTTGGTTTCTCTTCTGCTAGTTTTGTCAGAAGGTTTAGTTGAATATCTTGCAAGTTATGAAAATCTGGAACTGCAAATGTATAATCTGTCTGTGAAGATATGGCCTCCATTTCATTGTGATCTGTAAGCTTCGACCCAATGACATAAATTGCAACACCAGCATTCTTTAATTTGCTAGCAGACCCTCGGGCAGAGTCTCTTGATCTGCCACCTGCCACTAGCACAAGTATCTGTTTTACACCATCACTCTCACGACTTCCATTTTTGAGAGTCATTACATTGTCTCTTACATATTGAAGGGCTATGCCAATATATTGTGGTCCTCCACCCTTTTGTCTGAGATTTTGCACAGCATTTGATACCTCATAAGTAGATGTATAAGTGTTGAGATTGAAGCTTGTTTCTGGAGTGTTGCTAAATTGCACAACAGCAATTTGATCCTTGTTACGACCAACATCCATTTTATTCACCATTCTGGCTACAAATTCTCTAATTGCTGTGAAGCGGTTCTGAACATCATCAGATCCATCAATAAGGAAGACAATATCTCTTTTTCCAGTCAGAGTTAGAACTAGAATAAATACAATATATAGTTCAAATAAGTGACAGTCATAAACACATGCATCATAAATACACATTATCAGGTAAGGCCCCACACCATTGCTATATATGATTTTTATCAATAGTGAATTCTCTTTTTTTATAGTGAGTGCAGCATTCAAAAGCTGAAACATTTGCTCACTTTTTATTATACATTAAATCCAAAAGGATTTACTGATTTGGATTTATACCTATGCTTAAAGTAGTTCTTAAAAAGTTAGCCATGGGTCATTTGAATGAAACAAAATATAGAAAAAACATATATAACTGTAATTTCTTAATAAGAGTCCTTACCATCTGATGTGATAAACTGCTCTGGAATTTCTTCACCAATACTTGCAATTCTTTGGTAAAGGCTGTCAAGGTATTTAAAGTCAGGGATGGAGAAGGCATGCGCTGGTGTTGAGGATATTGTCTGTAACTCCAGAGTATCTGCGTTTCTTGTCCCAATGGTAAATACTGTTATTTTACTTTGCCTTAGTGTCTCTGAAATGCCTCTGATATCATCATTTGATTTCCCACCACAAAACATGTACAGAATCTGAGATGTACCCTCAGTATGCCTGCTTTCAGTTGATGGAGTGAATATATTATCTCTAACAAACTGGAGAGCAGTGCCACTGTTTAGTGGCCCTCCTCCTTTGTGCTTCATAGAATGTACTGAATTCAATAAATCATTCTTTGTGGAATATGAACCGAGATAAATGTTGGCTGTGGCATCCTGATCATACTGGATTAAGGCAACCCTATCACCATTTTCCACTACATTCAGGTTTTCAATAACCTTTAGAATAAAACCACGAATTGCATCAAAGCCAGTTTTAGAATCATCAGATCCATCCACAAGAAATGCCACATCCTTTTTGAAATTCTCGAATAATTCTGGAATAAAAAGTAATAAAACACTACATCTCAAAACCAAAAAAGTTGACCTAAAGTAATCAATATCCCAACAAATAATGGTGGTGCTACATCCAAAACTGTACTAGTCTCATAAAATCTGAAAAAGTTAAAAACAAATGCATCTTACCAAAATCTGATGGAATCACCGTTGGTAATTGTTTTATGGACACCGCGTTGATTATAGATATGATTTCATCTACAGTTGAGTAAAGCTCCTCTACGTTAGCAATGAAAAAATAATTTGGCTGAAGGGATACTGTTTGTAGTTCAAGAATATCAGCATTGCTTGTCCCAATACTTAATGGAATGATCCCCTTTTCTTTCAAGGCTTTCACTGGACCTCTAACATCATCCCTAGATCGTCCAGCACTGAGCAGAATCAAAATCTGTGGAACATGCTCTAAATGTCTACTCCCAGATGGGAAGGTAAAGACATTATCATTCACATATTGTAAAGCTGCTCCAGTATAAAGGTATCTTCCATTTTTGTGTCTCAGTTGTTTTACTCTGTCAATAACGTCATCCATTGATGAGTGTGTATTCAAAAAGAAATCAACACTTGCATTTTCACTGTATTGGACTACAGATATCTGATCCCTGTTATTCCCTATGTTCATTTTCTTTGCCAGTGATACAACAAAATTTTTCACACTTGAGAAGTTTTCTTCGGTATTGTCTGAACCATCAATTAAAAATACCACATCTCTTTTTGCATCTGTTGTGAGAAAAATGAAAGATTTTATAGGGTCAATAAAATTGTTGCTGTTACCTGGTTTTCCAAAAAATATTGTGGGTATATTCATAAAATTATTTTTGTAATTAAATGCATCCTTACCCAATGTAGTCTGTTGCAGACTTCTTGGCTGACGAGGAACTTTCTTCACATAGGACATAAGTTCCTGCTCAATATTTTGAAGGCCATCAAACTGAGATACAGTAAAAGTCTGACTGGGTTTGTGTGATATCATCTGAAGCTGAAAAATGTCTGCAGTTTGAGACCCAACACTGAATGTCACAATTTTTTCCTGCTTTAGTGTTGCTGCTGGACCTTGAATGTCGTCTTCAGACTTCCCACCAGTAATCAGAATAAGAATCTGGGGAACTCCCTCTAAGTGTCTACTTCCAGAAGATGCAATGAAGACATGATTTTTAACATAATCAAGAGCTGCCCCAGTGTTAAGGCGACTTCCTCCTTGGTGCTGCACTCTTTCAACTGAATTGAGAACATCTTGCTTTGAAAAGTGTGAATTTAGTAAGAAATGTGTCTTTGCATGTGCGCTGTACTGAACCACAGACACATGGTCTCTACTCTTGCTAATATTAAATTTATCCACCAATCTTGAAACAAACCGAAGCATCATTGGAAATCCATCCCAAGTGTTATCAGACCCATCCAGGAGAAAAACAATGTCTCTCTGTGTTGTACCTAATTCAACTGAGATACAAATGAAATTGCTTAATTAAAATGTAAGTTAATTTGGATCAAGTGTGGTGCAAAATGAAAAGCAAAATATTTGGATCTACATATATGCCGCATCCCTATTTACAAAGTAATAAATACACAGTTTATAGAATTCATTAGCACTACAGTATTTTACTGATGGAAATTAATACTGCTTGACAAAAGAGTCTTCTGTGTCAATAAACTGTAATATCAAACCATAAATCAGACTAAATTACGCAAACAGAAGCTGAAGGCAAAGGAATTCTGCTACTGGAATATAAACAAAGATCAGAAAATCATTGACCCAAAAAAGAGTTTAAACTGAAGCGAAGTCATTATTCATTTTTTCAAGCACTGTCTGAAAAGAGAATTTTAACTGGAACTGCTGGAATGTAAGTATGCTTTTCATTTAGAAGAAGTAAAAGAGAACATAGTCAAATAAATAAATATAAAAGCCAAGCAGATCTTGTCAAGACTGATAAACTGATCCATTAAATGACCCCAGACAGTAGTTTAAAGAATAAAATTGATCCAACGTTATGTCTTTCCATACACACATCACATCACATCCAAATTAATCATTAGGAAATGTAAAGGCATCTAAAAATTCCAAGCAAATTGCATTTCTTACCAATAATAGTGGGGGGCTCAGTTTCCATTTTGGATTTAATAAACGAGAGGATTTCTGGCTGAACAGATATGAGTTCACCGAAAACTGGTAGGTTAAAAAGAAATCTAGGTGAATATGCTATTGTTCCAAGCTCCTTCTGAACAGCATTCTTCATCCCAATAGCAATGGTTAGTACTCCAGAGTTTTTGAGATCTTCAGCAGGAGCTGCCACATCATCACTGGACTCTCTACCTGTCATGGCAATCAAAAGCTGAGGAACTCCAATCTGGTGTCTGCTTCCAGAAACAGCAGTGAAAACGTTGGATTTAATGTAGTGCAGTGCTGCACCAGTATTAAGAACTCTTCCACCTTTTGGTCTGAGGTTTCTTATGGCATATATCATGTCCTGTTGTGTCTTATGAGTATTAAAAACAAAATGCACCAAAGCATCTTCACTGTACTGCACTACAGCAATTCGAATGTCACCTTTGTCAACATCCAGATTCTCAATCATTCTCCGAATAAACTCACGAATGGTAGGCAGTCCATTTTTTGAGTGGTCAGAACCATCAAAGAGAAATACTATATCCCGTTTGCTGTTTCCTGTATCGACTATTTTTTGAGAACAGATAAAACAAATGGATGTTGAAAGAAATTAAATTGATTTGATTTGAACCGATGAAGTAAACTTACAATACAATACAATACAAACTAAAAGAGTGTCTGGAACATCTTATAAATGGAAAACATGTGCAAGTGAATAAATTATATAAATAGGAATTTGCTATCGAAATCTCAGATACAAAAAAACAAATATTTTTCAACCACATGCTTCAGATTATGCACAATAATTAATCAATATGAACCCAAAGTGCAGACAATAAATACCAGAAAATGTAACTCTTACCAACTATATCAGGTGTTCCAATTGTTGAAATGTCTCCAAGGTCTCTTGAAACACTCATTAGGGATAAGACCAGTTTTGGCTCAACTTTGGAAAGAGCTTCAAAACTATTGACCTGGTATGTGAAACTGGGGTGGAAAGCAACCATGTGCAAATCATTTGGGTCTGCATTTCCTATACCAATGCTCATTGTTACCACCTCAAGATCTCTAAGAGCCATGGCAGGGCCTGTCACTCCATCACTAGATGGCCTACTACTTAGCAAAATCAGTATCTGAGGAACCCCTTGAAGTCTTCTGCTCCCAGATGAGGAAGTAAAAACTTGATGCCTTACAAACTGCAGGGCAGCTCCAATTTTAGCCCCTTTTCCACCCTTATGTTGTAAAACCTTTATGGCATTTAGAATATCCTCTTTCCTTGTGTAAGAATTTAGAAAAAAATTTACTATGGTGTCATCACTGTACTGTACCACAGAAACTCTGTCTTTGCTCTCCTCTATTCTGAGTTTCTCCACAACTCTTTCAACAAAATCACAAACTGCCAGGAAACCATTTTTAGTATCATCAGAACCATCCAGTAGGAATACAACATCTTTTGCTATTTCGCTGCCATTAACTAAGAAACAGCAAACAAACAAACAACAAAAAAAAAAAATTAAAAACAGAACCACACAGCTTTTGACACTGAATAGTCACATAGTCATATGGTTGCAAACCATGAGAGGCCATTAAATATTGCCTTACCTTCCTTCATAATGATCTCCAGTTGTTCCTTTGGAAGATTCACATAGGTGTTTAGCTTTTGCTGGACCGTGCTGAGCTGGTTGAATTCCTTTATGTTGAAGGCAAATGATGGATTGTGAGAAATGGCCGCAATCTGCTTTGGATCCGCGTTTTTCACTCCAACACCAAAAGGTACTACTCCTTCAGTCTTTAAAGCATGAGCGGGTTCCTTAACACTATCCCTTGATTTCCCTCCCATCAGAACAATCAAAAACTGAGGGACATTTTGGGGTGCTCTGCTGCCATAGTTGGATGATAAAATGGTATCTTTCATGTATTTTAAAGCAGCACCAGTATTCAGACTTCTGCCACCAGCCGGGTTAAGCCCTCTTATAGCCATCAAGACGTCATCTTTGGTTTTGTAGGTGTTCAGGTAGAAGCTAGGAGTTGGTCTATCACTATGTTGCACTACAGAGACCCGCACTTTGTCAATACTAACATCAAGGGGCTCAATGACTTTTATAATAAAGTCACGAATGTGTCCAAAATCCCTTTTGACATCATCAGAGCCATCTATCAAAAAAGCAACATCTCTCTCACCATCGGTGACTGGTGTGACTGGAGGATTAACAGTTTCTGAAAGAAAAAAATATTATGTTACTGGTTATGTTATGGTATGAGGTATAAATGGTAAATTATAAACAGATTCAAATTTGCTCTTACTCACCAGGCTCACCTACAACAGTGATAAGTGGTGTCATAATTTGTGCAACAATATTTGGCAAAGTAGCAAAGCTTTGTTCATAGTATGCCAGAGTTGGAACAAAAGCAACTGTCTTCAGTTCACTCTCTGCCACCTGGCTAGCTCCAACAGCAAACGTCAGGACTCCAGCCAGAGCAACTTGGTCTGCAATTCTCTTCACTTCATCTTGAGATGGACCCCCAGTAATAAGTACCAAGACCTGTTGGATCCCCTGATTTTTCCGAGAACCAGCTGAAGCCTGGAAGTGGTTGGCTAGAGCATACTGAAGTGCTGCTCCAGTCTGCAACCTGTTTCCACCCATTAGTTGAAGCTGAGCTATATTAGCAAGCACATCTTGTTTAGTGCTGTGAGAATTTAGATAAAATTCTGTTCTTTGTCTCTCAGCAAACTGCATAAGACCAATGCGTACTCGTTCAGGCCGCACATCCAGCCGGTCGACTATGTTGTAAATGAAGTCACGTACAGCTGGCAGATTAGCATTTCCAACATAATTGGATCCATCCAGCACGAAGACAATGTCCCTAACAACTCGTTGGGTCTGAACAGTTGTTGATTCAGTATCTGTGGGATGAAAAATCTTTGTTTATTTTCCATAAATCAATTATTTAATAAAATGCAAAGAAAAGAAAAAACACAGGTTACATGATTGGATTTAGTTTTAGAAACAGCATTTTCTTTTTTTTTGTTTGGGGAGTGATTGAAGTTGATCAGTTAGATATTGGTATAATCGCAAGAATATGCAGTTTAAGGGCCACATGGCTAAAAGCTAACCTATGCTAAGCTATGTTTATTTTTATATTTACAGCTGTGCATTAGTGTTATAGTTTATGGATCAGGTGCTAATAATTTATAGGGAAAAATTGTCTCCCTTACACATATGCATTGAAGTAAGGATTCTGCAAAATATATAAAGACTGCACAGAATATGAGTGTCTCTCTCCACACTTTTATGTCAACCTGTGCTCCTCCCTCTTCTTAGAATATGTATTCATTACACCTTTCCCATTCTTTTAGCAAAATCCACTATCATCTGACCTTCTCATTCCTCTCCTTGACAAATTACCTAGCCATCACCTCCTCAAGAATTCTTCTTTCTCTTCCATCTCAAGACCTACTTGCAGGGCATATGCACTAACAACATTTATTATCACACCTTTGATTTCCAGCTATATCATTAATATATTTGACAATCTTTTCATGCTCAGAATACTCTTGACATACTCTACCTTCAGGAAAACATCTACCCCATTCTCCTCCTATCCATACCATGGTAAAACAATTTGAACCCACCTCCAATACACTTGGCCATACTCCCTTTCCATCTAATCCCTTGCATATGCAATATACCAGCCTTATCTCCACATTAGCTATTTCTCTCCTTTTACCATTCATACTGCCAACATTCAAAGTTCCTACCCTCACCTTTGACTCTCCTACCCTTCCTACTCTCCTAAGTCTCTAGACATGCCTTCCTCCTCTTCTCCTTCGGCCAACAGTAGTCCAATTTTCATCCGCACCTTGTTGACAAATAATATTGGAGTCAGCTATTTTTAACCCAAGCTTCAACTGATCCTATTTGGAAATTTGTTTTGTTGTCCAAATATTAATTTGGCAAAAGTTTTACACTGGATGCCCTTACTGCCATAATCCTACTGTACACTGGCTTGTACTAGGGGCTGGGTTAATGATATTTCATGCTACCAGGCATTAATTAGTTATTAATTAGCCTAGAAGAGTACCTCCTAGGAAAGAAACAGTTCAGAAAAGAACATTTGCCCTGCCAGCTTGAGGCTATAGGTAAATGTATTTTTTGGTACAAAAATGGTTCAGGGATTTGAAGGTCATTGCAGGAATGACCTGCTGGGACTCCTATTCATGGAGCACCTTCTTGAACATTAAAAAACTTGGATAACAGAACATTTTGGGTATTTGTGGATAGCATTTTGATGCTAGAATGCCAGATACATCAGCATACCTTTATGTATTATATACAATAAATAAGTTTATTCAGAAATTATCTGTTGTTGGTAAGATTACCTGTTTCAGGTCCCTCTGTCACAACAACCCCTGAAAGTGTAGACAGCGCAGATAAAATCTGTTTGGGTTTACGCGCTAATAGACGGAAATCCTTCAGCATAAAGACCAGGCTCTCATCAAAAGCTATCTGCTTGAGGTCAGCTTCATCAGCAGCCTTGGATCCTGCAGCCAAGGTCAATACTCCCATTCGCTGTAGAGCTTCAGCAGGTTGTAGGACACTATCTTTTGACTTTTTGCTGGAGATCAGCAACACAAGCTGTGGTACTCCATCTTGAATGCGACTTCCTTTTTCAGGCGTAAGCATATTGGTCCTGACAAAGTCCAGGGCAGCACCAATATTGATATCAAGTGATCCTTTAGGTTTAATTCGTGCAAGAGCAGAGATTAGCAATTCTTTTGAGTCATATGAATTCAAGTCCATCTCAAGTCTTGGGGTGTTAGAAAACATCGACACTCCTATTTGAACTTGATCAGGTCCAATCGGCATAGTTTCAATGAATTGTCGGAGAAATTCACGCACAGCATTGATTAAGGTGGGACCCATGCTGCTGTCAATGAGAAATATTATGTCCCTCTTTGAAACAGCCAAGGCTGAAAAATAAAAGTAAAAAATATTACAATTTTGTTCTGCAAATGACACCAACTTAAATCAATTAGTTAATTAAAATTATGCAACAGCATAAAATGTCACATTAGAAAACAATGTTTGTCATGTTACATGTTCCATATTGGTGCAAATACTTTGCATTTTCATGTTCATTAATTTTGGCTAGATTTGTGTGGAGACACCAAAGAAAGGTGTTTTGCTTTCTTTACTATGGGATGGGTACAGTGAATAAAATTTAGATAAATAAAAATGTGTGATGAGAAACAGTTGACCTTTGGAGCGAATTTATAATTAACTGGGGTTAATTATAAATTATAAAGTAATTACAAATTATGGCATCTAAGTGAATATAAAATAGCACCATAAATTGAATTCACAACTGAATTTGAAAAAGACTTATTTTTCCATGAAACCAAAAGCATTGTTAATTAGAAGCTCATTATGCAGCCCAAAGCAGCAGTTTTTAAAGACTTGAACTGTGTGAACCACATGAAATAAAATTATGCTCGATAATTTTATCACATTTTCTTTATTTATACACAGTTTGAGTGTGGAGTGGTCTAGTCCAGACTTTTTAAAAATGGTTTTGTAAGCTTTTCTAGCCTAATGAGCATAAATGACTGTTTAGAGGTCCTCAGAAATCATCTTTGTTCATGCCATGAAACACTTTTAAAAAATGTTGTGAAGATCCAACTGTGAAACAAGCCTGTTCTGCAATGTTCAATGAAAAATCTTCCTCAGTAAATAATTGGCTGACATTACAAACAATATTTTTGTCATTTAATTTTGTGCATTAGCTCCCCTTTTAACATGTGCAAAAATGTTTGATGTTGAAGGCCATATTTAAGAAGAAAAAGAGAACATTTTACAATATTAATGCACCACTATACCACTATAGCCCTTTTTGGTCAATAGTGTAGCTGGCTGTGTAACTTTAGCTATCATTTTGGTTAGGCATGTATTAGTAAATCAAGTTGAATTAAAAGAAACTGTATTTGTAAGAGAGCAAAAAGAGTAGTTCCTATAAATTACTTACACTTTTTATTAAAATTGCTTTCAAGACCAGAACACAAAGGCATGCATTTGATTGTGAAACAAGGTGAGTGTGTGTGTGTGAGTGTGACAGTCTGTATATCTGCCCTGCAATGGACTGGTGACTTTCCATGGATTTTCCATAGGCTCCAGAACCTACCCAAAACCCTAGTTAGGATAAATAGCTTGGATAGTGGGTGGATGGATGGAAGACCATTACAGAATATCTGTGTCTTTATTGTTTGTTTGTATGTTTAGATTGATTGAGTAATGTTTTTAAGGGAATTGCATAAAAAGAGGGGAAAAAAGAGGAATAATGGAGTCAATTTTCATTATTTTGTTAAAATGTGCATACTATTAAATATTTTGTCAGTTACTGACAAGCTAACAACTGTGTTTATACTCTTTGGAGTAAATATAAATTGTAACTATGGTGAATTAATAGGTTTTTGAGGTTACTGCAGCTCTAGTTAGAATGCCACTTTAAGAAGTAACTTGATAATAAAAAATAATATATATGTAATTGGCAGTCATTTCCCTATTCTACCTTTCAGGTCTTTCTCACACACACACACACACACACACACACATTATATATGAATAGTGAGGTCTTGCCTAAAGAATTTTATTGGTGTTGCTTGATGTGCTTAATAACCTACACTAGGAGCTGAGGACTAGTCTGTTGTGTGGAGTGCAGCTGAATTACCCACTACCCTTCACTTATTAGCTACTGTTAACCTGTATTGCTTTTCCACTGCACTGATTGTTTAGACAGAGAGACAGAGCCAGGAACACTTTGCAACATGTTAGGGCTATAAAGGAACAACAAAGAAAACATACTCAAAACTGATTAGACTGTGTTGATCAGACAAAAGAAATACTTTGAGGGGCTTATGAGTGAAAATAATGAGAGGATGGCATGAACCATGAAGTGCAGTAGATTAGCTAGGTGAAAGTAAGAGAGACATGGCAGTGGAGTTTCTAACCAGATTGTTTAACACAATCTGGGCAAGTGGCAAGTGAGAGGATTCATGAGGAAAAGTACGGGTACAGTTTTCAAAAGAAAGAGCTTGCAGAGGGATTACGTTGATAAGGTACAGCATGAAAATGTAGTGGATGCTAGGTTAAGAAGAGTGGTGAAAAATAATAAGCAGCAGTATGATTTAATGCTGAGAAAGAACAGATGCAATATTTGCTCTTAATGGGGAACTATACAGAAGGCCAGGAAAAGTTGTATGGTGCCTTTGTGAACTTAGGTTTTCTCTATGACAGAGTGCCTTTGGAGGAGGTGTGGTTTGGTATGATGAAGTCAGGAGTGGCAGAGAACTATATCAGAGAGGTACAGGATAGTACAGTGACAAAGGTAAGGTTAACTCTACAGAGCAAAGGCTTCATTTAAAGTAAAGATAGGATTACACTAAGGATCAGCCCTTTTTTGTTTACAATGCTGGTGGACAGGCTGACAAATGATAATAGGCTGGAGTCTCCATGGTCTATTATGTTTGGTGATAACATTGTGATCTGTAGTGATAGTAGGGAGCAGCTTCAGAAGGCCCTGGAGAGGTGGAGATATGTTCTAGGGAGGAGAAAAATGAAAGTCAGCAGGACAAAGGCAGAATACATGACATGTGCATTGGAGACATGGAATCCATTGGGAGAAGGATCTTGAAGATAGAACTCCCAGGTAAGAGGAGAAGAGGAAGGCCGTAGATGGAGATGAAGAGGTTTACAGATTATGTGATAAAGGACATGCAGGCAGCTGGTGTGAAATGAATGGCTTCAAATATACAGATAATAAAAATAAAGATAAAATGTGTATACAATTATATAATCATAAAACAACATTAAAATCTCTCTAATTTATCAGACACAGACATCAATGTTTTGAAATGAAGAACTGTATACTATAAATCTAAATACTATAACTATGTGTTCCATGAAATAAATTTACAAATTAAAAAATTTATATGAATTCTATTCCTTATTTACTTATTTGTGGCCTTTCTAAGCAATTTAACTCAAGCAAAGACTACAAGCAAATCACTGTTAAAATACATTGATTGTGTGTTCACAATATTGTAATCCCCTCTAATATTATTACATACCTTCTGTGAAATCAGTCTGCGTCACAATGCTGCGCTGGGCCACCCCATTAATATACTGAAGCAGCTGATCAACCATACTTGCCATTGTATTGACATCAGGGGCAGACAGAACAAAGCTTTTTTCAGTTGCAATAGCCTGAAGTTGGGTACTAGCTGACTCGCCCACTGCGACACCAAAGGTGAAGATATTGGCCTGCTTTAGTGCTCTTTCGCCCTCACTGACATCATCAGTAGACTGCCCAGCACTGATTATTACCAAGGCCTGGGGCACCCCTTCCTCTGCCCTGCCCCCTGCCTCTGGGCCAAACAGACTCTCAGTCACCTGTTCCAAAGCTGCCCCCAGATTAGAATCAGTTCCACCAGGGTATTTAAGCCCTTGCACAACATTCTGGATGTCACCTTTGTTGGCATAGCTATTGAGATAGAACTGAATTTCTGGGTCAGCACCATAGAGCATGAGGGCTACCCGGATCATGTCCCTCCCCACATCAAGCCTTTCGATCACTTGTAGAGCCAAATGACGGATGAGAGGGAAGCTGGCAGCTCCAATGTTCTCTGATCCATCAATTAAGAGTACAAGGTCAGCTGAATCTTGTGCTTTGAAAAGAGAGATTGAGAGAAAGAAACAAACAAAGCAAATGCAAAAAAGTGAGGGTTAAAAAATGGAAGAGAAAGAAACAAGTGCACGCACATGACTGCATGTGTCAAGACATTGTCATGTATATTCATAAAGCATTATAACACAAACACACCATACTGCATGTGGACTGAATCAATGAAGAAAAATATTTTTATTGTCCCCAATTATAATAAGCTGTCATTGTATAGTGCCTGCATTGTAAATGCCACAATCAGAGAGTGTAATTTTCAAGACAAAACAAGAAGCTCTGCATCCAGAGATTAGTCTGTGAATTTCCTGAGGGGAACACCTATTTTCTTTTCTTTTTTTCACTTGCTGCTTTAGAAAAGTAAGCACCAAGTGCTGTGTTTTTTATATATTTTTGTAAATTTGCTTTTATTTCATTTTCTCTCTATGTCTCAGTACAAATGTACCACCCCAGTTATAAACAAACAGTCAAAAAGGTCTTTCTATTTGACCAAAAATACAGCATAGTAAAATTTCTCAACATTCCTAAAGAGAAATATTAGCCAATTAACTTACTGTGCAATCTCTGAGTGTACAGAGGGTTGCATGAAATAAGTCACATTGAATATTGTGTCCCGCAACAACATATTTTTTCTGAATGTCCTAGTAAGATACACAATTAAAAACACTCCACGAGGAGGCAGCTGTAATGTCCCTGATATTGACTTTGTAATTGGAAGCAGTAAAAGCATTTCTAACAGAAAAATAAATATCAAACAGAATTTACAGTATGTCTACTTTTTATATTATATTTATATACATTCCAAAAACTTAATAATTGTAAATAACATATACAAAGTTTGACCCTACAGTACACAGTAATGTCCTATAGCAATTGCATCATCTTCATTTTGCATTCAGTCCCATCATGCAGACTCATGTTACAGAATAAGATAAAAACTACCAGTCATGACCCTTCGTCTCATCTTTACCTTAGGTTACAAATGAAATAATATGACTCCACAGCAAATGAACCTGATTAGTTTTCTTCATTTGCATTAAGTCATATTTATTTTCTTTTGCTATATATGATTTTTAATGGAAAGATGAAAGCAAGTAGGTTCATCACTGTTTTAAATTTTACAATTCAGGTTTTTTTTTTCACATTAAAGGTAGATGTTTATCACCATAAACAAACAGAAAACAGGAAACTAAGCTGACAAGACACAAGCTGTGCTGGGGGTTAGCTTTTGAAAACAGTAGCTGCTTTGATATTATATGGTCTTACTGTCTGCATTGTAATGTCAATGTAGATGGATGTGGGCCTTCATCCATTTAATGTTGTACTTTGCAGTGGTAAAATGTGAATTGATTTAGGCATTAAGAAATAGAAATGGAAAAAATAGATCAGATAGACTTAAATTTAATATATTATTATAGTTAATACAATGATTTATAAAGCAATAGGTAATTATTAAATTAATGTCATGCTTTTTAAATGTGGGCATCACATCCTAAAACTCAAGAGCTGTCAATTATCTAACATGCAGAAAATGTGTGATTCATAAAGGAAAAAGTGATGTGAACAGTGCAGATGAATAGTTAATAGGACTTATCCTTGTATGAATAGTATTTATAACTGAGACTGGACATTCCTGTGGTTGGCTGTGGCTGTCAGAGAACACACGAGCATTAGTTTTCTTTTTGTTTTACATTTCTAAACTGTTTTCATAATTTATTTATTTTCCCCTGACAACAAAATATTGAGTATTGAATTAAAACCAGTAGTGTTCCCTCAAGTTGGAGGCAAATAAACGATGAAGTAGTTGACTTGATCCAGTGGAATTAGCTGTGATCCAGGTAGAGGTCTCTTGTGTATTACCTTTTACTGACATAAACCTCTTTCATAGTCAACACAGCACTCTACTTTCAAACCATTCAGATGGTTGGCACATATTCAGACAATACATTTTAAACTGTTTTCTTTTACACTGTGCATTGTTTTCACACAGATAAATCTTGTGAAATGTGCTACTATTCATATTAACCAAGACATTGTTTGTTTTAATGCTTCTTTTATTGACCTATTCCTTTAAAAGGTGATTATTATTAAAAAACAGTATTTTAACATTATCTCAGTGAAGATTTACATGTTTACAAAAAGATATAAATGAATAAAATAAGATTAGACAATAAACTTCTAGTTAAACAATATCACTTTGGTGATCTCTTTGGTTAAACTTACCATCTTGAGCATCAAGTTTTGGGATGTGGCCAAAGAACAGCACACCTATGAGGGTGCATAAGGGCAGCAAACTAATTTTCGGCATCATCTTCACTGGTACCAGAAGATGCCTGCAACACAACATGTAGCAGCTAATAACAGTCAATACGAGCATAAACAGACTAAAAACCTAAACAACACTGATTGTATTTTTGAATGCAATATACTGCTTAATACTTTTTACACTGTGATTTACTTAACTGAGTTTAGTACTATTTAAGTGGCAATTAACAACACAACATTGTCACTCCTATTAGGGTTATACATTTCTTCCTGTCTGCTCTTTTACACCAACCACCTCCATGTCCTCTCTCACCACAATAGTAACCCAGTAATCACTCTAGTAGTAACCCAGTCATCTCATATCTCCTCACCACCCTACCATGCCCATCTTCACCCTAAATTCCACATTCTTCCTTCTGCAACTTATACCTACACTTTTGCACTTTTACCATCCTTACCCATCACCTCTTCTGTTCCTTTCACAAACATGCCCATTAAAGTCCATATGAATCACTACTCTCTCCCTTGGGTACACTCCCTATCAGTTTATCTAACCCACTACAGAATTTCACAACCAGCTTGCAGGACATATGCAGTAACGACATTCATTATCAGAACTTTTGATTTCCAGCTCAACACTTAAAACACTTTTTGGTACTCTTTTTACCTCCAAAACACTTTTGACATACTTTTTCTTCAGGATAACACCTATCCCATTTTTCCTCCCAACCGCACTATATTAAAACAGTAGAATCTTCCTCCAAAACACCTGGTCTATCCCCCCACAGACGGTCTGGTCTCTTGCACACACAAAACCTTAGCCTCCTTTCTCTACATCATATCAGTTTCTCTCCCTTTACCAGTCATGCTGCCAACATTTAAGGTTACCCTAACTTCCACGTTCCTACACTTCCTTCTCTCCTCCTGCCTCCAGACATGTCTTTCTCTATTTCCTTGGTTAACATTACATTTCAGCACCCTTTTAGCTAACAGTACTGTCTGCGTATTTATTTAGCAAATGTTTTACACCGGATGTTCTTCCCATTTCTCAAGACATGGGAGCAGCACAAAAATACATGTTTGTGCAATGCTTGTGCATGCCTGGGTAAAACTGGCAGTTGTGTATTAGGTCATCTTATCATGGATGCTAATCATATTTTAATAATATCTTAAACAGTCCATTTTATGGAAATAATTGATTGCTTGAATTAATAAAGGGGTTAAATGCATATTTTTCATAGCCACTAGAATTAATTAGGTTCGCAAGGGGTTCTGGAGCCTAGCCCAGCTCTCACAAGGTGAAAGGTGGGGAAACACCCTGGACAGGTCTCCAGTCCATCACAGGGCAAACACGAGACCACATTCACACACACTTACATCTATGGTCAATTTAGCATCTCTAATCCACCTGACATACATGTCTTTGGATGGTGGGAGGTACCAGAGCAAGCACCCAGAAGAAACAAGGACAACATACAAACTCCACACACAAGGGACCACCCCTTGGCAATCTAACCCAAGACCTTCTCATTTTAGGCAACAGTGTTACCCACTGCACCACTGTGTGATCCCTGAGGCAGGACAGAGAAGGCTAATTTGACTCAGGGATGACAGTGGTGATTTTGAAAAACCTTGCAATGATGGTGGCACTTAGAGAGATATTCAAGATGCCTACAAGACATCTTTCTCTGCCAGCAGTTGTGCACATCATCTGAGTTACCCATTGCACCAGCATGCCACCCTGCATCTATTTAGATATTGTAAAAGGAAGCCTAAAATTCCTGTTCCATCTTTAATGCATATTTTAGAAGGCCAATGCACCAACATATTGTACAAAAATTCAAGAAATAAAATGGACATTCTAAAATGATGAGAATGATGTAGGTAGATGCAATAATTCATTTTTATTTAACCAACCAATAAAAATATCTCAATTGTTGAAAAACATTTGCCCATTCTTATATTTGCTTTCTAAGGGAGTTCCAAATTGAAGGTGGCTAAGGAAAAATTTATTTATTGTTAAAGACCATATGTTTGAATTAGATCCAATTACTTAGCCTATGTTTTACTTTAAGATTGTTCTACTGTGACTCACCACTGTCCTCTAGTGGGAATCTGAGGGATTTGATGTGATTTAAAACGCATTTATGGCATTTAGCAGCCGCTCTTATCCAGAGCAACTTCCAATTCCTAACTACAGGGACAGTCCGACTGGAGCAACCTGGGGTTGAGGGTCTTGCTCAGGAACCCAGTGGTGGCACTGCTGGAGGTGAGATGGACCTCTTGGTCCATAGGAGAGTATCGTACCACTAGACCACCACAAATGCTAAGCCTATAATATAATAAGATTAAATATTTTTTCTGCCTGCTTATGCTTTAATCTAAAGATATAAACTAAATAATTAATGTATATTATTTAGCAATATTAATATTTCAGTTGACTGAGAACATATAAAATATTTTGAAGCCTCAGAGTCTGACACAGTTATTGTGTGATTATATTTTAGACTCATATACTACCTATGATCATTCTTGTGGCACTGAGCAACTTCAGCCACACACATCTGGTTCAGCTTGACTTGCCTGTGTAAACTCTTCCAGATTTCTATGACCATCTGGCTGAGACTGTGGAAAAAATGTCTCACTAAGCATGGTCTTCCTTTTACTGCTCTGAGGGCGTAATTTAACCACCATACACAGCATTAAACAAAATGTAACTTATTAAAAAGATATATGTTCACACAAGTTGACATTTTGTTACTGAACTTTATTCATTTGAAATGGAAAAAATCCTATATGTCTAAACAATTAATGCACATAGCCCTCCACCCCCAACTATAATTACAGTGAGCGAAATTTGCATCCTTTCATAATCAAGAAAACTAAATATGCATCAGATATTACACTGGAAAACATTAAAGCAAATATATTATTATTGGTCTGTTCTGAGCTGTCACTCATTCAACACACTCTAAATCATGCTCTCTATTTGATATGTGTTTTTGATTTCAAATTATATTGCCTACAAAAAAGAAGTCAGTCTTTACTTACCTTGAAAAAAGGTTCTGTATTTCAAGTAAAAAGTTCTGCTAAATAATTCTTCAGTCTATGTCATTATCTTTCTGGTATTTCCTGTCTGTGAGCAGGAATATATGAGCTCAGGTTAAACAAAAGGTAGAGGATGATACACTCGTCAGGACAACCAGATGTGTTCTCTCCAGGAGAAGGAGGAGAAGTAGCAAGCTTGAAACAGTACACAGTCTCATAAGCCTGGAGTACTGCCACATATTTCTTTCTGACCCACCCACTTTATGAGAGAAGGAAAAGAGAAAAAAAAAAAAAAAAAAAAAAAAAAGACAGCAGTTCTACAAACTGGGCTAAAAAAGGGTGGAAATTCATGGACCTTTCGTGTCATGAAGTGAGATCCTGCACTCTAGAAAAAGATAACCAAAATCTTTGACTAAAAATGGCTAAAACCTTTAATCACTGAGTAAAATATTTGAATTTAGAGAATGTGAGATACTGTGAAGCAGTAGCCAAATTGAACAGTTGATATGGTGCCAGAACACAACAAAACAGAATCTGACAATAGATAAGCTTATGAACAATTAAAAATTTTATGTCTGATAACAAAATTTTTTTTTTAAAAAGGGGGGGGGAACAAGAAGTACAAAGATTAAAAATGAGTGTTGTGAAATATTAACAAATAAGCAGTGCTTGAAATTGTCCTCTGTATTTTCTTATTGTAAATAAAGTATGTTTTATTGTAATTTCAGCCACATACACAGTACAGAGTGGAACAAAACTTCACAAGGAATCGCTCAGTGCTTAGCAAAACTGAAAAAACAAAGTCTATGAACAGTATTCACATATTGGTTCTTTCTTTCCAGATGAGAGAGGGCCAGGTGAAACACACATCGTCCATTGAACAGATGGTAAACTCAAACTGCAGGGTTCAAAAGCGGGTTGAAGCTGGTAGGACTTCTTTGCCAGAGACCTAATTTTCAGCTATTGCTGAAAAATCTAAGAATCAAAAGGCAGTTATGCTGGTTGTGCATGTAACTGTGGTTAAGAATGCCTGAGACTGGTCCTGAGCAAGGCCTCTGGAAGCCAGCTGAATACTCCTAGACTTCTAAGGCAGCTGCTAGGCATGTGCAGGTAGATTTTAAGCAACACTTGCTTAATTGTTTTTTGTTTTTTTTTTTACAAAATAGCTGCAACAAGGTGGAGGTGCCTTAAGCAGGCACTTCCATCAGAAGTGAGGCTTGCATCTGGGACCCACAGGTAGGAGTGGATCCATTAGTGCTGAGACAGGACTCTCATGGATTCAAACCACCATGTATTCATTCTGCCTCTTTTCACAAAGATGAGACTCCATTTACCACAAATCCTCTGGCTGATGTTTTCCAGCAGGTGGGCCATAAATCCTCCTTCCTGATGGACCCAATGGAGTATGACAATCTAAACACTGTTGGCCACAGTCCCTAGTGAATGGGAAGCATTGGAGACATTGAGATTTACTGCTGCATCACTTCATGTCTGAAAACTCCTCTACTATGTGGTAACTAGGATAGGTGTCCCAGTTGTGACACTGATAGCCCCATGGTCAAAGTTTAACACCATAACATATCACTGTCACCCCTCTGAGGTCACCTAGAGGAGTGGGACAGCTATCCAGGCAGCAGGTTGCAACTTTAACATGAGGGGAATTCTTACAGACCAGGGAACTTCTTTTGTATCTTGGCTAAAGGGTGACCTCTGCTGACTTTTGCAGGTAAGGTATCGCTGTACTGTCACCCACAAATGGGTGAGATGGTGGAATGGTTTAAACAGACATTAAAGAGCATGCCATGAAGTGTGATCGTGGAAGACATTATACTGCACTATGTAATCAATGCCATCTGGGAAATGCCCCTTTAGACAATCACCATGGTGGCTCCTGCATGTGGATAAGGAGTTGTGGGAATGGGAATGTAGCAACATGTTTCTCATGGAACCTTCATCAAATGCATTCTGGAGATAGAGGAGCTCATATAGAAGGTGATGTCTGTAGTGTAAGAGCACATTGTGGAAAGCTTGAGATGGTGTAATTAACAGAGAGGCTTGGAGCTCCTAGACCCTATCCTAGACCAATAGCTTGCCCTAAGGTACCCTTAAATGCTATATGCTGTAATGTGTGTTGACAGTCACTTTCACATCACTTCCACTTATGTGACATGGATTGTTGGGTGCATGTGTGCCAGGATTGAAAAACGCCAAAGCCACTGGAGGCAGTGTTCTGCTCTGGGCAATGTCCTTCTTGGACACCTTGTGTCATGGTAGATGGTGCTCTGCTCTGACTGAGCACACCTGGGCTCATGAGGGCACAAGTGTGCTTCATTGGGGTCTGGCTATTTAAGCCCCAATGAGTCAGAGCAGAGTCAGTCATTCAAGTGGGTGATCTCCATTATAACATAGGTGCTTTAGTTTTGTATATTTTGTTATGTTTGTTTAATAAAGTCAAGTGTGAGAATCCCAGCTCAGCGTATACATCCTACCCACACCACCCCAGAATTATACATTGGATACTTGGATTAGGAACAGTTATGTTTCAAGACTGCACCTATAGGAGGACTAATTTCTCCAGTGGATAGCACCTGCAGTGAACAGGATGAGTGGACTTGTAGTTGCTGAACACAGGGTCATCTTGACAGAACACCTGCAAAGTAAGGCACTGACCCAAATAAAATAGAGGCACCTCTAGCAACTGTTGGCATGGGGTGTTAACATTGTGGTAAGGAAGACTACTTAGTATCATGAGCTTTACTCCATGCTGGGTAGGTTCTCCAAAAGAGCTCCAGACCTGGTTTCACTAGATTAAAACTCAAAGTAGTCTAACAACCTTTTTCAAAAAGATTGGACATTCCTATTTTGAACAACACTAAGAAAAGTGAAAAAATAAGTGAAAGTGACAACCCTTGTCATTGCAAGGTCACAGCACTGCACACCATGAACCACAACAAAATTGGACCTCTGCTTTTAACCCATGCACACAAACACCATGCAGCATTGGGCAGCTATTGAAAGCGCCCAGGGAGCAGTGACGGTACCTTGCTCAGGGGTACCTACTTGTGAGGGAATCGAACCCACAATCTTCCGATGCAGGGCCAACTCCCTAACCACTAGGCCACCGCTGCCCCAGTTAGAACAGTTAGAAGAAGTTAGAAGAAGCAGCCTCACTGAACCTTTACAAAGACACGACTTGTGCTTTTATGTTTTTCAGGTTTTTAAATCTGTAAATTGTTGGTATTGGCTGAAACTTCCCTGAGTTTGTCAATTAGTTCAGTTCTGGCTACATAGTCATGTGAAAAAATTAGGATACCCCCTTTGATCAGTTCTTAATTAAGAAATGTTCAAATATCGATGTCTAATCTTGTTTAATTGCAGGTAAACAACAAATAATAACCTTGATTTATTCCTTAAACCAAAGAAATAAATGTGTATTCTAACTGAGGAAAAAGTTAGGTTAACTTCTCCCCCAATAGGTAGCATGACCCCCTTTGGCTGAAATAACTGCAGTGAGACTGGAACTCTGATACACTGTAGAATTCATGGTGGATTCTATGATGGTGAGCTGGCCAGGTCTGTGCTTCATAGTTGTCATGAGATTCTTTTTCTGGACACTGTATTTGGTTTTTCATAGACATCTTCACTGTTCGGGTGTCAATAATTACATTTTTGACTCATCTGTCCAAAGAACATTATTCCAGAAGTCCTGGTCTTTGTCTACATTCTCTCTGGCAAACTTCACTCTGGCCTTGATGTTTCTTCCTTGCAAACCACCTATGCAAGTTAAAGTTGTGCAGTTTCTTTCTGATTGTGGAAGCATGCACTTTGATATCAACAGTAGAAAGAGCCTATTGTAGGTCCTGTGATGACATTTTAGGTTGTTTGAAGACTTCTTTTAGCAACTTCTGCTCATGGGTCTCAGTCTGCTCTTGGGGTGAACTTGCTTTGGAAGACCAGACCTGGACATGTTGGCAGTTGTTTTGGAAGTCCTTCACTCATAAGACTATTTACAGTGGAATGGCTGATTGCAAATTCTTTTGAGATCTTTTTAAATCCCTTACCAGACTTAACCTGCTTCAGTCTTCTTTTTGAGGGCCTCAGACAGCTCTTCTGATCTCACCATGTTCACTCTCACCTCAGCAGTCAGGAGCACACCAAACTAAATGTCTGCAGTTTAAATAGAGCAAACCTTCTTCAAAATGCTGAGTAACGATGTTCTAATCATGTGCACCTGATGTGCTCACCTGTGTGTGATTTGAGACATTTTAATTGGGAATAAAGGTGGGGGTATCCTAATTTATTCCTCACTAGAAATCACATTTTTGTAGAATTACATTTTACAGAAGATTTTAAATTCTTTTCTTTAGTTTTAATTGTTTAATTATATTACTTGAATCTCCCAGTACTGTTAAAATTAAAATGAAACATCCATATGTTCAAGAATGTTACAAAAACACAAAGGTTTTCAAAGTGTCTCTTTTCACATGACTATAGTTTGGCTACTGAACTTTAGGTATTAAATATAATTTGCATATAGCTTTATTGTTTGTGAATTGCTGTCTGATAAAGTGATATGGCTTATCAAATAATTCCATTTTGAGCTATTATCAATAAAATCCTTATTGGAATTAGGACCATGCTTCACATGTGTGTGAAGCATGGTGACCCATTTTTATTTAAATTGGTCTTAAAACAAAAAAAAAGTTTTGCAAGTGCTTATGTGTTTTACTTATACATGGCTCCATTAGCTCATTCCTGACTCTGCCATGGACATTGCTGGCTTTCAGTGTTTGCAAGCAACGGCTGAGAGTGGAAAGCACAGAGGGAGTGGTTTCACTATTTCTTATTAATGAGCAGTGGTACTACACTGTCCATATTGTGATTAGGAATGTGTCAGCAGCCCAGACTTTGAGCTGTTAGCTGTGGGGTTACTTCATGCCCAAGGAGATCTCACCCCCAATGTCCAATGTTATTTACATACATACATGCTCCATCAGGCAATGCCACAACAGCATGTGATGTCATCCACATGGACACAGCAAAACTACAGATGAAATACACAAATGCTTTCCTCCCAGGACACTCCAATCACTCCAATCATGTTGAAGACTCATACATATACCTTTCTGTTTATTAGAGAACCTGACCTGGGGGTGCACTTGAACAGTAAGCTGCACTTGTCCAAGATAGCCCAAGGGTCAAGAGAGGCTGTATTTTCTATAAAGACTCAGACCCTTTTAAGTTTGCAACACCATGCTATGGATGAGTCCATGGTGACCAGTGCTATATTTTATGATGTAGCATTCTGGGGAGGCAGCAGGAAAGTGGTATAGTAAAAATCTCTTTAACTTTGTCCTTTTATAGTGTCTCACACTACTGGGTTCACAGTTTGTTGACATAAATCTGACACCAGAAGCACCTGTGAACAGTTACATTTTTAATGGAAAACAACCTTGAAATGCTGGTAGTGGATAAGGCAGGAAGCCATTTGTGAAAAGGTTTTTTGTAATATTTTCTATAACTATTGAGCAGAATTAGAGTAGGAAAAAGAAAGAGGGACAGTGTCATTACATTACATACATTAGAAAGGGTATGCTAGTAGCGGACAAGAAAATTGGTCCAATGCCCAGAAATTCCTTTGACAGAGGTTGCCTAGAACATATTAAGAGACAGAGACAGAGAACAAAATATAAGGTAAAGCATTGTTAAATAATGAATAACTTAAATAACCAATTAAGCAAAAAAAGAAAGAAAGAAAGGTTGATTAAGAACTCTTAAACAGACTCCCGTTGGACAAAGTATGGTAAAAACACCTGCAGAATAAGATAAAAGATAAAATCCTGAATATAAGTCAAAAGTGGGCTGAACATACCAAGGATCTTGTCGTGGTAGATGGTGCTCTATTCTGCTCTGGCTTTATAAGTCAGAGTAGAGCATCAGTCAGTGTCAGTCAGGAATGTATGAGTGTACCCGTGACTAGGGTGTCTTTCATGTGTGGGTGCATTTATGTCTATGATGGATAATTAAGAAGGGATCCTGGTTTCTGGCTATGCGTTTATGTCCGGAGCACACCTCACGGCTACAGATGGACATCGCAAGCCGAGAGCTCCATTGAGAAGTCTGCAAAAATCCACTGGACTTTTCAGGTGCTGCAGGCTGGATCTGCAAAAATTGTGCTTAGGGAGTTTTGCGCCATTCGCAGGACCGGACGTGGTTGTGTTTGTTCCAGCTCCAGTGACCAGGAAGTGAGGCTTTGGGCCACCAAGAAGCGGGGCCGCGAGGCCCACCTGTCTAACAGCACAAGAAGATAGGACTTAAAAAGACATCTGTCGCTTGCACCACAGAGAAGGAGGCTGTGAGGTTTACTCCCGCAGTAGCTCTAAGCGGCGAGACTGTGATTCTGCCCAAGTCAGCCGAGATAGGCATGTCGTCAGTACTGTTGCTCACATCAGACCAGATAGGCAGGACTTCAGTGCTGTCGCCCGTATCAGCCAGACCGGGGTAGGCGGGAGGACGGCGTTGTCACCCATGTCATCTTATGCAGGCAGGGCCTCAGTGTAGTTATCCATGCCAGCCCTGGGAGGCGGTGTGTCTGCATTGTTGTTCAACCCAGTCTGGGAAGGCAGAGTTTCAGTGCTGACATTCTAGCCTGCCTGGGAGGACAAGAGGTGAGCATCATCGCTTAGGTCAGACCGCAGAAAGGGGACTTCTGCATAAGCCTGCCTGAGTAGGTGGATGTTTAAGGAAGATGTCCATGCCCACCGGCCGAGAGGGCAGGGTTTTCAGGACTGCAACCAAGCCAGCCCAGCAGAGAAAGGGCGGAGCTTTAGTGACTGCATCCAAGTCAGACCTCTAGAGAGAAAGCTGGGCTTCAGGGACTGCATCCAAGTCGACCCGCCAGGAAGGCTGTGACGGCAGCCGAGTGTACAGCGGCCCTGAGATGGGTCGTTTGGACTATCTGTTAAAAGCTTGTGTAAGCTCTCCCCCTCTGGGGTCCTGCTTCGGATAAGGTAGGGTCTGGCACCCTAGGAGTGGCACCTTTGGGGGGAGGGGTTCTGTAACGGTGAGGTGGTGGTGTGGTCCGGACATAAATGCGTTGCCAGAAATCAGGATCCCTTCTTTACTATCCATCATAAACATAAAAGCACCCACACATGACATTGACTAACGCTCTACTCTGACACCTTGGGGTTTATAAAGCCAGCCCCAATGAAGCACACTTGTGCCCTAATGAGCCCAGGTGTGCTTCAGTCAGAGTAGAGCACCATCTACGGTGAAAGACCTAAACTTTAAATGGCCAGAAGAAGGCACATATGATGGAGGACTTTGTGAAGCCCTTGAGATTCTCATTCAGAACCACAAACCAAAGAACAGATGCAGTAAACATCAGGCAAAGTGAATTATTCAAGAAAGAAGGAGAATGATGAGGTGACAAGGAAGAAGCTGAGAAGACAATGGGAAGACAGTGATGAGGAAGGTGTATTGGATTGTCCCAGGAAATACAGAAGAGAGATGAGAAAGGAGGGAGAACTGAGGAGAGAGTTAAGACTTCCAACATCCAACAAAGGATGATACAGGAAGAGGAAAGAAAGGTAAAGAGAGAAATGAGTAAGTGAAATAGAAATGAGAGGAGAGTCAGAGGAATACACCAAAGGTGGATTACACAAAGTTTTGATGATTATATCCAAAAAATGTATTGTGTGTGCTGCAGTGGAGAGGAAAAGCCCAAGAAAACAGAAGTGTTGAAGTTTCAGGAGATGAAGAGGATATTGAAATTTAGGCAGAACACAGAAATCTCTCCCTAATAAGATCGATGAGCTAACGGCGCTCACCAGGCTCCAGAGAGAGTACAGGGAAGTTAGCATGATGTGCTTCACGGAGTCCTGGCTGACACACCTCACTCCAGACTCTCTCGCTGCTGTACCGGGATTCCACCTGGTGAGAGCGGACCGGAGCGTGAATGAGACCGGTAAGAGGAAAGGCGGGGAAAGGCGAGGAAAGGCCCTGAGGACTCTACTGCCCCCTCCTGCTATCTCACTCATCAGGAGGCACCCACTCTCACACCACACAATAGCCTCTCCATCACAGCTGACCAGGTGCGGAGTCAGTTGAGGAAGTTGAAGCACAGGAAAGCCACAGGTCCGGATGGCATCAGCTCCAGCCAGTTGAGGGACTGTGCAGATCAACTCTGTGAGGTTATCACCTACATCTTTAACCTCAGCTTCAGCCTGGAGCACGTCCCCATTCTGTGGAAGACCTCATGCCTCGTTCCAGTCCCCAAGACATCACACCCCAAGGAGCCAAACCATTTCACCCCCCATTACACCGGTGAACATCCAGGGTTTGTGCATTGAAACGGTGGAGGAGTACAAATACCTGGGTGTCCACATCAACAATAAACTGGACTGGTCCACAAACACAAATGCTCTGTACAAAAAGGGCCTCAGTTGTCTACACCTGCTAAGGCGGCTGAGGTCCTTTGGAGTAAACAAAAATCTCTTGAGGACATTTTATGACACTGTGGTAGCGTCGGCTGTTTTTTACGCTGTGGTCTGCTGGTGTGGAAGAGTCGCAGAGAGGGACAGAGGGAAACTAAACAAACTGGTCAAGAGGGCCAGCTCTGTCCTGGACTGCCCGCTCAAGTCCATCGAGCAGTTAGGGGAGGAGAGGATGTTTTCCAAACTAACATTCATCATGGACAACACCTCCCACCCCCTACATGAGACTGTACGAGCACTGAGCAGCTCGTTCAGCAGCAGACTCTTACACCCGCATTGTAAGAAAGAACGCTACCACAGGTCATTCCTACCTGCAGCAATAAGACTCCACAACTCATCATCATAACATTACATTGCATTGCTTGTTTATTCATCCATCCATCCATTATCTGCCGCTTGTCCCAAATGGGGTCACGGGGGAGTGCTGGTGTCCAACCCAGCGCACACAGGGCGAGGACGGGGGGACGCACCCTGGACAGGTCGCCAGCCCATCGCAGGGAGGAGCGGGACGGGGACGGCACCTTGCTCAAGGGTACCTCAGGGCAACCCATTGGGAAGGGGTTCGAACCCCTGATCCACCGATCACGTGGCCAACACCCTAACCACTAGGCCACCACTGCCCCTAAATGTAATAATAATAAATGTAAAAAATAATAAATGTAATAATAATAATAATATATATATATATATATATATATATATATATATATATATACAATACAATAATATACATTAATATATATTAATAATAATATATAATATAATATATTATATAATAATATATAATAATAAACAAATCCAATTAGCATTCAAGCTTATACAGCTTGGAGTTGGAGTATATGCATAAAAATGATGATATGGTCAAAATACTTCCTTAATAATTGTGCACACATTGTACTCAACCATTACAATAACCATTTACAGAGGAGGGTAAAGGATATTTTTAAACTGCTGCCTCTGCCTGATCCTTGTGCCATCACAAGTACTGGGCTGAACACGGAAACACCAATCTTTATATATACAGGATCTCTCAAAAGTGAGTACACCCCTCACAGATATGACACTTTGATACAATGCAAAGTAGCCAATGTACACCTTGTATAACAGTGTAAATTTGCTGTCCCCTTGAAATTACTCAACACACAGCCATTAATATCTAAACCACTGGCAAAAAAAAGTGAGTACACCCCTAAGTGAAAAATGTCCATATTGTGCCCAATTAGCCATTTTCCCTCCCCGGTGTTATGTGACTAATTAGTGTTACAAGGTCTCAGTTGTGAATGGGGAGCAGGTGTGATAAATTTGGGGTTATTGCTCTCACACTTTCTCATACTGGTCACTGAAAGTTCATCATGGCACCTCATGGCAAAGAACTCTCTGAGGATCTGAAAAAAAGATATGTTGCTCTATATAAAGACAGCCTACGCTATAAGAAGATTGCGAACACCCTGAAACTGAGCTGCAGAACAGTGGCCAAGACTATACAGTGGTTTAACAGGACAGGTCCCACTCAGAACAGGCCTTGCCATGGTCCACCAAAGAAGTTGAGTCCACATGCTCAGCATCATATCCAGAGGTTATCCAACCATTATCTGCCGCTTGTCCCAAACGGGGTCGCGGGGGAGTGCTGGCGTCCAACCCAGTGCACACAGGGCGAGGACGGGGGACGCACCCTGGACAGGTCGCCAGCCCATCGCAGGGAGGAGCGAGACGGGGACGGTACCTTGTTCAAGGGTACCTCAGGGCAACCCACTGGGAAGGGGTTCGAACCCCTGATTCTCCGATCACGAGGCCAACGCCCCAACCACTAGGCCACCGCTGCCCCTATCCAGAGGTTGTCTTTTGAAAATAGACGTATGAGTGCTGCCAGCATTGCTGCAGAGGTTGGAGGGGTGGGGGGTCAGCCTATCAGTGCTCAGACCATATGCTGCACACTGCATCAAACTGGTCTTCATGGTTGTCGTCCCAGAAGGAAGCCTTTTCTGAAGATAATGCACAAGAAAGCCTGCAAACAGTTTGCTGAAGACAAGCAGTTTAAGGACATGGATTACGGGAACCATGTCCTGTGATCTGATGAGACCAAGATTTACTTATTTGGTTCAGATGGTGTAAAGCGTGTGTGGTGGAAACCAGGTGAGGAGTACAAAGACAAGTGTGTCTTGCCTACGGTTAAGCATGGTGATGGGAGTGTCATGGTTTGCAGCTGCATGAGTGCTGCTGGCACTGGGGAGCTACAGGTCATTGAGGGAACCGTGAATGCCAACATGTACTGTGAAATACTGAAGCAGAGCATGATCCCATCCCTTCAGAAATTGGGAGTATTGCTAATGATTCCAAACACACCTCCAAGACGACCACTGTCTTGCTAAAGAAACTAAGGGTAAAGATGCTGGACTGGCCAAGCATGTCTCCAGACCTAAACCCTATTGAGCATCTGTGGAGCATCCTCAAACCGAAGGTAGAGGAGCACAAGGTCTCTAACTGCTGATATATGTCATCGTCTCACACCGGAATCAAGGCGCACACACGTAGCTCCAACAAAGGTACGTTTTAATCAGAATCAGAAACAGAAACAGAAGCCGTATCTCACGGAACAGACAGTCAGAAAGGACAGTGAACGGACCAGGCTGGGTCGGGCTGTCAGGCTACAAGTACGTGGTTCTCCAGGTGCTGGTGATCAGTGGTGGTTAATGTGGGTGAGCGTGAAAGCCCGGTCAGTATTCCAGGGACTGTGCCCTCACCCCTGGCCTGGGTACAGTGGTGGGCGTGACAATATAGAGCTATTTTAGTTCCTTGTCAAAGCACTGCAGTATTTCCATTTGCATTTGATCAGCAGATGTCATCAGTGAGCAATGTTTAGAACCTTTCCCAGCAGTAAATATACTTTTAAAGCAATAAGTTAAACATGAGTGACATTTTGACTAGTACTCCTGATTTATCTAACAACTTTTTGGTTTTACACAATTAATACTCAAGGCTTTCGCTTCAGCATGATGACCCAAATTAGTATTTTTTTGTAACAATGCACTGCAAAACAGCACTCATGACTCTCAATTGTGTGTTGTCCTGAATTCCTTTACATGGTGAAACTGAGACTACTTGAAGTAGCTTGAAAATTTAAGGCAATAACTGCAGTGTATTTTAAGAAAGTAGTAGCGAACGTTTTCATTGCTATATACAATATTAATATTTGTTTAAATATTTGACATTACTAATGTTTTAACGTGTGCACTGCACTGTTGTAATCTTAAAACTGTTTCAAAGTTAGTTGTTTCATTTACACCTTTTCAAAACTGATCATCAGTTTTCAAAGAAAAATTGTTTAAGGACTGTCACTATACTCCTCCCTTGGACATGTGATAAGCAGGGCTCTTTAACTTTCTGGCTGCTGCTGTCTAGTTGAGTTTGCTCAAGAAAACCTCACAGGCAGCTTATACACACCTAAGGTAAAATGTTTTATGCCTCTAAAAATTAAGTAAATGTTAAATTGTTCACTACAAATCAGGCCATATGTCTCGTTAGTAGTCTTGTTCAAATTAACTTTTTTGTGCTTTGTCATTTCTATTGTTTATATGTATGTTTATGTGCTAATTGTTTGTTCTGTCTTTTAAGAACATTTGTCAATGTGTTATTCGACTTTAATATTGTTGAGTATGTCCATCTGAAGTAAATTATTTTTTATAATGTATGCTTTTGTGACATGTGAAGTGCTAAAGTTAAAGTTATGCTGAAAACAACAAAATATATTAACATAATTAAAAGAAAACTGTCTTTCAAAATATTTAATTACTGGTAAACTAAACTGAGAACTGGCTAATTAAACACATCATATAAATTGACTGGGAACATTTGAAAAAGCTGGTTAAGTATTTGTTAAAGCCTAAAAGTTGTTTTTATTTAATTATTTAGTTATATTTATAGTTATTTAGTTATTTTATCTCAGTTTGTGAAAGAATCAGTATTCCATTTTTACTATTCAATGTGCCTGTGCACACACATGTATGAAGATATATGAGATAAAGGTTTAGTTATAACTTTGAAGTGATTAATATAATATATCATATAATTTAGTGTAATAGTTTTTTGTTTTTTTCGTTAAAACCCTTAAATTTATTTACCATTAAAAAAGCAGAGCAATGTTTTTTTAATTTTTTTATTTGAGGTTAAGAAATAACAGCCTTAATTTTTACCTTAAGACTTTTATCAGATGACTTTTATCATGTGAATGCTGTTTTCAAATTAACTGAACATGCAAATCATGTGAGTTCCAAAGAGTAAAAATAGTTCCTTACAGCAATAACCAGTGTCCAGTAAGAGCTGCAGTGTTTGCATATTCCAGGAAATGGTATGCATTATTTAATGCATATACAGTAATTGTTCTCTATAGTCTATAGTTCTCTATAGTAATTTCTCTCTCTGGTACAAAACCTGTAATTGATTAAGGAGCCTACTACAGCAACCTCTACCTTAAGATCATATAGTGCACAAATCAAAGGGTTTTAATAGATCAAGATTCAAACAAGGAATTGCATTAATAGAATAAAAAATGAATAGATCAAGTTCAGTTTTCTTACAGTCAAGTTGTTCTTAATGATCCAAGCATGAATGGGGCTGAAATGAAATAACAAAAATTACAGTAAGGATTTAGTTTTTCTCCTCCGGTGGAGCAGAAACCATAGGATACCCTGACTCCAAATCAGATGTTTTATTATATATTATGTACATTATTTTATGCACTGTGGTTGCAGCATATTATTCAATCCATTTGATTGATGGTGAGTTATTAAATGATTGCATGTTAGGCATATGCATTCCTTTAATGGAATGCAGTCCCACAATAAAGTATTAGTTCATGTTCAAGTTCAAGAAGGTTTTATTGTCACTTCAACCATATATACAGTGAAACACATAATGTGCTACACATAAGACAACATCAGACACGACATAAGACACAAAACAAGGCAAACAAGTGCAGACAACAGACAGATAACAACAGACAGTACATTCAGTACATTAATCCATCAGAGAGCTGCAGTGTTGTCTTTGTGATGTCTTTTAACAAAGCAGCACAAGTTGTTGGCAGTGTGTGTGCAGCAGTGTTGTGGTTAAAGTGCAAAAAGTAAAAATAAATAATAAGTAATAAGTGGTGGTAAGGTGGTACATGTACATGAATGTGCAATAGTACATAACAAGAGGAGAAAAAGTTCTAGCAGAGGCTAGTGGCAGAGTGCAGGTTATTTTGAAGACATCTAATGTTCTGTCTGTCTGTCTGTCTGTCTGTCTGTCTGTCTGTCTATCTATCTGCATGGCTCCTTCTGGAACAGACATAACATCTTTTATTGCTTGCTATGCCATGCAATTAACAATGGTGGTAGCTATAAATTATGCACAAATTCCGTCTACAGCCAACATTTTGTCAGTTTGCAGAGGGAAGGAAGGAAGTTTATCATGCAGCAGCACAATTATCTAAAACTCACTGTCAGGTTAACAAAACAACTTGGATGTAAAAGTGGAAAGTTGTGGTAATGTTAGTCACCAGATCTTAACCCAACTTAACATGCATTTCCTCTCCTGACTTAGAGAAAGCAGAGTAAACAACTGAAAAATGCTATAATTAAAGCCTGCAAAAAAAGAAACAAACATATCTGTGAAGTTGGTGGATTGTAGGCTTTAAGCAGTTATTGCAAGCAAAGGGTATGCAACTAAATATGTAAATTTAGTTATGCTTGTAAGCATAAATTAGTAAAAAACTTTCTGTTTAAATACTTTTGCTCACTGTTCCAAAACTACGTGGTCAGATAACAAAGTAGATGTTAGATGTTATTTAGCATATCAAGAAGTAAATACCAGCAAAAATAAATTTTAAAAAATTAATAATGAATATTACTATAATTTCGGTAAAAGAATATTTGTTTAACTTGAATACATCCCCTTTAGATAGGTATATGTGTTTCATGTACATTTAAATGATTATATATCTAAAACTCCTGTCTGTAGGAAAAGCTTTTGGAAAATTTTACACAAACTCCACTTTAAATGTTCTTTCTTTCTTTCTTTCTGTTGCATTATTATTTTTCATGTGATCATAACGTCACCTCGTATATACGTAGAAATGCAAAGCCACTCTATTCTGTGAAACTTGCTATAGTTAACTGAGTATGCACTAGAGAAATGAGAAATACTGAACGTTATCTCAATTACTTCATAGTCTCTTTTCAGCTGTGTAAAAATGATGATGACCACCAGTAATGGGAAAAAACTGGATCTCTCCAAACTAACTGATGAAGAGGCAAAACATATCTGGCATGTGATCCAAAGGGACTTCAGTCTCCGAAAAACAGAAGAGGATAGGCTTGGGTAATGCCTAAATTCATTTTAAACTTTATTGGGTTTGTTAACTGAAATCAGATCCCACTGCATAATGGCTGTGTTATTTGTGTACATGCTATAAAAACTCACATACAGTGGAGAGCTAAAAGAGTTTAATGTGATGCATCAGAAGAGATTAATTTGTATCTTTTTTCAGTGTCAGAGAGACGTTAAAAAACAGTGATTTGAAGTGATTTTTTTAGTAAATATATAATTAATTCAAAGCTTAAGTATGGTTATCACGTCCACACGTGCATGTTAAGACTTTTATTTTCAACAATAACAAAAAAATGTTATTCAAGTATAGAAAAATAAATATGTTCTGCGGTTCCCCATGAGGGGCAGCAGTGGTTAAGGAGTTGGCCCCGGATCAAAGGATTGTGGGTTCGAACCCCTTACCAGTGGGTTGCCCTGAGGTACCCTTGAGCAAGGTGCCGTCCCTGTCAGTTCGCTCCTCCTTGCGATAGGCTGGCAACCTGTCCAGGGTGTGTCCCCATCCTTTGCCCTGTGTGAGCTGGGATGGAATCCAGCACCCCCCCGCGAACCTAATTAGGACAAGTGGCCCAGAAAATGACTGGCTGATTGAGTTCCCCATGAGCTGATCTCTGCTGGTAGGTTGGCAGATATCACATACATTTCAAAACAAAATCTCAAAACTTTAAAAATACTAGTATTTTTTTTATAAACATTTTCAATTTGAGTCATCTGTCTCAAGTCAAATTCTTGAGTCATTAATACCGTGTGAAAGTGAAGCTGAGTTTATCACCAACGCAAGTCCTTAAGTTGTGATCACCACCTCTATCACTTTATACATTTTATGAAGAAAACATTAAGCCTTGAAGTTAGTAGATTATATAAATAGAGTACAAAATTTGATTATGTTTGATGTTTATTTGCACTCTCAAAGTAAGGCTTTGTTTTATTTCAAAGTTTTCTTTCAATAGAGATGTCTATGGTCATTTAAAAGCTTACAATTTAAAATACAAAAAATGCAAAAAAATTAAGTAAAAAATTTAAAAAATCATCAAGAAAGACAAATAACAGGCAAGTATTGGTGCGCTGTTGTTAGTAACATGTATCATGTATTGTCAACATGTCCCTAGTGTCATTTTAATCTCAGTTGTAACAAATACACTATCAAGATTTTGTTTCAGTTCAGATATCATTTTAAACTTAAAAACTTACCACTTGCCGCAGCCTGTAGCAATAAAATCATATGTTTATTCCTTCTACAATTGATACAGCCTTCATGGTATTGTCAGAGTGTGGCTTCACCTCACTGCAGGAACTGATTAATAAATCTGATAAACTAAGGATGCATTTCTACAGATATTTGCAACTTTGTTTCCTCACTTGCTTTTCACTTATGTAAACATCCTCTGCACTTTGCGTCATATGTTCTGGTTAGGCCCAAAAGTGACCGTTTTGTTGGCCAGTAGACTCATTCTGTGCAAATGAGAGGACAGTTATCATATACTTTTTACAGTGATTACAGTGATATTTACAAACTTTATAGTGACCGCTGTATAAGCCAAATAACAAAATAAAAAAGTGATATTTTAAAGCCTGGGGTGAAACTGAAATCAAGGAACACTGATTTGTACAAAATGTATACAGGACATTAAAAATATAAATATAAATATATTTATGTTTACCCAGTTGTATCCATTAACTAAAATCCTAGGAAAAAGAAATCGTGCAACTACAATATCTTGTTTGCAGTAAACCATACAAGGTCACATTACCTCCCTTCTGATAGCTAAATTTTCTTTAGTTGCAGTAATCAGTTATCAAGCTCTGTTTTAAAGTTGACCATGTGCACGTGTACAATCCTTACTGATTACAATAAAATCAAAGTACAATTATAGCAGATTACAATATTTACAATTACAATACAGTTACAATTACAATAATTTGCTGGAGATTAGCACATTAATGTTTTTCTTGATTTTCTGAACTGATTAAAAAGCCTGACTTTTGCTATGAATTTGAGTTGTAGACATACATTTTTTTTTTTGAGTGTAGAAAGCTGATTTTTGTCTGATAGCTTACTAGCATTTTCAGCAAGGGCAATTTTATAATATTTTGAAAGATTGAAAATGTATTTCAGTCCTCCAAGGGGAGAATTTTTCATGTATTTGCACTTTACAGTAATACACTAATACAGTAAGTTATGTCCTAGTTTACAAGATAAACTTACATTTGCAATAAAATTCAATTCATATTATTATTTTCTTGATGTTTCAATAAATGTGATTTTTTCCCAATGATTTAATTACCTTGATGTAACCATAATATATCTTGAAATCTGAATATAAGAACATTTCAGTGAACAACATTGTCTGTTTCATTACTTTTTTGCTAAAACTGACCCATTTCAGTGGGGCATGTTAAGTAGCCAAGCTTGGTTTTGTCCTTCAGGACAATGTGTCTATATTCCACTAATTTTAAACAAGATTATAGGATTTGTCTCATTTTGCATGCTGAGCACCATCACATGATGAAGTGTATGACTTGGTTCTTTCACAGTGCATGCAAAGCAGAGAGATTCTGAAAACAAATGTGTATTTTCTCCAAAAAAGTTCTCTAAGAACACTAAAAAAGTCACCTGAGGTTTTCACAGTTGTAACAGCTGAAGTTATATTTTAAGTTAAAAATCAATAATTTAAATGTTTTTGCCACTTTATGAAATTGTCTTTATGACTTCATTAAGATTTTATGTAAAGGAGCAGAAACGAATAATGAAAAAATGTTCATATGATAATAATCTATGTCCTAAAATAACCTAAAGCTTTTAGTGCTGTATTTTATGCACTTGAAATAAAATTCTAAGTCCTTTTAGCACTGAAAACAATTAATCATTTTGTTCATACAACTGAATGTAAAAGTAGGAACCTCCTGCTTCAAAAGTATAATCCTATTTACTCTGAACTGTTGATCCCAAGTATTTCAATTCCTCCACCTACTCCCTGCATCCTAACCACTCCACTTACCTCTCTTTTGTTCACACTCATGTATTCTGTCTTTGTCCTACTCACTTTAATTCCCAGCATTCCTATCTAGAGCAGAACCCAGCCACTGGGGATGCACAAGCCAGTGTATTTCTTCATGCTGGTCCCAAGCCCGGATAAATGAGCAGGGTTATGTCAGGAAGGGCATCCGGTGTAAATCTTTGCCAAATCAATATGCGGACAACGAAACAGAATTCCATACTGGATCGGTCGAAGCCTGGGTTAACAACGACCACCATCAGTGCTGTTAGCATAAAGGGTGCTGGTGGAAATTGGACTACTGTTGGTAAAAGGAGGAGAAGAAGAAGAAGAAGAGGAAGGCATGTCCAGAGGGAGGAGGAGAGAAAGAAGGGCAGGAGAGTGGAAGTGAGGGTAGGAACGTTGGCAGCATGACTGTAAAGGTAAAGAATTAGCTGATATGATGGAGAGGAGGCAGGTTGACATTTTGTGTGTGCAAGAGACTAGATGGAAGGGTAGTAAGGCCAGGTGTATTGGAGGAGGGTTTAAATTGTTTTACCATGGTGTGGATGGAAGGAGGAAAATTCTTGAAAATTGCCCCACACATTGGTTGTGAGATGGAAGGGAAAGAAGAATTCTGGAATGAGCAAGAGGAAGTGATAGAGAGTGTACCCTGGGAAGAGAGAGTGGTGATTGGTGCAGATTTTAATGGTCAAGTTGGTGAAGGGAACAGATGTGACAAGGAGGTGATGGGTAGGTATGGTGTCAAGGAGAGGAATGCTGAATGTCAGATGGTTGTAGATTTTGCAAAAAGGTTGAAAATGGCTGTAGTTCATATTCATTTTAAGAAGAGGGAGGGGCACAGGATGACACCGGGTGGTCTCATGGTAGGATACTTGCCTATGGACCTATGGCTCAAGAGGTCCCATGTTTGAATCCCACCTCTGGCACCACCACCACTGGATCCCTGAGCAAGACCCTTAACCTGGAATTGCTCCAGGGGGACTGTCCCTGTAATTAGGACATGAAAGTCACTCGAAAGTGAAGGCAGAGTTGAGGATCAAGTGGTGGAAGCTGAAGAAGGAGGACTGCAAGATGGAATTTAGGCAGTATTTAACACGGGCACTGGGAGATGTTGAAGAGCTACCGGATTGTTGGGAAGCTACTGCAGAAGTGATAAGGCAGACAGCTAGAAATGTACTTGGTGTGACATCTGGAAGGAGGAAGGAGGATAAGGAAACCTTGGTGGTGGAACCGAGAAGTACAGGAGTGTATACAGAAGAAGAGGGAGGCAAAGAAAAAATGGGACAGTCAGAGAGATGAAGAAAGTAGACAGGTGTACAAGGAGATGAACTGCAGGGCAAAGAAAGCAGTGTCGAAGGCAAGGTGTTTGGTGAATTGTGTGAGACAGAGCTGGGAAAGATGTGCAGCAGGTCAGGGCCATTAAAGTTAGAAATGGAAATGTTCTCACAGGTGAACAGAGCGTGTTGAGCAGATGGAAGGAGTACTATGAGGGGATAACGAATGAAGAAAATGAGAGAGAGAAGATTGATTGATATGAGGACAGTGAACCAGGAAGTGCAGCAAATAAGCAAGATTGAAGTAAGGGCAGCGATGAAGAGAATGAAGAATTGAAAGGCTGTTGGTCTGGATGACATACCAGTGGAAGCATGGAGATGTTTAGGGGAGATGGCAGTTGAGTTTCTGACCAGATTGTTTTACACAATCTTGGAAAGTGAGAGGATGTGAGAGAGTGGAGATGGAATAAAATCATACTGCTGCACAATAATCATCACCCCTTTTTTTAAAATAGCTTCCACTACTTTTCCCATAACTTCATGCTGTGGCTAAGTGATAAAGTTGTCACTACAACTTTATTCCTCTACACAGTTCTGTGCATCACCGTTGTTCTTGAAAATAAGTACAAATACACTTAATCTCTGCTCCTCAGGCATCCTATCACTTTCCAAGATTCTTTTAAACAATCCAGTCAGAAACTTCACTGCCATCTATCCTAAAATCCTCAGGTATATCAACTGGACCAACAGCCTTTCCATTTATCATCCTCTTCATTGTTTCCCTTTCTTCCATCTTGCTTACTTGCTGCACTTCCTGGTTCAAAATTATGTTCATTCAAATTAATAATAGTAACAATGTTCAAAATAAGTAATAATGCTGGGTTGAGTTGAAAGCCAAGTGATAATAAGACTGATAACACAGTTCAATAAATTAACTTTTATTTATTAAAAGGCAGTTGTAAAGAATAATGAGTTTGTGTGGAAGTGTGGAACTGTCTCCACATTGTCACATGTGAGGTGAAGTGTTTTGGGCATGCTAGAGGGCGCTCTCTATCACGTATGAGGTGATTGTCACATGAGGTGTTTTGGGTACGCTAGAGGGCGCTCTGTTCTGACTGAGCACACCTGAGCTAATGAAGGCACAGGTGTGCATCGTTGGGGCTGACTATTTAAGCCCCGATGAGTAAGAACAGAGTGCGGCTCATTAGTTAGGCTAAGCCTACATGTAATGGTGGTTCTGGCTTTTGTAACTTGGTATCTTGATTATAGACTGCAGTTCCTTGGCACTTGGGTTTTGATTAGAACTGCAGTCCTTGCTTCTTGTTTTTTGTAACTGTGAATAATAAAACTAAGTTCTGAACTCCTGGCTCCGCACTGGCGTCCTTCCGGCACCCTGCCGCCGTTACAGAAATGAGCCGCCCAGACCGGGACGCCAGGAGCTGTGAGGAGTGGCTGGAGGACCTAGAGCGAGCTCTGGGAGCCCAGATTGAGGACCTTCAAGCAGCGCTGCCATCGTGGCAGCCGGGGTGTTGCGAGCGGAGCAGTGAAATGCAGAGAGTCACCGCCACTGAGCTCTCGCGGCGCCTGGACCTGCTGGGTCGCTCAATTCAGCTCGCTCCCTTGCTGGAGTTCGGCGAACGGCTGAAGGAGTGCGGCTTCACCGATCACAGTGGTCCGTCCGCGGAGACAGCGCTGTGCACCAATCACAGCGGTCCGTCCGCGGAGGCCCCATCCTATGTAAAACACGGTCAGAAGAAGGTGAAAACCCAGCGAAAACAAAGAAAAAAGAGGCGATCCCTCGAGGAAGAGGCTTCGTTTGCTCCCCTTTCTTTACCGGCTCCTGCTCTCCACCAACTGCAACGCTGGATATCGGTGGAACCCGCCTCCTTCGCCGTGCTCCAATCACAGCGCCCCGTCCGCGAAGACAGCGCCATGCTCCAATCACCGCGCCCCGTCCGCGAAGGAAGCGCCAAACAGAGGAGCTACAGTAAAGAATTCTCCCTGCACAGCTAATGGAGGCGTTATGGTGAAGAATTCTCCCTGCTCAGAAACTCCCTGCGTTTCAGGTAAGAGAATTAACTTAGAGAATCCAGGAATTAAAACATGAACTATAGGAATCTCAGAAGGTCTTGCTGTCTGTTCTGGGTGCAGAAAGACAGAACAAAAACATTTTTGTTGAGCAGCTCCAGGAAATGGAGGCTGAGCTCCTCACTAAGGATCAAGAAATCGGTACATGAATTCAGTATCTGGCCGCCTTGAAAACAAAGTGTAAAAATTGGAGGATGACAACGCCTCTCTTCAGGCTGTGACACACCAGCTGCAGGTGAGCCACCAGTTTCAAGTACATTCCCTTCAGGAGGAACTAGCTACAGTAAATGGGGAACTTCAGGAAAAGCAGGCTAGGTACCTAGAGCGTGAGAAAGTCTATAAGGATCTCAGTGAACAGATACTTAGGCTAACCGAAAGCTTGAACAGCACCCAGGAGGACTTCAGGGCTGAGTCAGAAAGGCTCAAACAGGCCAACTTGAAGCACAGTGCACTTCTCACCGACATTCACCTACGAGATGATCAGATCAAACAACAGAGGGAATTGCTGACGAGGCTCAAACAACAGCTGGCAGAGAGCAAGACCTCTGTTCTTCAGATAACCAGCTCAGCCACCCATGAAAGACTGAAACATGAAGAGAAGCTCACCACTCTGCGTTCTCAGCTTGAGGAGACCACAGGACTCTTGTCTCTTTGCCAGAGTGACATGGCAACCATGGAAAGGGAGAGAGAGGTTTTAGCTAAAGACAATGGTGAGCTTCGAGTATGTCAGTGGACTCATGCAGGAGCTGAAGCAGGTGCAAGGCAACAATGCCACTCTGCAGGCAGAACTGGAAAAAGCCAGGAGGGAAACCAGAAAACTCACTGATTTGCAGGACCCACCCAGAGAGTGTGGTCAAGGAGGGCAGGTAATGCACAGTTTTATATGTTTGATTTTGGACAAGAAACCAAGAATTCACTGTGGTTATGAGAACCTGGACTCCGTGAGACTCACCCTGCAGGTACATGGAGCAGGATGTCACAGGGACTCTTCTATGAACCACAAAGGTTCGTCTATGTTTAGCTCTCTTTCAGACCCTGCCAGACCAAGGTTTTCCAATGAGTCGGACCATTCCTCACGGGACCCACATGGTGAGTCAGGGAGAACAAGGCGTTTCCTTACAGCTAGCTCCTTGACCGAGGTACCCATAACAGTTAGGTCTCTTCGGAAATCACCTGCATTGATTACTGCTTTGGAACACTGGCAGAAAAAGCCTCTGGTGGAGATCCTGTCCACCGATACATCAAGTGAGAATATAAACTTGTATTGCAACAGAAGACCCAGAAACTGTTTCAGGATTATTTCCCGTCCACATTCCCCGTATCAAGGAGGAAAACTAGGATTATTCCGAATCCCCTGCCCTCTGCTGAGGCCTATCGGCCAACTAGGCGAGGACTTCTTAGCGAACCTGTTCGAACATACCCGTATATGTTGCTGGAACTAACACTTTATATGTACCCTTCACACAGTCACAGTTGCAGAACCAGACAACCACATCCAGGAATTTGGCTCCCAGTCTGGTTCAACATAAACCACTTCCATCTATTACCTCAGGCATCATCTCTGGAACAGACTGCCCTTCATGGATCTCTTCCCTTGTTTCAGTGCATTCCGTAAGTAAAGTCACAGAAATTGAGTCTAGTTCCTCAGAGGCACTCAATTCCCTTGACCTTAGCATCTCAGAGAATGATCCAGAGGCTTTGTGGAAGCTACTGATGGTGACAATCCAACAGCCCAACTTGATGTGCCTGTGGGGGATCCGCAGATATCAGAGGCTCCGGAATTAGTCAAACCCCTCCTACTCAGAGGAGACAAACAAACAAAGCATGAGTTACCATGCCTCTCAGAGATAGAAGCACACAGTTACCCCGGCCTCCCAGAAGCCAGCAGTGCCAGAGGAGAGCAACAGCGTTCACTGCAGCAGTGGAGGAATACCTTTCCTTTATTTCTGTCAGTGCCCCCAAAGGAGTCTTCACACCAGCTGTTCTTCCCCCAAACCTCCTGCTCAATGCCCGCATGAACATCGTCCCAGTTGGCACAACACTACAACCAGGCTCCAATCAGCACCTGAAAGTTCCAGAGCAGCAACACGCCTTGCAGGTTGCACTGCTTCCCAACACCGTGCCCATAACACGTCCCCGCGATCAGTCTCCTCAGAACTTGTGAACCTGTACAACCTTGGTATGAAAGAGACGATAAACTCCCCGCCTTGGATTATGAAACGAAAGTCATGGAAAGTGAGAGGGACGGAGACCGGAAGTGGCACACACACAGGGTAACGAACTCTTCCCCTTCTAACCACAGGGAATCTCTTGTATGTAGCTCTTTTTCAGGTGATGACCAGACAAGGCTCTTGAACCAATCAAGAGTCCTCCAGAGTTCCCACTACAGAGTCAGCGAGACAAGTGAGGGAGGAAACATGGAACAGCAGAGACACCGAAAGAATGTACGGCTAAACACAAGTACCAAGGGGACTTGGTTAACAGAATATGGACTGAAACTCTAGGATTCCCCTCACCACCGCCAGCTGCCTGGACATGGCTGGTCAGAGGTCCTTTTGTATTTTTTGTGGACCTGACCGTATGTCCCAACAAGGGACTTTTGTTTTTGTAAAATTTTTTGTTGTTCTTGACCTCCCCCCAGGGGTTCGGCTATGTTTTGGCACTTCGGGAGCCGCGCCTTTTGGGGGGGGTTTGGTATCTTGATTATAGACTGCAGTTCCTTGGCACTTGGGTTTTGATTAGAACTGCAGTCCTTGCTTCTTGTTTTTTGTAACTGTGAATAATAAAACTAAGTTCCGAACTCCTGGCTCCGCACTGGCGTCCTTCCGGCACCCCGCCGCCGTTACACACATGGACTTCCACAATACACATACATATAGGCAAGATATAGTTTGGTTGACAGAGCTCAAAACTTCTGGTGAAAGGAATTGTAATAAAAATGGTTTGATAACCAAAAACAGTTAACCAAATGAATAAGAATATTTTTTTTTTTTTTGGTTTGAAGGAGGTTTGAATATTGTGCGCAGTCACAAGGAATAAAGTTTCATTTCTGGCATTTCTGGTAAAGTGATTTATCACTAAAGGTTGCTAATTTGCATTGTACGTGTTGCTTTGTAAATTAACTGGGTTTAGCTAAAAAGGTTTAATTTCAAGTCAATTTTGAATTAAAATGCAAATGCTAGAGCACATTGAAAATGTCACTTTCTCCTCCTCTCTTTCAATACATACCTTGCAGGGACCTGAAGTCAAAGTTAGTGAAAGAAGATACAAAAAGAGAGCTGCTGGGCTACCAGTCCAATTTCAGTGATTCTCTTTGTATACATTGCCTGCAGCCTTTCAAGTTCCTGCTCAATACTAAGCATCAGTGCTTGGACTGCAAATCCTTTGTTTGCAGGACCTGTAGCCATTTCAACAAAAAGGAATACGGCTGGGTGTGTGACCCTTGTCAAATTTCAAGGTAAGCCAATCATGTAGACCAGGCCTTTTTTATAAATTCTATTTCAATTTTATACCAATATATACCTATTGTTATGAAAAGTTCCTTCCAAGTATTTGCTTGTGAATGCTTTATTAAAATACATGTACAGCTGAGTGAGTTAGCTGAAAATGTTTTTAAATCTCTGATCTTTTAAATATTTTAAATATAAATGTTTCCAAAAATAAACACACAGAAAGTCTAAATTATGGGATTATACTGTAGATCTATACTAACTACACTTTGGTCACTGGATGAACTGCTTATACATTTTCTTTCATATAATAAAATGAATGGAATTAATGGAATTAATGAAAACCGGGAATAATAACGATGCAATGTTTTAGATAATGCATTATCATATAAAGTACACGTGCCTCCTAGAAAAGCTTTCATTAACTTGTTTTTTGTAGAGTCTTGAAAATTGGTACATTAGAGTGGTTCCATGATAATGTTCGTGCCCGCTTCAAGCACTTTGGGAGTGCGAAAGTGATGAGGTCACTGTACAAAAGGCTGAACACAGAGCAAACCTGCTCTCAGACTGATCTGAGAGGTAAGCCTCAAGTATTTATTGTTTTATCATTTACAGCCTTAGAATGATCTAAGTATCAAAATCAGTAAAGTACACCATATGAGGTTTTCTGCCTGTCAAGCTTAACCAGAAAACCAGTCTAATAAAGATTTAAATAATGCATTTACCTGACTAATTTTAAGCAAGGAAAACTATCATACCACAACATTTATTTTTCTCTCCTTCATCTAACACACAGTTGAGCATCTTAGACTTAAAATTGTTAATGATTGTAAATATTTTAATTAGGTCTTGTTAATGATTTCAGAAAGATTGAAAAGCAAAATAGTGTACAAAGATGAAAGATTCCAAAAGGGAGCAAATTGGCTTGGATTAGTCATGCATGTGACTCACAGTCACATGCCTCTGTGTACTTGGAAGAAACTGTATCTGCTTGATCCAATTTCAAAGCTGTATGACCTGAAAGAGAAGGTCAGCAGAAGAATACAGTTGTTTTCATAGAACAAGAACACCTAGACACACAAACAATCTAATATAATAGGATCTTTAAAAAATGTCTCTATATATTAATGCTATGTGAGACAGCCCCCATTTATTTATAATTTGCTAGGAAAATGACACAACAGGTACAGTGATTTATGTAGTATGATTAAAGATGTGTGTAAAGTATGTGTGTTAAGTAAATAATGCTGTCTCAAAGACTCATCACCTGTGAGAGTAGAAACAGGGGTCTGTTAAGATGCCATATAGGTGGCTCAAAGGAGCATATGTCCTTGCACCAGTGTTCTGGAAAGATGTTTTGTATTTTTGCTGGGGACTTCAATGCTCACATCAGCAATGACTGGAAATCTTGAAGGGGAATATGGGGAGACCATGGAGAAGGACTTTTGGTTGGCTTCAAAGAGATTTTGGGAAATCGTCAGGTGACTCAGGAGAGGTAGGCAGGCCTTATCCAAGCTGTTCAAGTCAAGTCAAGTCAAGTAGGTTTTTACTGTCACTTCAACCGTATACACAGTACATAGTGAAAATAACGTTCCTCCAAGGCCCTGGTGCTACACAAAAGGCGACATCAGACATGACATAAAACACAAGACAAGGCAAGTGCAGACAACAACAGACAGTACAACAGACAGGACAGTCATCCATCAGAGAGCCGCAGTGTTATGAAACAAAGCAGCAGAGGTTGTTGGACAATGTAACTGAGCAGCAGTGTTGAGACTAAATTGCAGAGTGCAAAATTAAATAACAACTGGCGTGGTAAGTGGTAAGGTGGCTCATGTGCATGAATGTGCATTAGTGCATAACAGTCACAATAACCTTTTCTCTGCTACTGCTGGAATTTTTCTCCTAACAGTTTGTCTGATGGCCAGGGGGAAGACACTGTTTCCTATCCTTGTAGTGGAGGCCCATATGCTATGGAACCTTTTTCCTGGCTGGCAGGAGGGAGAAGAGAGTGTGGGATGGGTGTAAAAGATCATCCACAATGCTGGTTGTTTTGCGGATGCAGCAGGTGGTGAAAATGTCCTGTAGAGAAGGCAGAGAGACACCGATGATCTTCTAAGCAATTCTCACTATCCTACTATTGTAGGTCTTGCGGTCTGAGACATTGCAGCTCCCGTACCAGGCAGTAATGCAGCTGCTTAGGATGCTCTCAGTGGTTCCTCTGTAGAAGATGGTGAGTGGGATGGGTGATGGGAGATTGGCTCTCCTCAGTCTGCGTAGGAAGTAGAGACACTGCTGGGCTTTCTTTGTGATGGAGGTGGTCTTGAGGGTCCACGTGAGGTTGTTTTTTGCATATGTGAACACCAAGAAACATGGTGCTCTGTACCCTCTCCACGGGGGGAGCTGTTGATATTTAGTGGAAAGTGGTCCCGATGTGGTCTCCTGAAGTCAACAACCATCTCTTTAGTCTTGTTGACGTTCAGAGACAGGTTGTTAGTTCTGCACCAGTCCATCAGCTGTTGTATCTCTTCTCTGTATGCTGCCTCATTGCCACTGATAATCAGACTCACCACGGTTGTATCATCAGCGAATTTGATGATGTGGTTCGAGCTGTGCTTAGCTGCACAGCCGTAGGTCATCAATATGAACAGCAGTGGGCTGAGCACACAGCCCTCAGGGGCCCCTGTGCTCAGCGTGATAGTGTTGGAGGTGCTTCTACTGATCCTGACTGACTGGGGTCTCCCAGTCAGGAAGTCCAGGATCTAGTTACAGAGGGAGGTATTCAGACCCAGCAGCCTCAGCTTCTCACCCTCATCTCTCAGATGCAAGCACGCTTGTCGCATTTCTGTTTCCTTTCGCACCGCTTTCAATGTCCTCTCAGTCGGCCAGGTACATCAGGGTACTTTTTCTTTTCTCTCGGCTGCTCCCGTTTAGGGGTCGCCACAGCAGACCAACAGTCTCCATTTCTTCCTGTCCTCTGCATCTTCCTCCTTCAAACCAACCACCTGCATTTCTCCTCTCACCATGTCCATGTTGTCTCCAAAATGTCTAACCTGAGCTGTCCCTCTAATATACTCATTTCTAATCCTGTCCATCCTCATCAAACCCAAAATAAATCTCAGCATCTTTAACTCTGACACCTCCAGCTCTGACTCCTGTCTTTTCATCAGTGCCACCGTCTCCAACCCATACAAAATAGCTGGTCTCACTACTGTCCTGTAAACCTCCCCTTTGACTCTTGCTGGTACCCGTTTGTCACAAATCACTCCAGCCACTCTTCTCCACCCATTCCAACCTCCCTGCACTGTCTATTTCACCTCTCTTCCACACTCACCATTACTCTGAATCGTTGATCCCAAGTATTTAAACTGCTCCACCTTTGTCACCTCTACATCCTAACCACTCCACTTTCCTCTCTTTCATTCAGACTCATGTATTCTGTCTTTAACCTATTGACTTTCATTCCTCTCCTCTCTAAAGCACATCTCCATCTCTCCAGGTTCTCCTCAAGCTGCTCTATGCTCTCTGCTCTCACTGCACATCACAATATCATCAGCAAAAATCATTGTCAACGGAGGGTCCAGTCTAACCTTGTCCTTCAACCTGTCCACTACTATTGCAAACAGGAATGGGCTCAGCGCTGATCCTTGATGTAATCCAACCTCTACCTTAAATGCATCCATCTCTCCTACTGCAGATCTTACCACTGTCACACTGCGCTCATACATATCCTGAACTACACTCACATACATCCCTGTCACTCCTGACTCCTTCATACAAAATCACAACTCCTCTCTAGACACTTTCTCCAAGTCCACAAATGCAACTCCTTCTGACCTTCTCTGTACTTTTCTCCATCGACATCCTCAGAGCGAACATTGCATCTGTATTGCTCTTTCTCGGCATGAAACCATACTGCAGTTGTCTAATCCTCACCTCTTTTCTGAACCTAGCTTCCGCTACTCTTTCTTATAACTTCATGTGACTGATCAACTAAATCCCTCTATATTAACTATAGCTCTGTGCATCGGTACCAGTACACTTTGTCGTCACTTCTTAGGCATCCTCTCACTTTCTAAGATTATGTTGAACAATCTGGACAGAAACTCAACTGCCATCTCCCCTACATCTCCATGATGTATTAAGAAGATGAAAAAGATGGAAACCACTGGTATGTAATCCAGATCAACAGCCTTTCCATTTTTCACCTTCTTTATTGCTGCCCTTACTTCTATCTAGCTTACTTGCTGCACTTCCTGGTTCACTATCCTCACATCATCCAATCATCTCTCTCTCTCATTTTCTTCATTCATCAGCCCCTCAGAGTACACCTTCCATCTGCTCAACATGTTCTGTTCACCTGTGAGTACATTTCCAGTTCTATCCTTTATTGCCCTGACCTGCTACATATCTTTCCCAGATCTGTCTCTCTATGTAGCCAATCGGTATAGGTCCTTTTCTCCCTCCTTGCTGTCCAATCCCTCATACAATTCACCAAACACCTTATCTTTGGCCTTCACCACTGCTTTCTTCACCCTGCGGTTCATCTCCTTGTACACTTGTCTACTTTCTTCATCTTTCTGACTGTCCCTCTTCTTCTGTGTACACTCCTGGACTTCTCAGTTCCACCTCCAGGTTTTCTTATCCTCCTTCTTCCTTCCAGATGTCACACCAAGTACATTTCCAGCTGTCTGCCTTACCACTTCTGCAGTAGTTTCCTAGCAATCCGGTAGCTGTTCAACACCTCCCAGTGCCTGTGTTAACTCCAGCCTGAATTCCACCTTGCAGTCCTCCTTCTTCAGCTTCCACCACTTGATCCTTGACTCTGCCTTCACTTTCCTCCTTTTATTGACCTCCAAGGCCATCCTACAGAGCACCATCCTATGCTGTTTAGCTACACTCCCCCCTGTCACTACTTATATGTCCCCTAAGCTCTTATAAAAAAATCTTTAACCATCTGACCTTCAGCATTCCTCTCTTTGACACCCATCACCCCCTCATTACCTCTGTTCCCTTCACCAACATGTTCATTAAAATCTGCCCCAATCACCAATCTTTCTCCCCTGGGTACACTCTCTATCACTTCATCTAACTCACTCCAATACCTTTCTTTCTCCTCCATCTCACAAGGAACTTTTGGGCTACTTCTTTAACAACATTCAGTATCACACCTTTTATTTCCAGCTTCAAACTCATCACCCCATCTGACACCTCTAAAATAATCTTCACATACTCTTTCTTCAGGATAACACCTACCCCAATTCCTCCTTCCATCCACACCATGTTAAAACATTTTAAACCCTCCTCCAATACACCAAATGTCAACCTTCCTTCCCTCCATCATATCAACTTAATCCTTTACCAGTCATGCTGCCAACATTCAAAGTTCCTACTCTCACTTCCACTTTCCTCCCCTTCTTTCTCTCCTCCTCCCTCCGGACATGCTTTCCTCCTCTTCTTCTTCTTCTCCTTTGGCCAACAGTACCTTACTTTAATTTACATTACCTTAATTTCCACCAGCACCTTAAGACTAATAAAAATTTTTTTTCACTATGCACTGAGGACATTTGTGTTTAAGAATAATTAGAGAAATATGACGAGAGATCAGAAGGACAAAAAGGAGAAAGTACTGATTAGCAAAGGTGCTGATTAGCAAAAAACAGACACTTCTAAAGCACAGTGGAGTAGTAGTGTAATAGTGAGCTTGCATAGCCACCTCTGGTATTGATTCCAATAGCAACGTCTACAGAGAAATGTATCTAAACTAATCAGGAGTGCCATGGAGCAAAACAATGATTCAGAACACACTGACAAGTTTTTAAACACTTCACCAGAGGGGAAAATGGCAAATTACTTAATCCAATTAAACCTTTATTAAATCTCCTGAAGAGTAGCAGTGAGTAGTGATGTCACCTCACAGGGAGAAGGTCCTAGGTTTTATTCTCATGGGAGATGGCCTGGGTCCTTTGTGGAGCTAGCATGTTCTCCCCATGTCTGCGTGGTTTTCCTCCAGGTGCTCTGGTTTCCTCCCATGCCCCTCTCATTTCCTGCAGGTGTCTGTGTGTTTGTCTGATGGACTGGCAATCTGTCCTGGGCGTTTCGTTGCCTTTTGGCCTGTGTGAGCTGGAATAGGCTCCAGCATCCCCCCATAAATCACAAAACTAGAATGTTCAGGTCTGGTGTGATGAGCAGCAAAATATATTTCCAAAATTGATCTGGTCAATCTAGTAAATAGTGCAGTAGAAAATTCACTTTACAGTTATGCATTTTAACAGAATGCATTAACTTTTCAGTTTCATGAACATATGCATTACCTTAAATTACAATGCAGAACATAAAATTCTAATATTCCATAACTCAAAAACTGAAATAAAACTTTTAATCTTTTTATCTTTATTATTTAGACATTCTTTTTTTCCCTCATATGTATTTTCATTTTAATAAGATATGCTGGGAAGAAAGTTTTACAATGCAGTACTATTTTCTCCATATAGCTGGATCACTGTACAGCCACAAGAATGAGCACACAGAAGGCCTGGGAAGAGAGCACTACAGACTGGTACAGTGCAGCTGTACTTCCTAATGCATGACTAACTCAACTGTTTACATACTTTTAAGCAAATGTTTACATAACTTTAAAGTATCATTTGGAAATCTGCATTTGGCAGAGCTTGTCTTCTCTCTTCAAAGTGAGAGCTTGCCCTCTGGTGGCATTTTTTGCTCAGTTTGTCACAATTTTCATCTCATTCTCAGAATTAGTATTAGCTCTTTTGCTTCCTGTTTTGCTTATACAATTCCTGATTTTGTTGTGTCTGACAAATGGCTCGGTTATTTAAGAAAAGCACACAACAATTAGAAACAAGGACTAAGATTCGTCTCTTACTCCCTGCTTGGCAGTTTTGCTGCTAATTTGACTGGCAGTGACTAACAAAAGGTTTTGAAAAACAAAAGCATTAGGGAGACATTGTCTGAAGACTATCTGTGTTTGGTGAAGACTTGGAAAACTTTGAGACTGTGAGCAATCAAAGAATGAACTCCACAACATCTCTGAAGGTGCCCTAAGATAATAAACTAAGATAATAGAACAAGATCTTTTAATTCCATTTATTAAGACTAAACAAAACTTGCTAGTCAGGTGCATCACTGATCCTTGTGCATTCATAGACCTGTCATTCCAGTTCATCATTTTTTTTCATTATTTTGTTTGGATTGCTTAGACATTTGCTACTGACCTGCTATTGAGTCCCAGTGTTTTGTCATAACAATCTATCCCTCATGCCCACACACACTCATACTTAGCAGGTTATTTTCTGGCTGAGCTAACTGATGAGACAGGCATGAAATTGGCTGGATATAAAGGCATTCCATATATTTATTTGTAATTGGTTTATTTATTAATTTTATTTATTGTTTTGAGTTTTTTTTTTCTGAAGTGTGGAACCATGTGACATCAGGGTATTAGATCAAAATGTGATACTGTGCCATGTCAGTATGTCTTGACCCATGTTTTGAGAATGAGGTTAGTGTTTTGGGAAATGCATCTGAGTATATAAAAAAGCAAACTATTTATAAAAGCATTCTAACATTTCTGCTATCCTCTTTCCTTACTTTTTGCTTTTGTCTTCATTGTCTGTTCTTTTCTGAAAACTATGTTGTGTTTAGATGGTTCTTTTATTGTTTATGTCTTCTTAAATAATGATTTTAGTAATAATCCTTTCAGAATGTTCTGAAAAAACAAAATATGAATAATAATCCTATATTGATTTTTAAAATATCTCATACAAAATGTATGTGTCTATGTATGTCTTAAGACCAGTAAAGGAAAAAGGCTTCTTCCAGTTGACCCTCAAGATTTCAATTTTGAGACTGAGTGTTCCATACACTTTCATCGCCATTCTCTCAAGGTAAACTATGAATACTAATATAATTAATGTAATTCTGATATGGCTCAATAAATTCTGTGAAATATACTTGACTATAACTTATAAAACTACATAAAAAAGTTGACAACTTTAGGCCAGAAAATGTACCTAAGAATATTTTAATATTAAAGAATAAATAAATAATTCAATAATGTATGCCTTTTATCTAAAGAAATGTATCCAAAACAGACAATCATGATGTCAATTATTATTTTATTGTTATTATAGCACTTTATTTTACTACTTCTGATGTCAGAAAGGGTCTGAAATCAAAGGGTCTGAGCCCCTATTGAGCACTAAATCGTTATGAATAGTAGCTCTGTTTGAATCCGTGTAGCTTTGGTTAGTCTCAGCATATTAAGATGAGCTAAAATGATGTAGCTGCGATCTGAGTAGGCATGGAGGTTCATATGTAGAGACAAGCTCAGAGTGATACTTGGGAAAAAGGCCATTTAAAGCTTATACGTCAGTAGAATTTTATAGGCAATCTGGAATCTGTCCAGAAGCCAACGGAGTCTTGATAATATAGTGAAAGTGACTTTTCTTGTCATTGTGGAATGCAGCGCAGCGCAGCGCAGCGCAGCACAACACAACACAATGAAATTCAATCTCTGCGTTTCACCAATACACACACGTGCAGCAGGGGGCAGCTATCAAAAGCACCCAGGGAGCAGTGATGGTACCTTGCTCAAGGGTACCTCAGGGCAACCTAGTGGTGAGGAACTCGAACCCACAATCTTCCAATCCAGGGGCCAACTTCCTAACCACTAGGCCACCGGTGCACTGTGATCAAATTTTCTAGATCTAGTGACAACTCTAACTACTGCATTCTGGGCTACCTGGAGTTCCTGAAGGTTTCTAGGTGATAAAGGGTATGTATTAATTGTTCTACATCATCATACTGTGTTTCTCAGTGTAACAATTTTTTCGAAGATGAAGAAAATGCTGTTTTAGTAATATTTCCAGTGTATGTATCTAGTGATTGATCCAAGTCACTTGTAATGCCCAGGATTTGTACAGTTTGTAATGCCCAGGCTTTGTACAGTGAATTAATTGTAAAAGGTCTACAGTTTGTTTTTGCCAGTTTTTTAACCTAGCAGAAGAACCTCAATGTCTTTCAAATTAAGCATGAGAGTGATGAGTGACATCCACTCCTTAATTTCCCTTACGCAATCTTCAGTCTTTTTTAATTTGAGTTTATCATCCGGTTTTACAATTGTATGTCATTAGCATTACAGAGAAAGCGGATTCCATCTTTACAAACAATTGAATCCATCAAGAGCATGTACAATGAGAATAGTAAGGAATGCAGTTTGGAGATCAATTACTATTTTCCTAAGGTTGTTTTGGTGCTATGATTGGGCTAAAACAAAATTTACACATCTATGAACATTATTGCTGAGACACACTTTCTCCATAACATTTGATGTAATTAGACATTGTCAGTAATTTGAGAAATTAATCAAGGTTTCTATACCAGCTAGAGTAAAAGGGAAGGTTTACAGGACAGCAGTGAGACCAGCTATGTTGTATGGGTTGGAGACGGTGGCATTGACAAAAAGGCAGGAGGCAGAGCTGGAGGTGTCAGAGTTAAAGATGCTGAGATTTTCGTTAGGTGTGACGAGAATGGACAGGATTAGAAATGAGTATATTAGAGGGACAGCTCAGGTTGAAGACAAGGTTAGAGAAGCAAGGTTGCGTTGGTTTGGACATGTCCAGAGAAGAGATGAGGATTATATTGGAAGGAGAATGTTGAAGATGGAGCTGCCAGGAAAGAGGAGAAGAGGAAGACCAAAGATGAGGTTTATGGACGTGGTGAGAGAGGACATGCAGGTGGTCCGTTTGAAGCAGGAAGATGCAGAGGACCGGAGGAAATGGAGAAAGTTAATCTGCTGTGGCGACTCCTAAACGGGAGCAGACAAAAGAAGAATAAGCAGAATCAAAGTTTATATCCTCGGTTTCTTAATAACTGTAAGTTTGAATGCTTTTGGCACAAAGCCCATGTTGGTAGATCAGTCTATTATTTTTAATAGAGGTCTGATTATTACTGGTATGACCTTTTTAAGTGCTGTGGTAGGAACTGAATCAAGGATACAAGTAGATTTTGGAAGATGAAATAGATTAAATAGCTGACTCTGAAATCTGAATGTTTTACAAAGGAAATGTGGGTGTGAAGATTCTCAATGAAATACATGTGTGCACAGTTATTAAATAAATATAATAATATAATTATAATAAATATGATTATTATATGACTAAAAGAAAAACAAACAAAAAAATACCCCATCTCTCTTGTTTATTTTCATCTGTTAATATAAAAAGAATGAAAAACAACTCAAATTTTACAAACAAACTGTCACGCTGGCGGGAAGGACGTCATCGGTGAGCCAGAGGTTCTAGACAGGCTTTTATTAAACATAAACATGGAACCAGACACGAAACTGGACCAAAAACAAAAGCAGAACCAAAGTCCAGACACGAAACTAGAATACACAAAACCACCCGTAACAACAACTGAAGTTAATCGAATGAGCGCCCTCTACTGTGAATAAAACAGAAACAAACACCCAAAGTCCTGACATCACCCCCCCTCTCAAGGGCGCAACACCAGGGGCGCTTCTCCAGTACCAGACCTGGTCCATATCCTTGTAACCAAGTCCCTTTGGTATTCGTGTTTAGCCGCACATTCTGTCGGTGCCTTTCTGCTGTCCCGTGTTTCCTCGGTCACCCGACTCTCTTACTTCGTATTGGGGCCTCTGGAGGACTCGTCCGATTGGCTGGAGAGCCTTGTCCGGTCATCACCTGAAAAAGAGCTAAATACAGGAGACTCTCTGTGGTTAGAAGGGGAAGAGTTTATTACCCTGTGTGTGCTCCGCATCCGGTCTCTGTCCTTCTCGCTTTCCATGACTTTCTTTTCATAATCCAGGGTGAGGAATTTTTCGTCCCTTTCATACAAATGTTGTATGGGCCGCAAGTTCTGAGGAGACTGATAGCAGGGACATGTTATGGGCACGGTGTTGGGAAGCAGCACAACCGGCAAAGCGCGTTTCCGCTCTGGAACTTTCAGGTACAGATTGGAGCTTCATTGTAGCGTTGTGCCAACTGGGATGACATTCACCTGGGCATTTAGCAGGAGGTTCGGGGAAGAACAGCTGGCGTGAAGACTCTTTTCGGTGCACTGGCTGCAATAAAGGAAAGGTAGCCCTCAACTGCTGCTGTAAATGCTGTTGCTGGATTGACATCACTGGTAGCTTCCACAAAGATTCAGGAGCACTGCTCCTCTGGATCACTCTCTGAGATGCTAAGGTCAAGGGAATTGAGTACCTCTGAGGAACTAGACTCAATTTCTTTACTTATGAATTCACTGAAACAAGGGAAGAGATCCATGAAGGGCAGTCTGTTCCAGAGATGATGCCTGAGGTAATAGATGGAAGTGGTTTATGATGAACCAGACTGGGAGTCAAATTCCTTGATGTGGTTGTCTGGTTCTGTAACTTTGACTGTGCAGAAGGAACAAGAATACAAGTTTATATTCTCACCTGAAGTATCTGTGGACAGGATCTCCACCAGCGGCTTTCTCTGCCCGTGTTCCGAATCAGTAATCAATACAAGTGATTTCAGAAGAGACTTAATTGTTATGGGTACCTCTGCTGACCAATTGGTTGCATGGAACTTCCTTGTCGCTCTCCCTGACTCGCCACTGGGGTCCCATGAGGAATTGTCTGACCCACTGGAAAACCTTGGCCTGAAAGAGTCTAAAAAAGAGCTAAACATGGAAGAATCTTTCTTGGCCCTGTGACACTCTGCCCTAGGTACCTGCAGGGTGAATCTCACAGAGTCCAGGTTCTCAGAAACACAGCGAATACTGAGTTTTTTGTCCATAATCAAACATACAAAATCGTGCATTACCTGCCCTCCTTGACCATACTCTCTGGGTGGGTCTTGCAGCTCAGTGGGATTACTGGTCTCCCTCCTGGCTTTTTCCAGTTCTGCCTGCAGAGTGGCATTGTTGCCTTGCACCTGCTTCAGCTCCTGCATGAGTCCACTGACTTCTACTCGAAGCTCACCATTGGCTTGAGCTAAAACCCCTCTCTCCCTTTCCCTGGTTGCAAGGTCACTCTGGCAAAGAGACAAGAGTCCTGTGGTCTCCTCAAGCTGAGAAAGCAGAGTGGTGAGCTTTTCTTTGTGTTTCAGTCTTTCATGGGTGGCTGAGCTGGTTATCTGCAGAACAGTGGTCTTGCTCTCTGCCAGCTGTTGGTAGAGCTTTGTTAGCAACTCCCTTTGTTGTTTGATCTGATCATCTCGGGGGTAAATGTCTGTGAGAAGTGCACTGTGCTTCATATTGGCCTGTCTGAGTCACCCTGAAGTCCTCCTGGGTGCTGTTCAAGCTTTCGGTTAGCCAAACTATCTGTTCACTGAGATCCTTACAGACTTTCTCGTGCTCTAGGTACTCAGCCTGCTTTTCCTGAAGTTCCCCATTTACTGTAGCTAGTTCCTCCTGAAGGGAATGTACCTGAAACTGGTTGCTCACCTGCAGCTGGTGATTCACGGCCTGAAGAGAGGCGTTTTCATCCTCCAATCTCTTACACTATGCCTTCAAGGCATCCAGATCCTGCTTCCGTGTACAAATTTCCTGATCCTTGGCGAGGAGCTCAGCCTCCATTTCCTGGAGCTGCTCAACTAAAACATTTTTGGTCTGTCTTTCTGCGCCCAGAACAGACAGCCAGGCATTCAGAGATTCCTGTAGCTCATGTTCTAATTCCTGAATTCTCGAAGTTATTTCTCTAACCTGAAATGGCTCCTCTGTTGCCCTCTGCCTGGCAGACGGGTTAGTGGAGCTGGGTTTGTGCACCACACCGTGTGCACGCCTCCTGCTTTTCACATTATGTACGGCTGTCTTTGCCGTTTCCTTTCTTGGTTTCCATGGGGTATCCGCCATTTTGTCGCAGTGTTTCACATAGGGCGGGGTATCCGCCATTTTTTCGCCACGATTGGTGCACATCGCTGTCTCCGCGGGCAGACCACTGTGATTGGTGCACAGCGCTGTCTCCGCGGACGGACCGCTGTGATTGGTGAAGGAAGCAGGTTCCACCGATATCCAGCGTTGCGTTTGGTGGGGAGCAGGAGCCAGTAAAGAAAGGGCCGCGAACGAAGCCTCTTCCTCGAGGGGCCGCCCCATTAACATTACCTCCATAACGGCAAGTACAGCCTGCTCAGTTCGGCCGTACTCCTCCAGCCGTTCTTTGGCCTCTAGAGAGCGAGCTGGATTGAGCGACAAGGCAGGTCCAGGCGTCGCAAGAGCTCAGTGGCGGTTACTCTCTGTACTCCACCGCTCAGCTCGCAACGCCCCGGCTGCCACAATGGCAGCACTGCTCGGAGGTCCTCAATCATGGCTCCCATTGCACACTCATGCTCCTCACACTTCTCAAGGCTCATGACGTCCCGATTTTGGCGGCTCATTTCTGTCACGGTGGCGGGGAGCGGGAAGGACGTCATCGGTGAGGCAGAGGTTTTACACAGGCTTTTATTAAACATAAACATGGAACCAGTTAATCGAATGAGCTGCGCTCTGTTCTGACTCATTGAGGCTTAAGTAGTCAGCCTCAATGTAGCACACCTGTGTCATATGAGCTCAGGTGTGCTCCGTCAGAACAAAGCGCCCTCTACTGTGAATAAAACAGAAACAAACACCCAAAGTCCTGACACAAACTTTTCTAATATTAAAAAAAAAAAACACACACACAAAAAAAAAAATCAGTGACCAATATAGCTAACCTTCCTTTAAATAACAATCATAAACCTTTCATTCAGGAGTATGTCAGTTTCTTGATCTGTTGATTATCAACTTTTTTGTGCAGCAGCAACCAGCAGCCTCCTAGACACTGTTCAGAGAGGTGTACTTTTTTCCTTCCCCAAAACTCTCCCATTTAAGAAATGGCCCACAAGTTCTCAATAGGGTTTAGGTCATCTGAGGAAGGGAGCCATGTTATTATTCTTTCATGTTTAATTCTTTCAACTCCACCTTGCTAGCATCTGAAGTGGAGCTCTGTGCCATTACTGCCCCAGCCACAGGCCCATCAGTCTGGTTTGTCAAGAGACACTCTCATTAGCTCGTATAACTTTAGAAAAATCTGTCTTGAAATATTTCTTGGCCCAGTTATGACATTTCAAATTATGTGTCTTTTTTCAGTGGTGGTCTCTTAGGACTGAACACTTTGTCCTTCTGAACATTCCACTATGGATGAACACAGCCACTAGGGATAAATCCAGCCACTAAGGATGAACCCAGCTGAAAGGGATGTACAAGCCAGTTTAATTCTTCCTGCCAGTTCCAACCTGGAAAAATGGGGAGGGTTACGTCAGGAAAGTGTAAAATATTTGCCAAATCAATATGTGGAAAACAACACATACCAGATTGATCTAGGCTGAGTTAACAATGACCACCACCAATGCTCTTAGTCTACAGGGTGCTGGTGGTAATTGGGCTATTGTTGTCCAAAGAGGAGAGAAGGAAGTGGAGCAGAGTGGAAGTAAGGGTAGGGACCTTAAATGTTGGCAGCATGACTGGTAAATCTGATATGATGGAGAGAAGGAAGGTTGATAATTTGTGTGTTCAAGAGACTAGATGGAAGGTTAATAAGTCCAGGTGCATTGGAAGAGGGTTTAAATTATTTTACCATGGTGTGGATGGATGGAGGAATGAGGCAGGTGTTATCCTGAAGTTAGAGTATGTGAGGAGTGTTTTAGAAGTGAAGATAGGCATGTCAGATAGCTTCAAAATTACCCTGAAATTTGAAGGTGTGATAATTAATGCTGTTAGTGCTTATGAGGAGAAAGAAGAATTTTGGAGTGAGTTAGATGAAGTGATAAAGAGTGTACCCAGGGGAGAGAGAGAGAGGTGATTGGTGCAGACTTTAATGGACATGTTGGTGAAGGGAACAGAGGTAATGAGGGGGTGATGGGTAGGTATGGTGTCAAGGAGAGGAACGATGAAGGTCAGATGGTTGTAGATTTTGCGATAAAGGAAGGAAATGGCTGTAGTTATTACTTATTTCAAGAAGAGGGAGGAGCACAGGGTAACGAATAAGAGTGGAGGAAGATGCACACAGGTAGATTATATCCTTTGCAGGAGGGTCTGTCTGAAGGTGATTGGAGATTGTCAAGTAGTTACAGAGGAGAGTGTAGCTAAACAGCATAGGATGGTGGTCTGTAGGATGACCTTGGAGGTCAAGAAAAGGAGGAAAGTGAGGGCAGAGATGAGGATCAAGTGGTGGAAGCTGAAGAAGGAGCTACTGGATTGCTGGGAAACTACTGCAGAAGTGGTAAGACAGACAGCTAGAAATGTACTTGGTGTGACATCTGTATGGAAGATGGAGGATATGGAAACCTGGTTTAGGAGTGTATACAGAAGAAGAGGCAAGGAAAGAAGAGGCCGGATAGTCAGAGAGATGAAGAAAGTAAACAAGAGTACAAGGAGATGAAGCGCAGGGCACAGGAAGCAGTGGCGACGGCTAAAGATAAGGTCATTGATTAATTGTTTGAGAGGTTGGAAAGTGATCAGGGAGAAAAGGATCAATACTGATTGGCTAGACAGAGAGACAGATCTGGGAAACGTGCAGCAGATCAGGGCAATAAAGGATAGAAATGGAAATGTATTCACAATTGAACAGAACATGTTGAGCAGATGGAAGGAGTACTTAGAGCGGCTGATGAATGAAGAGAATGAGAGAGAGAGAAGACTGGATGATGTGAAGACAGTGAACAAGGAACTGCAGCAAATAAACAAGACAGAAGTGAGGGCAGCGATGAAGAGGATAAAGAATGGAAAGGCTGTTGGTCTGGATGATATACCAATGAAAACATTGAGGTGTTTAGGAGAGATTCCTTTCTCTCTTTTTGAGATGCACAGATGTCCACCACCTATATGGTGGAGAGCTTAGGTATTTCCAGAAAGCAAGTCCATCAATCACTGTGAGGGTTTCCTGAACTCCATACAAGCTACTCCACTGTGTTGATGAAACTACTACCAACAGTTTTCTCTTCTCACCTGAACCCCAGATCAGCTACATCAGACTGGATCATCTGCAGGAGCTGCTGCCATTAAGATTAGTAAAATCTTTACCCACTCTGGCAGAACCACCACTATTAGCTTGCCAATCTTCCAAATACAGACACAAATGGACTCTTTTATTGTGACTCATGCTTACCGGAAGTCATCTCCTAATTGATTAATTATGAAATGCACTTTCACTTTCTTTCTTTCCTTCTTTGTATCTGGTGTCAACCATAGGAGGATGGGTTCCCCTTTTGGGTCTTGGTTCCTCCCAAGGTTTCTTCCTCCTGTTTGGGGGAGTGTTTCCTTACCTCTGTCGCCCTCGGCTTACCCAATTACCCAAATATTACCTTCATACTGAGAAACCATACTATAGATGCAATGCTTGCTCTGAGGGTGTTGATGGAGAAGTACAGAGAAGGTCAGAAGGAGTTGCATTATGCCTTTGTGGACTTGGAGAAAGCATATGGCAGGGTGGCTACAGAGGAGTTTTGCATGAGGAAGTCAGGTGTTACAGAGAGGTATGTGAGAGTATTTCAGGATGTGTATGAGTGCAGTTTGACAGGAGTGATATATGTAGTAGGAGTGATGGATGCATTTAAGGTAGCATTTGGATTACAGCAACGATCAGCACTGAGCCCATTCTTTTCCCTCTAATGTACTCTTTTCTAATCCTCGTCACACCCAACAAAAATCTCAGCATCATTAGATGCAGGTTAGACGTTTTAAAGACAAAGATAGAGAAGCAAGGTTGTGTTGGTTTGGACATGTCCAGAGGAGAGACGAGGATTAGGAAAAGGATGTTGAAGATGGAGCTGCCAGGAAAGAGGAAAAGAAGAAGACCAAATGGAAGGTATATTGCTGTGGTGGGAGAGGACACGGTTGGTTTGAAGGAGGAAGATGCAGAGGACTGGAAAAAATTTAAATGTATAATCCAATGTGCTGACTCCTAAATGGGAACAGCCTAAAGAAGAAGACCTCTAAAGATCTCTGACAAAAGCATTCAAAGTAGCAGTCATTAAACTTTTACAAAATAAACCAAATCTTGATCCATTTAAGTTATCAAATTGCAGACCAATTTCTAACTTACCATTTATTTCAAAGATTCTACAGATTTTGGTCCAGAAGTTATGTTCATATCTGCATAACAACATTATCTGAAAATTTTCAATCTGGTTTTCAGCCCCATGATAACACCAAAATGGCCTTAGTGAAAATAGCTAACAATCTCCTATTACACACCATTATCATTTTAAGATTAGATTATTTTAAAGCTCTGCTGTCAGGAAGGTCCAGTGATAACCTTCATAAACTCCAGTTAGTACATAATGCAGCAGATAGAGTCCTCAAAATATCAATAAGTCAATTCAGTCAAAAACTTTCAGCCCCTCATTTCTAGAATAATGATGCAGTTACTGCCTGGAACTGAGACAGAGCCACTATCTAAGCTAAAAATCCACTTGTGCAGATCTATGGGTTCATGGCTATAGAGAATTATAGTAAACAGGGATGTTGGTGCTCTCACATGATCATTCAGGTGTGTTGACAGTGGTGTGGGGGACACCAATGTCTCGTGGTGCCCTTGTGTTTGTAAAAACCTTGGCTGTGTTCTTTTTAATCAGGCTTGAAGTGGTGAGTTCTGTTATGTTCTCAGTTTTCCTTATGATATCTGGCTCAATCTGCAAATACACTGCCAGCCTTCTATACTTGCTATGTAACCCAGACTGAAACTTGCATAGATTCTCTTCAGTAGAGTTTTGTATAGCCCTTACACATCAGTATGAGAACACTAATAGCAAATTCAGGTCACCTGACATAAGAACAGATCAATAAAATTTTGTACTGATTACACAGAATGAGCAGCCTGATTCAGAGGACTGGTCCTCCATCTTCAGGCAGATCCTAGAGCATGGAAGAACTGCAAGAGGAGAAAAGAAGGAAGGGAACCTTCAGAGCAGTCGAAGAAGCATGGAAAAATCTCTCCTCTTTGGTAAGTTAATGCACTGAATGCACAGAATAGTGTTTTGTTATCACTGCTAGAGTAGAGTAGAGTAGAGTAATCTTTTATTATCCCACGAATGGGAAAATTGGGCGTTACAGGGCTCTTATAAAGGTGACAGAGAGAATATAGAAAGGTAGATGTACAGGAAAAAAAAGAAAAGAAAAATATATAAAAATATAAAGAATGAGGAACAAGTACAGGAGCTATAAATAATAAATAATCTATATATATATATATATATATATATATATATATATATATATATATATATATTTACAAGAAGAAAGCAGTCTAGAGATAGCATTGCCAATCAATATGAGAACTAGATTCAGATTAATCCAAAGTTAGATCCTCATCTCATTAGTACAAATGCCTTTGAAGATTTTAAGGAATACATTTTTGAAATGACTTATCAAATGAAGGTGTTTTTCCCTTCTTTGCAAGTATAACTAATGTAACATGTTTGAGTTACACAGCTTTTTCAGATTGTCTAAAGAAATCTTATTTTTAGATTTTTACACAAAGTCATGAATGTAATCTAAAAATATATCTACAAAAGCATACATTTTATATGCAATTTATTGTACCCTTGTCAGATGACTACACCTATCCAGGGAATAAAGTACAGTCTCACGCCCTCTCAAAGAGCAGCCATTCCTCAGTTTGCAGCGCTACCTATCTTGCCTGCCGCAAAATTCAGTGCAGCATAGAGGACTCTGAGGAAGATGATGCGGAAAATTCATCAAACATCGTGAGCACTGTGCCCCTACAAAGGCAATGCTCCCCAGATGGTAACCCACCACAGGTATTCAAGGTTTTTTTTTTTTTTTTTTTTTTTAACATTTGAATATTGCATACACACACACATTGCTGCAAGGTGTAAATAAAATGTAGGCATCAGCATTTCACTGTGGTTCACTGAGTGCTGTGCTTTGTTTCACAATGACAAATTATGACTGGTCTTTTGCACACAAAACATAAACTTTCCTTCTCTCCATCTTATCAGCTATCTCTCTTTTTTCATTTCATACTGCCAATATTTAAATCTCCTACCCTCCCTTATCTCCTCCTCCCTCCTGTCATCCTCTTTTTTATCTTTTCCTCCAGCAAACATTAGACCAGATTAACAGTTCTGGTTGTAGTCATTGTTAACCTGGGTCTTGATCAATCCAGTTTGGAATTCTATATCACTGTCCATGTTGATTCACTAAATGTTTTACACTGGATGCCCACACTCTCAGAAGCACAGATAAATACACCGGTTGGTGCATCCCTAGTGGCTGGTACAATGTTCATCTTGATGAAGGTAAAAAGATGAAGAAAAATTGATAACAATTAACCTGCTCTTAAACACACAAATGCAAAGCAGCACTTGAGGTTCTTAGGGGAAAGCAACTGATACATTGCTTAACAGCAAGATTTAAAGATGTCCCCTCAAAATGAACCAATGAACCAATACAAGCAACCACATATACAAACTCTCTCTTTAGTTTACCCCCGACCCCACAAAAAAAAATTTAGGTTCTAGGCCAGAGTACTTACTTTTTGTAATTCTGCAGTATTGCTCTTGATTTGTTCTGCCCAAGGCTTGGCAGTAGGCAAAGCATGGTAGAGTGTCATCGTCACACACGGGAAGCAAGGCACGCACACACGCAGCTCCAACTAGGACACGTTTTAATCAGAACACGTAACAAAACAAAGCCGTAACTCACGGTACAAACAGTCAGGGAGGACGGTGAACGGACAATGCTGGGTCGGACTGGCAGGCTATTAGTAAGTGGTTTTCCAGGTGCTGGTGATCAGTGGTTGTTAACTAAGGGTGAACGTGAAAGCCCGGTCAGAATTCCGGGGACGGGGACCTCTCCCATGGCCTGGGTACAGCAGTGGGCGTGACATCACCCCCCCCTCCAGGGGCGGCCTCCGGACGCCCGGTCCGGCGCGCTCCAGGATTCCCCCTTCCTGGGGGGCGCTGTGGGGGTCCGCTGCGTCGAGGGGGTCGGCCTCTTGGTTTGGGAGCAGGGCGGTTAGGGTGGTTGCGGTGGTAGTCGAGCCGGAGTTGAGGGTCGAGGATGTCCCTGGCTTTGACCCAGCTGCGTTCCTCTGGGCCGTAGCCCTCCCAGTCCACCAGGTATTGTAGCTCCCCTCGACGTCGTTGGGAGTCCAGGAGCGCGTGGACCTTATGGGCTTGACCCTGCTCGGTGATGATGACGGGAGGGGGTTCAGCCTGTCCCACCGGTGCGGCCAGGGGCCCCGGGACGACGGGTCTGAGGAGGGAAACGTGAAAAACAGGGGTTATGTGTATGTGATCGGGTAGTTTGAGACGATAAGTGACCGGGTTGATTCGGGATTCTATTCGGAAAGGACCAATGAATCGGGGGCTGAGTTTTTTACTAGGCATCCGCAGATTGAGGTCATGGGTGGAGAGCCACACCCTGTCTCCGACGTGGAAGTCGGGGGCCTCCCATCGACGCCTGTCGGCTTGTTGGCGGAATCGACGCACTGCCCGTTCAATGTGTGCGTGGGCTTTCTCCCATACCCGCTCAGCCCCTTGGAACCACGCGTCGATGCTCGGAACATCCGTGGGCGTGGTATCCCAGGGGCAGAGGGGAGGCTGAAAACCCAACACACATTCGAACGGGGTCATCCCCGTGGAGGAATGACGCAAGGAGTTCTGGGCGTACTCTGCCCAATAGAGGAACTCCGCCCAGTCGTGTTGCCAGTGGTGACAGTACGCCCGGAGGAATCTAGTCAAATCCTGTATAGTTTGTTCGGCCTGACCATTGGTTTGGGGATGGTAACCAGAAGAAAACAAGACTGAGGTCCCCAATCGCCGAAAGAAGGCTCGCCAGACTTGAGAGGTGAACTGGGGACCTCTGTCAGATAGAATGTCCTCCGGGAACCCGTAATACCGGAACACATACTGGAACACATACTGGAACAGAGCCTCGGCGACCTGTAGAGCAGACGGGAGAGCAGCAAAGGGGATGAATCTACATCCCTTCGAAAACCGATCCACCACCACCAATACGTACGTGTAACCCCCGGAATGTGGTAGATCTGTGGCCAAATCGATGGCCACGTGAGTCCACGGCCGGGTGGGTACTGGCAGAGGTAATAACTTACCAGCTGGCAACTCGCGAGGTGTCTTAGTTTTGGCACAGGTGGAACAGGAGCGGACAAGTGCCCGAACATCGGGCATCAAGGTGGGCCACCAGTACTTCTTTTTCAGCTGTTCCCCTGTGCAGTGAATGCCCGGATGACCGGAGGCAGGAGAGGTGTGGGCCCATTTAATCAAGAGGGTTCGAGCACGAAGCTCCGGCACGAAGGTCCGACCAGGCGGACACCCTGACGGGACCGAGGTGCCCTCGGCCTCCTGACGGATGTCCCACTCGATGTCCCATTGTACTGGAGCTGCCACTATGGTCTGGGCTAATATCGGCTCCGGCTGGGACACCCTCTCTGACGGCTCGAAACGGCGCGAGAGGGCGTCAGCCTTGTCGTTCTTTGTCCCTGGACGGTAAAAAACAGGGCCCACCTTGCCTGGCGGGGGCTGGCGGGGGCTTTGCCAGCCGGATATACTCAAGGTTACGGTGGTCGGTAAGGACCGTGAAGGGGTGCTTTGCGCCCTCCAACCAGTGGCGCCACTCCTCCAGTGCGGCCTTTACCGCCAGGAGTTCCCTGTTTCCGATGTCGTAATTGACCTCCACAGGGGTTAACCTACGGGAGAAGAAGGCACAGGGAAATAGTTTCTCGGGTTGCCCATGGTACTGCGACAGCACCGCCCCCAGACCTACCTCGGATGCATCGACCTCGACCACGAACGGCCTTTCCGGGTCTGGCAGCCGTAGAATGGGCGCTGAAGTGAACTTCAGTTTGAGGTCTAAGAAGGCCGCTCGCACCTCGGGTGACCAGCCAAGGCGGGAAGGTTTTCCCTTTAGCAGGGCGGTTAAAGGGGCTGTCGTGGCGCTAAAGTTTTGGATAAACCGTCTATAAAAATTTGCAAACCCGAGAAAGCTTTGCAGTTGTCTTATGGAGCGGGGCACCGGCCAGCTAGTAACTGCCGTCACCTTTTGTTGTTCCATCTCGATTCCCCTTGGCCCGATTCGGTACCCTAAGAAGGAAACCTCTGAGAGATGGAATTGGCACTTCTCTGCCTTGACGTACAACCCGTGTTCAAGGAGGCGAGAAAGGACCTTGCGTACCTGGGCAACATGTGAGTCATAATCCTTGGAGTAAATCAGGATGTCATCTATGTAAGCGACTACAAATCAACCCAACATGTCCCTCAGGACCTCGTTGATAAACGACTGGAAGACGGAGGAGGCGTTCTTGAGGCCATATGGCATTACTTTGTACATATAATGACCTGTTGCCGTACTAAAGGCCGTCTTCCACTCGTCGCCCTCCCGAATCCTTACCAGGTTGTACGCGCTGCGGAGATCCAGTTTGGTAAAAATGTGGCCCCCCGAAGTTGCTCGAGGGCCGACGGTACTAGTGGGAGAGGGTAGCGGAATTTAACGGTGACGGCGTTCAGTCCCCGATAATCAATGCAGGGCCAGAGTCCGCCGTCCTTCTTCTGCACAAAGAAAAACCCCACGGAGGCCGGCAATGTGGACGGCACGATGAACCCCTGTCGGAATGCCTCGGCAATATACTCCTCCATCGCTCTCGTCTCGGGCTCGGAGAGGGGATAGATGCGAGAGCGAGGAGGAGAGGCCCCCGGCTGGAGTTCAATCGCGCAATCCCATGGCTGGTGAGGAGGGAGTTGAGTGGACCTCTTTGCACTGAACACCTCACTCATCGAACGGTATTCTACTGGGATAGACAAAGGTAAATGAGCCAGGGGGCTCTCCACTGACGTGGAGAGGCACGGGAGGGAGGGCTTACAGTGCAAAGAGCACTCTGGGGACCAGGACCTTATTTCCCCTGTCCTCCAGTCTAGGACAGGGTTGTGGGACCTCAGCCACGGGATGCCAAGTACGATCCCATGATCAGAAAGTGGCAACACAAACAGGGATAGTGTTTCAGTGTGAGTTGACAGCTGAATGGTGAGAGGGCCTGTGACCTGAGACACCCCACCTAGGTTCAGCTGCCGCCCATCGATTGCCTTCACGGACACGGTGTGGGATAGGGGATACAGGGGGACGTGAAGTTGAGTAGCTAACGTGGAGGAGATGAAGTTGCCATCCGACCCAGAATCTATCAGCGCTGAAACACAAAGACACATTTCAGCACAGCGTACAGATAATTTAACTGAAAACTGGTTAGATAAATCAGGCAAGGGTTCAAATACTGTGCATCTCTTGGCAGCCAGGGAGCAATCCTTTCGCCAATGTCCTGGCTCGCCGCAGTACAAACAGAGTTTATTGTGGATTCGACGTTCCCTCTCTGCCTCAGAGAGGTGAATCCTGCCTAGATCCATGGGCTCTGGGGGACTGGGGTCGCTGCGTGGACTGATGGCTGTGGCCATGGGGGGCGCTGCGGCCCTGCAGGGGCGTGGCTCCCACGTGGGTCCGGAGCCTCTGCGTCTATGCTGATCGAGACGAATGGCCAGCGTGAAGAGTTCGTCCAGAGTCAAACCCTCGTCTCGGCAGGCGAGCTCCCTCTGGATGTCAGGGTGGAGGCCAGCCCGAAACACCGCCATCAGAGCAGGGTCGCTCCAACCACTTCCGGTCGCGGTAATGTGGAAGTTGAGGGCATAATCAGTGACGGAGCCAGTCCCCTGCTTCAGACGCAGCAAGCAATCCCCTTTGGACTGCCTGTGAGCGGGGTGATCGAATACTGCCCGAAACGCGGACGAAAAGTGATCGTACGTACTCACGGTTTCGCCACCACTTGCCCAGACAGCCGTTCCCCACTCAGCTGCGCGGCCGGTGAGCCTTCCGATCACTGCTTTGATTTTCTCCACCTCTGTCAACCAGGGATATTGTCCAAAGTACATGTTAAATGTGACCAAAAACGCCGCACATGAACCAGGATCGCCCGCGTAGCGTTCTGGAAGAGCGATGTGGCTTACCGGCGGGGCTGGTGGCTGGGCGAACGGCGAGTCGAGGCGGCTGCCTGGGGTCCTCTGTCCGAGATGGTCAACCGCTCCAGCTGTTGTTGTCTTCCAACCTGGACGACAATCGCACGAGGATCCCTTCGTGGTCTCTGACCCGCTGACGAACCTCCAGGTCCGCCGTTTCTCCAGACAAAATCCCGCCCGCTGCGCCTTGCTGCTCGTAGGTCCGTTCATCTGTCATCGTCACACACGGGAAGCAAGGCACGCACACACGCAGCTCCAACTAGGACACGTTTTAATCAGAACACGTAACAAAACAAAGCCGTAACTCACGGTACGAACAGTCAGGGAGGACGGTGAACGGACAATGCTGGGTCGGACTGGCAGGCTATTAGTAAGTGGTTTTCCAGGTGCTGGTGATCAGTGGTTGTTAACTAAGGGTGAACGTGAAAGCCCGGTCAGTACTCCGGGGACGGGGACCTCTCCCCTGGCCTGGGTACAGCGGTGGGCGTGACATAGAGGTAGTTGTGAACATTCCAATACTTTCGATAATGGTGGCAGTAGACATTGCTTCAAGGTGGATTGATACCAAACTCCCTGATATATTTTGGATAATATAATCTGTCTTCTGGATTCTGGTGTTTATATCCAAAGATGGTATTAGACTGAGGGTGTGTTTGACTGTTTAAACTTGACTGTTTTTAAACATCTTTCAAAATGATAAAATGCTGATCATGCATGATGTAAAATAACTGTCAGGTGTGCAAAATTCTTATTGTGCTATAATAAATAATGCCTTTCATTAAGCTCTATTTGTACTGAGAATATGCCATTTCAAGTTTTTTTCCTTTTCTCCTTTTACCTGTTTTAGATAAAAGACCTGAATAAACGTATGTCAGCCATTGAGACCTTGCTTGGGCGTCTGGAACAGAAACTCACTGTTGCAAACCAATCCTTGTTTCTAGAGGTTCAGGTAAACAACATCCTCATCTGATCTCATGAACTAATGTCAAAAGAATTTTAAGGCACCTTAAGAAAGAACATTTTTGAGAGTATTAGGACAAATGCTGAATCAAACCATTTACAGCCAATTCAAAACACTTTCTATTTGTTTGATTTAAACATGATATTTTAACACATAAAATGATCTTCCCCCAGAGGATACATCTTTTGAAGCCTGCAAGTTAGTGGACAGTTTGTTTTTAATAGTCGTGGTACCAGCTGCTGCAGTCAAGTTTGTTAAGTAGTTAGCAAAGCTTTGCTCATAGGCCAGAGCATGTCATTTAACTCTCGCTTCGTGACCCAGTCTGTCCTTTGCTGCTGCCTTGGCTAACCATGAACTAGAGATGCTGAATTGTAAGGTATGATTGTTTAGGGTCTGTGATGGGCTGGCGAACTGTCCAGGGGTGTGCCCCCCCTTGTTTAGTACTCATTACTCCTGACCAATAGCTGGACAGACACAGATTATTAATATCTAGTTGCAGTAAATGATTTAGAATTATAACTTTGAGAAATTTAACCTAAAATGTTATCACTGCATTGGAATTTTCAGTTCATACTAATATTTTAAGGCTTGGAATAACTTGAGACCTGTATTTAATTGCTTGAAATAGCACCAAAGGATGATAGTGATTACCCAGATAAGGAGACTTGCCTTGATCCATGCTATAAACTCTCTCGCAAGGTCTTTCTCTGTGTGGTCGATGGAAATCTAGACAGATCAAGTGAACAGTTATACTAGGATCAAAAGCATGATAAAAAGGGGTTAATTAATTTATAATATGTGTCGTCGTTGAAAATAGTAGCAAGATGGTGACAAACTATGTAAAAGCTATATTTAAAACACAAGTTTGTGACAAAAACGGAATTTCTTCAATCTGTAGAGTAGATGTCACTCTGTGATTGATTAAGTGTGCCTGTCATAGTCTGGAGGGGGAGCTCTCGTCGCGGTACCTTCATTCTACATAGATGCCACAGAACGAAGACCGTGTGCGACATCTTTATTGGTTTTCTCCCTTTTTGAGGTAATAAGAAACGTCTATAAGCTGTAAAAGTGTGACAAGTAAGTTAGCGAATGTTATGTTGAGTTTGGTTGAATGTTAGCGAGTTCTTTTTCCAAGTGTTTCTGATAATTGTGTTAAGAGAATAACCGTTTGACGCACGGGTTAGCATTTAGCTACCGCGAAAGGTACAACGTATTTCCTGTGGAATGACGAGTGAAAGCACGTGCTTGCCAATTAACAGAAGGATAAGATAAAAGGGATTAATGTGATTCACTGGCCTTCAGTGATGTTCAGATGCACATTTTGTTTATGAGGAACAGTTAAAGAATTTAATGGACTGAAAGGATTTAAATGCAGACTGCAACTGAAATTGGATAGAATGTCAAAAGATAATTACTATGTACGAGTGTTGCTTCTGTATTTACTTGTATGTTTTTCTACAATGACTCTACATAAAGATGCCACAGAGTGAAGACCTTGTGCGACATCTTTATTGGTTTCCTCCCTTTTTTCAGGGTGTAACATCTGTCATGTAAAATGTAACAAATCAGTGGCAATTGTGAGGGCTTGTGTGCCTCTCAAAAAGTGTCCTGACACCATAGAGCAACTGCCAGGTCCTGAGGTTCTGTGTGCCCTCCACAATTATTGGCCTAAGATGTGTTCTTAGGCTTCTAATAATAATTTTTTTTTTTCCCTAAAAAAATATAGACTCAAAAAAAAACACACAAAAAAAGAAAAATCCAACATTTTATTGAAGTACATTTATTTGTTGGGGAAAAAATCTCACATTGAGAAATACATTTTTTTAAATATGAAATCATGTGTTCCACAATTATTGGCACCCCTGCTGTTAATATTTCGTACAACCCCCCTTTGCCAAAAAGACAGTACTTAATCTTCTATAACATTTCACAAGGTTGGAGAATACAGATAAAATACAGGTATTTTTGAAGATTCCTCTTTGCACAGTTCGTGCACTAGATCATCCAAAATCCTGGGTGCTCTCTTATGCACTCTCCTCTTTAGCTCACTCCACAGGTTTTCTATTGGTTTGAGGTCTGGGGACTGAGGGACCATGAGAGGAGCTTGCTTTTGAGTCTGATAGGCCATTTTTGTGTAGATTATCCTGCTGGAAGGTCCAATGACGATTCATATTCAGCTTTGATTCAGATGCCACCAGATTTTGATTTAAAATGTCCTGGTACTTCAAGGAGTTCATAATGCTATGCACCCTAACAAGGTTCCCAGGGCTTTTGGAAGAGAATTGATTGTTCTGTAGTGGTACATATGGGGATTGATGGGATAATGTAAAGGTATAACTTAAAGAATTATTAGCCCCAACCAGTAATTGTCAGAGATCAAATCAAACTTTTTTGCACAAAAGCACTTTACAGTCAACCTGTGTTTGTAATCACAAATCAAGTCTGTTTGACTATTTGATCTGGTTATAGAATGGTTCTAGAAAGTGCATTTAAAGAAACGTACCATAATTCTAGTATCATGCAAGAGAGTTTCTGTAACATTGCCACTGATGCCTTTCTTTAGGGCATTTTACTTTAAAGTCTTTGGACATTCATAACATTTGACATTGGTTTATGGCGTTTTACAAGGCTGAAATGGTGTTGATGTTTCCAAGTAAAAATGGTTTAGGTAAGGACCTTGAGAAGGACTAATAGCTTTGAACTAGCTGTACATTTGCAGACAAAATGAACATCTTCAGGCGTTAAAGTCCAAAAAAATTGTTTGACTGGTTTGTTCAGTGGAAGAAATAAGCTCAAAGAAGTTTGTGGTGTTAATATTGAAAAAATATTAAGCTGGTAAAAGGTCATTGCTGGGGTAACACTTGACACTTAACACTGGGTTAGCCCTGTACCATATTAGACTGACAGAATACATTACTTAATCCCTGTTAATTTCAGGTTACAAATTCTGTGTAATTATCAATATCAGTAAAGAACTGAATAAAGTTGTGCTGGGAGATGGGATGGAACTGGAGCTACAGCAGATTTATGCATTAAGCATTTTAGTTATGGTTCTAACTGAGGAGGTCAGGTAACACTGCCTTGGGAGAATGGTTTAAGATTTTGAAGTGTCTGACCCCTAAATATTTGCATATCCATCTTGCACAAGCCTACTATTAGTCATTAGTCAGATAATAATTACTAAATTAACTAGTAAGGCATTTAAAATGATTATAATGAATACATTTAACTTTGTCATATGTAAAACATCAATCAATAGCAAATGTATAATTATTAAAATAACAAATTTAAAATGATATGATTGTTCCCTTTTTTGGCACTATATGGAAACAATGTGTGCTAGTATAGACAACTTTACCAAGTAAAGATAAATAAAGTAATTAATAAAACAAACATCAGAAAAGACTAAGACTAAAGGAAATTTACAGCATTAACAAAAATCTAACCAAGACTGAATGAAGCACAAAGAAAATTAAAGCACATTACTGGGAACAATTGGGGTTATGTAACAGGAAACAAATATGTTACAAATGGGTTGAGGGCCCTACCAGTACAAACCAACATAAAGACATTGCCCAACACCCACAACGCACCCTATACATGCTACAGTAGGGGTCTAGTACAGTAGTATTACAGTAGTAGTAAATTGTCAGCCCTCTAACTCCTGATGAGCAAAACTACACAGAAAATAGCTCTAACCCTAGTGCAAAGGGAATATAGGTGGTGGTGGTCTAGTGGTAGGATACTTGCCTACGGACCAAGAGGCTGCAGATTCAAATCCCACCTCCAGCACTACCACCATTGGGTTCCTGAGCAAAAACCCTGAACCCCAAATGCTTCAGAGAGACTGGAAGTCAGTCTGGATAAGAGTTTAAATAGTTACACTCAGAATTGGACCCACTCTACCATCTATTGGCCTAAATTCAGCCACTGCCAATAAAAATCATTACTACTACATAACTACTAATCATAGCTACTAAGCATGGAAATACAGCAGCACAAAAGGAGAAGCACAGTAACTGAACATAATTGTATACAGAATAAAAACAGAACAGAATAAAACAGATGAGCACAGCAAAATAACAGCAGCACAGTCTGGAAAAGAAACACACTCCAACAAGCTCCACCTTTCTCCAGCGCTAAAGGAGAAAATATGCTGCCCAAACAACATGCAGCAGCTCCAAATAAAAGCATCAGGCTGGCATGCTGTAAACACACCAGTATTACCGTATTATTGATTTACATTTACATTTGCGGCATTTAGCAGGCGCTCTTATCCAGAGCGAATTCCATGTGCTAATTACAGGGACAGTCCCCCTGGAGACACTCAGGGTTAAGGGTCTTGCTCAGATTTAAAGTGAAAAGAAAAAAAAACATGCTACAAGAACCAAAATGGATCTTATGATGCTATGTAATGAAAGTTAAGACAAAACTGATGCTTAAGGCCCACAGTTTACCAAGCCGGGAGCAGAAAAATGTGGGGAAAAAACCTACCAGTAAAATAGCAGAAGCAAGATACGAACAGCCAAGGCAATACCACCAGCCATGCCAAAAATATTGCACTGCCACCAATGAGGCATTTGATCAAATGAATTCAAGCCAGCCAATATTAACAGGTGATCAAAGTTCAGAAGAAGCTGCTCTGGGATTAGACAGGATTCCCCTTGGACTATGTTTGCAGATGACATTTTGATATGTAGTGAGAGTAAGGAGCATCTTGAGGAGATCCTGGATAGATGGAGATATGCTCTAGAGAGAAAAGGAATGACATTCAGAAGGATTATGATATAATGCATGAGTGTGAACAAAAGGAAGAGAGAACAGCAAAATGGTTAGAATGCAGGTATTAGAGGAGACAAAGGTGGAGTTTAAACTTTTGGTCAACAGGAGACATTCATGGGGAGTGCAGAAGAGAGCTGAAGAAAATTTGGAATGGAGGGAGAAGAGCTGGCAGGAGTGGCAGATGGCTAACAGTAATGAAACCTGTTATGGGTTGGTGTTGGCGTTGCAGAATACAGTGACAGAGTTAAAGATGGTTAAAAAAAAAGGATGCTTTCTTGCAACTGCAAGAAAAATAAACTAAATAAATAAAAAATAAACTTTTCTTCAATACTATAGAGATGTGAATATGAACTGAAGGAGCCCTAGGACAGAGCATTGCAGGACTCCATTACTTCACATAGATGCGATTAGGTTTAGGAAATAGGAAGATGCAATCACTATTTTTAATAGCTGTTTTACATTTTTGGTGCTATTTTGGGGCCTAAAATCATATTGAAAATTATCATAGATATGATTCTTATGCAGATATGAACACAGGATGGCAGTGGGTAGTCCTGTTGCCTCGCAGTGAGATGATCCAGACAGGATAGTCCGGGTCCTTTCGGTGCGGAGTTATGATGTTCTCCTAGTGTCCACTTGGGCTTCTTTGTCTGGTACGTTTCTTGAGGTATCCTCCCATGTCTGAGGTGTTTCCTTGCCTTTCACCCTGTGAGACCCAGACCCAATTATGTGTATATATATTCACAAACCCAAGTAAGCTACAAAATTTAAGGAGTGGTAGAAAAAAAAGGAGAGGGAGAGAGAGGAAGAGAGTTCCACAGCTTTGGGGCTGCAACCCAAAATGCCCTGAAGCCCATAGTGGAAAGTCTGAAATTAGGGACAGACAGCAGGTTGGAAGAGCACCTCCCCATGACCCTAATTAGGAAAAGCAGCTATGGAAATGAGTGAATGGGAGCGATAAGGACATAACTGCTGGACCACAACATTCTCTAAATTCTTTGATATGTATGGCAACTTATAGATTGGTCTGTACATTGATCATTTCAAATGATCAATTTGGTTTCTGAGGTAAGGGCTTAACAGCTGCTATTTTGAAGGCTTTTTGCAAACATGTAGCAAGCTTTCTTGTCTAATTCTTTTTTGTCTTAATGGTGCTATGTTATCTAACATGGAATGAAAGGTGTTCTTTAAAACATTAAGTTAAATTAATTAGATCTTCTAGACCAGATGTTGAGATGATCAGTGTCGATATGTCCAGGAGGCGTAAAGTAAAATTGTAGGATATTATTGTATGACCGCCATGACTGCAGGAGAATGTACATAAATTGTAACTAGTATGAATCTCTTGTGATGAGGTACAGATCTGCGATCACTGCTGCCTGGGGAATAATACCTATGTTGTCTACATGAAGATTCAGATGGTGACTTTGTTAAACCCATAGAGTGGAGGCTTATTTCAGCGAGTGTTGTTGTTTTTCTAAATTAATATTACAGTCTCCTAATATAGTACTTCTACTATATAGAAGTACTTCTATTATATATCTACTGTGTTTAAGGCCATGATGGCCTGTAGATACTGAAAACCCTCTTTTCTTTGTATTTGGGTTAGCAATATTTAAAAAAAAAAAAAAAATTTTTAAAAAGGGTTTTAAAAGAAGAGAAATTGAAACATGTTCAATATAACAAACTTATCCAGTCTGATCCAGGTTCTGTGTGGCAAAGCTCATCAGAATCCTTGAGTGATCATTTCATTTACAATGATTGCTTTAGAATCAAGCAGTCTTAATATTCAACAGGTCCAGCTTTTGGTATAACGTGCTATTTTATGTTTATTTAGAAAGTTTACCATTAATTAAATTGAATTGTAAAGCAGACTTTCTGAGTTTTTCTTCAATTAGGTCTTCATAAAATACCAAATTCCTCTCCAGGCACCCTGTCATATGCTTTCTGTAAATCCACAAAGGCACAATGAAACACCTACTGGCCTTATCTATATTTATCCATTAACACTCTCAGAGCAACCATTTCATCTGTAGTGCTTTTTCTTGGCATGAAATAATACTGCTGCTCACGTATCGTTATCTCTTTCTCAACCAAGATTCCACTAACTTCATGCTGTGGCTGTTAAATTTTATCCTTCTATAATAACTGCAGATCTGTGCATCACCCTTATTATTAATAAATACCATAAGACACCACAAGACAAGTGCAGACAGGACTACCAGGTGCAGACAAGACAATAATCAGAGCAAAAACAATTGCACAACAGAGGACAGGAAACATTCATCCAACAAAGACGGAGCCAGTGTGTACATGAATGTGTAGAGCAGCAGTGTTGTAATGGAGTAGTAGTAAACCAGTATGAGCAGCATTTACAAAGTGTGGAGTGCAAAATACAAATAGTAATAATAAATATCTGTGTGCAAACAGCAGGAGGTAGACAAATGCAGGTGTATGAGTGAAGCTGGGGGATGAAGAGTCAGTTCTGATTTAAGAATCTGTTGGCTGGGGAAAGAAACTGTTGCTCATCCTGGTAGTGGAGGCCCATATGCTATTGAACCTTTTGGCAGGAGGCCCAGCAGTTATGGCAGGAGGGAGAAGAGTGTGTGGGATGGGTGTGTGGGATCATCTACAATGCTGTTTGCCTTGCGAATGCAGCGAGTGATGAAAATGTCCTAAACAGAAGGCAAAGAGGTACCGCTGATCATCTCAGCTGTCCTCACTACCCATTGCAGGGACTTGCGGTGGGAGACATTGCAGTTCTTCTACCTGACAGTGATGCAGCTACACAGGATCCTCTCAATGGTTCCTCTGTAGAACATGGTGAGGATGGGTGGAGGGAGATCTGTTCTTGTCAGCCTGCACAAGAAGTAAAAACACTGCTGGGCTTTATTTGTGATGGAGCTGGTGTTGAGGGTCCGTGTGAGGTTGTCTGTTATGTGAACACCAAGAAACTTGGTGCTCTGGCCATCTCCACAGGTTAGCTGTTGATGTTCAGCGGAGAGTGGTTATGACGTGGTCTCCTGAAGTCCACAGCCATCTCTTTTTTTTATTTCATCTCATTTTTTTTTGTCAATGTTAAGAGACAGGTTGTTTGCTCTGCACCAGTCTATCAGCAGTCTCCTCTATGTACACTGCCTCATCGTCATTGCTGATCAGACCACCACGATTGTATCATCAGCGAATTTGATGATGTGGTTTGAACTGTGCATGGCTGTACAATCGTGGGCCATTAGTGATGAACAGCCCTGAGGGAACCATGTGCTCAGCATGATGGTTCCTTTGGGTGCTACTCCTGATCCTAACTGGCTGGGGTCTCCCAGTAAAGAAGTCCAGGATCCAATTACAGAGGGGGAGGTGTTCTGACCCAGCAGTCTCAGCTTCTCACTCAGATGCTGAGGGATTATGGTGTTGAATGCTGAACTGTCCTTTCTGTCCAAATGGGAAAGTGCCAGATGGAGGAAGGTAGAGATGGCATCATCCATTGAGCGGCTGGGAAGATAGTCAAGTAGGTTTTTATTGTCATTTCAACCATATACACGGTACATAGTGAAACGGAATAACATTCCTCCAGGACCCTGGTGCTACTCATAAGACACGACCGAAGACAAACAATTGCAGACAACAACAGACAGAACAATAGACGGTACATTTGGTACATTCATCCTTCGGATTGCCACAGTGTTACAGAACAAAGCAGCACAGGTTGTTGGCAGTGTGATGGAGCAGCAATGTTTTGGTTAAAGTGCGGGTGCAAAAAAAAAAAATAGTAAGTAATAAGTATAGCAGCAGTAAGATGATTATCAGTTCAAAAGTCTGATGGCCAGGGGGAAGAAACTGTTTCCAACCTGGTAATGGAGGCCTGTATGCTGCGGAACCTTTTCCCGGTTGGCAGGAGGGAGAAGAGAGTGTGGGATGGGTGAGTGGGATCATCCACAATGCTGGTTGCTTTGTGGATGCAGCCAGTGGTGAAAATGTCCTTAACAGAGGGCAGAGACACTGACGATCTTCTCAGCTGTTCTCACTACCCATTGCAGGGACTTGCGGTCTGAGACATTGCAGTTCCCATACCAGGCAGTGATGCAGCTGCTCAGGATGCTCTCAATGGTTACCCTGTAGAAGATAGTAAGGATTGGTGGTGGAAGATGGGCTCTCCTCAGTCTGCGTAGGAAGTAGAGACACTGCTGGGCTTTCTTTGTCATGGAGCTGGTGTTGAGGGTTGTCTGTTAAGTGAACATCAAGAAACTTGGCGCTCTGGACCATCTCCACTGGTGAGGTGTTGATATTCAGTGGAGAGTGGTCCCTACGTGGTCTCCTGAAGTCAACAACCATTTCTTTAGTCTTGCCAACGTTCAGAGACAGGTTGTTGGTTCTACACCAGTCCATCAGCTGTTGTATCTCCTCTCTGTACACCGCTTCGTCACCACCGCAGATCAGACCCACCACGGTTGTATCATCAGCAAATTTGATGATGTGGGTCGAGCTGTGCTTGGCTGCACAGTTGTGGGTCATCAATGTGAACAGCAGTGGGCTGAGCACACAGCCCTCAGGGGCCCCTGTGCTCAGCATGATGGTTTTTGAGGTGCTGCTACTGATCCTGACTGACTACGGTCTTCTAGTCAGGAAGTTCAGGATCCAGTTACAGAGGGAGGTATTCAGGCCCAGCAGCCTCAGCTTCTCACTCAGATGCTGAGGAATAATGGTGTTGAATGCTGAACTGTAGTTGATGAACAGCATTCTGACATAACTGTCCTTTCTGTCCAGATGAGAAAAGGGCCAGGTGGAGGGTGGTGGAGATAGCATCGTTCGTTGAGTGGTTGGGACGATACACAAACTGTAGGGGGTCCAGGGAGGGATTTGAGTCTTAATGTGCCTCATGACCAGCCTCTCGAAGCACTTCATGATGATAGGTGTGAGTGTGATGGGCCGATAGTCATTTAGGGAGGAGACAGACAATTTCTTTGGCACTGGGATGATGTTGGTGGTCTTGAAGCACCTACAAACAACAGTGGTGCTCAGAGACCACTGTTGAAGATGGTCATCAGAGAGATGTTGAAGATGTCGGTGAGAACATCTGCCAGCTGTTCTGCACATCCTCCGATCACACAAACTTGTATGTTGTCTGGACCAGCAGCTTTCCGTGGGTTGACTCTCAGTAGAGATCTTCTCACCTTGGCTATGGTCAGACAGAGAACCTGGTCGTTTGGAGGAGGGATGGTCTTCCTGATTTCCATGTTTTTCACTGCATCAAACCGTGCGTATAAGCAGTTCAGCGCATCTGGGAGGGAGGAGTCACCGTCACAGGCAGGTGGAGATGTCCTGTAGCTGGTAAGGGCCTAAATGTCCTGTCACATGCGCCGCGTGTCACCGGTGCTTCTGAAGTGGCCATGGAGCTTGCTTGGCTGCTCTGATGGACCAAGACAGGTTTGCCCTCGCTGTTAGGGTGGCCTTGTCCCCTCACTTGAAGGCCTTGTCCTGGGTTATCAGGAGTCTGCGCAGTCATCCATGGCTTCTGGTTGGGTCGTGTTATGATGAACTTGGAAATAGTAACATCCTCAATGCACTTACTGATGTAGACAGTCACTGAAGCTGCCTCCTCCAGCAACTCCTCCAAGTCGATGGAGTCACCGTAAGTTGCAGACTCCCTAAACATGTCCCAGTCTGTTTGTTCAAAGCAGTCCTGAAGAGCATAGATGGCTCCTGTGGGCCAGCTCTTCACCTGCTTCAGGGTGGGCTTCACACGGTTGACGATGGATCTGTACACTGGTGTCACCAGAACAGCGATGTGGTCTGAGTGTCTGAGGTGGGGGTGGGGCTCCGCTCTGTACGCGCCGGCCATGTTTGTGTAAACCATGTCCCCATCCTTGAAAAATCCACATGTTGATGAAATTTAGGGAGAACTGACTTGAGATTTGCATGATCTCCGGCGACAATCAACAGTCTGTCCGGGATACACAAACTGCAGGGGGTTCAGTTAGAGTGGGAGTTGAGTATGTTTCCATTTCTATTCTTTATGGCCTTAACATGCTGCATATTTTTCCCAGCTGTCCCTCTGTCTAGCTTACCATTATAGGTCCTGTTTCTCCCTCTTTAGTATCCAATCTCTCATGCAACTCACCATAAGGCTTATCTTTACATTTACATTTACGGCATTTAGCAGACGCTCTTATCCAGACCGACTTACAACAGTGCTTTTTTTCCACATTAGATCATCATCTTAGTAACCAGCTCAGATCAGTAACTGCTGATTAGCTATTACCACCTAAGTTACAAACTAAAAGCCCTTGTGACAAGTATACACACTTTTTCCTGTCCAAAAAACAAAAAAATAAATAAATAAATAAGGGAAAGCAGAGGTTTAAGGAAAGAAGGAGCAGAGGTAGGAGAGTAGATGGTTTGGGAGGGTTAGTCCCTGAGAAATTCCACTAACAGGTGGGTCTTTAATCGACGTTTGAAGACAGCAAGGGACTCAGCAGTTCTGACCATCAGGGTGAGTTCATTCCACCACTGAGGGGCCAGAACTGAGCAGAGTCTTGATGCATGTCTCCTCTTTTTTTCAACAGTGGGGGTTCAAGATAAACAGTGCTTGATGGTCTGATACGAGCGGCCATCTTTAGCTTTCACCACCTCGTCGATGTGCTTCATCTTCTTGTACTCTTGTACTTCTTTTTTGCCAGCCCCTTCTTCTTTATACACTCCTGAACTTCCACCATTACCACTCCTGCAGCAGTTGCTACGCTTTCCCTGTCACTACTTTTCAGTCTCCATTATTCTTCAGAATGACCTTCATGCAAACTTAATAGCCAACTTGTGTCCATCTTCCTCTGTGTCACCCTCTGGTCCCCTTACGGACCATCAATACGCAAGGCAGCGGTGGCCTAGTGGTTAGGGAGTTGGCCTCAGGATTGGAAGATCATGGGTTTGAATTCCAGACCAGTAGGCTGCCCTGAGGTGCCCTGAGAAAATTCTAAAGGTTATATAAGCTCTTGAGAATTTGGACTGCTCTTTTTCAAAGCAAATCAACACTGAAGATGTGGACAATGACAGTGCCTACATTCCCTGATTTCAATGCATTCAGTGCTGAAGCATCTAGTTACTCAGTTACTCAGTGTCTGTATTACATGTAAACTTAATTGTCTGTCAAGAAGAGCATGCTCCTGGAATGACCCAAAGCTGAAAACAGTCAACAACCACCCAATTTTCCCAACCTATTGAAGATGCACAATGTTCTACTGACAAAATTTAAACATAACTATCTTGAATTTTGCCTAAGCAATAAACAAGCTCAATATCCATTCATTCATATATCCATACTGCCCCAGCTAGAAATTGGATTCAGAACTTTATAACTATGTGGCCACAATCTCACTGTATGGTACTTACCACTGTACCACAATGATGTATATTTTTAAAAGTTTTTGTCATATTTAAAATATAATTTGCTGAAAGATTATTATTGTTATTCATTTTCTGTGGTTAAAATAAGCAGAACTCTAAGCAGAATTATCATAGCTTGGGGGTGGGTGATCACATCATGAAAAACACTGGTTTAGATCATGTAATGCATTGATCAAACTAGCTCAAACATTATCATTAAAAGCAGTCTTAACCTCTACATCTTAGTAGCCACTTTGATTTTCAAACACTTTCAGTTTCAGAAATGTCTTGCTGATTTTTAGCTTTCAGACAACAGGCAGACTTGTTGTATTTGCAAGAACACAAGAATGTTCTCATTTTCTTTACCAGGCTAAACCTACAAAGAAAGTGTTATCTTCAATGGACCAAGAAGAGCAGGAGCTTAAAAAGAAGTTGGAGGAGCTGACTAAAAACATCAGTGACAAGGGCCTGTCTTCTGATGAAGATGAGGCAAATAACATGACAGATGACATTAAGCCTTTCAGAAGAAGTGGATGTTATCGTGCTACACTAATGAGAAGGAAATCCAGAGCACTAGATACAAACAGCTTTCCCTGTGAGGTGCAGAAGGTAAGACTTTATTTTTGCAGAAGGCCATAGAATCACTGGCACTTTGAATATAGGTGTAGAAAAAAGTTTAAGTATACAGACTTGAAAAGTTAAAGAACCTGAAAGTTAATGGAAAGCTTAATTGTTTACTCTGTTAAACACAAAACAGGCTTCAGATATAAAGATCAGGGTTAATAGAGGGCCATTAAAGAATTGTTCAATATTTTAATCAGCCATTCTTAGATTAGATGCTTTTAGCTGTGTGTTTATGATCATTATCCTTTTGGAGGACCAGTTACCACTGAGGCTGATGTTTCTGACACTGGGGAGCATGTTTCACTTTTGCCTTTAGAATTAATTCATTACATCATGCACAGATTCAATAACCCTTGGGGCCGGATTTAGCAAGCATCTTTAAAACATAATGGGCTCCCTTCATGTTTCAGAGTATGTTTTTTTTGTTTTGTTTTTTTTTTTTTTGTTTGTTTTTTAAATTAAAGAAAAAAAGTGTCTTCCAAAGACGCACCTTGAAGAAACATACTGCTTGTCTCCATGTATTTTAGCAAATGTAAATGTAAAAATTCAGCTTAAATGTCTTTGGATGTGTTCTGTGGCTATTTGTCTATTGTACCTACAGTCCTTTTGATCAACCTGGGGTTGCATTTGCTCTTGTGGCCACATACTGGGAGGTTGGCCACAACCCCATGGATCCTATACAGCTTAATATTTGCAACTACAGTCACAGAAATGAAAGTGCTTGGTCTGATAGCTGCATGGTCTTTGCCTTTAACATGCCTATCTATAATTTTCTTTCTAGGGTCTTCAGACAATTCTCTCCTTTAATTTATTTTGTCCATGTTCACTGTAGGGCACACAATGATACCTGTAATGTTGTGGTGGTGTTGTCCAAACATAGACAAGTAGCCAGGGGTCTGGAACTTAACTTTATTCAACATACCTAATGAGATGGCAGGTGCCGCAACCGTGACACTACCAAACTACATGTTTTTTCCCCTTTAAATGGGCTGAATGGATAAAGAGATTGAAGATGCCCAGGATACTAATTAAGGCTTTACCATTAGGGCAATATTATGTGATGATAATTGTTTTTAGAATACCAAGAAAAGTATATTTATTTTATTTTAAAATATTAATGTAAAATAAAGAACAACTGCTATCTTTTCATGCTTACTTTTTGATACTAAAGCATGGAGATATGCATAAAACAATTACTTTTAATTTAATCACTTTTCAGTAGGAAAGAAGCATTGTTTCAATGAGCCATGCATGGAAACCAACAAATTTCTAAGTACATAGAATAAATTTATTATCTCTAATTCAGCATATCACAACATATCATACTTTATTCTATTAACACATTAAGAAAGTAGTAGAGGTTGTCAGATTACCAAAAATAAACTTCTTATTAATTTGTAAAATTATAATTGTTATTGTTATATTGTGGAAGCTGAAGAAGGAGGACTGCAAGGTGGAATTCAGGCAGGAGTTATCACGGGCACAGGGAGATGTTGAAGAGCTACCGGATTGCTGGGAAACTACTGCAGAAATGATAAGGCAGACAGCTAGAAAGGTACTTGGTGTGACACTTGGAAGGAAGAAGGAGGATAAGGAAACCTGGTGGTGGAACCGAGAAGTACAGGAGTGCATACAGAAGAAGAGGGAAGCAAAGAAGACGTGGGACAGTTAGAGAGATGAAGAAAGTAGACAGGTGTACAAGGGGATGAACTGCAGGGCGAAGACAGCAGTGGCCACCTCCAGTTCCGCCTCCTGCCTTTTTGTCAGTGCCACCGTCTCCAACCCATACATTTACATTTACCTTTACGGCATTTAGCAGACGCTCTTATCCAGAGCGACTTAGAACAGTGCTTTATTTCCACATTAGATCATCATCTTGGTTAAAAGCTCAGATCAGTAACTGCTGATTAGCTATTACAACCTAAGTAACAAACTAAGTGCCCTTGTGACAAGTATATACCCTACACACTTTTTTTTTTTTTTTTTTGACAAGAAAGCGAGAGCAGAGGTTTAAGGAAATGGGGTAGGAGAGTAGGTGGTTTGGGAGGGGGAGTTCGTTCCATCACTGAGGGGCCAGACCTGAGACAAGTCTTGATGCATGTCTTCCTCTTTTTTTTTTTTCAACGGTGGGGGTTCAAGACAAGCGGTGCTTGATGGTCTGAGAGGACGAGAAGAGACACAGTGTTTGATTAGAGCAGTCAGGTAAGATGGTGCAAGGCTGTTAGTAGCCTTGTAAGTAAGAGTTAAAGTTTTAAACCTGATACGAGCAGCCACTGGGAGCCTGTGTAGGTCCCGCAGCAAAGCAGTAGAAGAAAATGACTTGGGATGCTTGAAGACGAGTCTTGCAGTGGCGTTTTGAATCAGTTGTAGAGGTCTCGTTGCCTTCAGTAGAAGACCTGCCAGAAGAGAGTTGCAGTAGTCCAGTTTCGAGATGACCAGGGACTGGAGCAGTAGCTGGGCTGCCTGGGTGGTGAGGAAAGGACGGATCCTTCTAATATTGAATAGAAGGTGTCGGCAGGACCTAGAAAGATTAAGAACATGAGAGGAGAATGAGAGCTCATTGTCGAAAGTGACACCAAGATTCCTAGCAGTTCTAGATGGGACGAGAAGTGAACCGCCAAAGGAGATGTGAAGGTCCTGTCGTGGTGTTTGATGGCCTTCCAGGTAGAGAAGCTCAGTCTTGTTAGGGTTGAGCTTGAGGTGGTGAGCTGTCATCCATGCAGAGATGTCAGCCAGGCAGTTAGAGATTCGGGTAGAAATCTGTTGATCGTAGGAGGGGAAAAGAGAGGATAAGTTGGGTGTCATCTGCGTAAGAATGATCAAAGAAGCCATGAGAGCGTATGACCTTCCCCAGAGAGCCAGTCTATAGAGAAAATAGAAGGGGACCGAGGACAGATCCTTGGGGAACGCCAGTTGTCAAATTCCGTGCAGTGGACCGATGGCCCAGCCATGACACTTGGTACTGTCAATCCTGTAGGTATGAGGAGAACCACTGCCAGGCTGTACCAGCAATCCCCAGGTTGGAGAGAGTGCTCAGGAGGATCTGGTGGTTCACTGTGTCAAAGGCCGCTGAGAGGTCAAGGAGAATCAAGACCGAGGACAGGTTGTTAGATCTTGCAACATGGAGTTCATGAGTGACAGCCAGTAGAGCTGTTTCAGTTCAGTGCACCGTTTTAAATCCAGACTGGTAGGGATCCTGGAGACCGTTTTGAGACAAAAAAAACATTGAGTTGATTATATACTGCTCATTCTAAGATTTTGGAGAGAAAGGGGAGAAGGGATACCCGTCTGTAGTTGTTCAAATTGTTCAAATCAGTGCAGTCCAGAGATGGTTTCTTCAGGATAGGAGTGACTATGGCTGACTTGAAGCGTACCTCAGCAGTACCTCCTCCATGGAGAGCGGTGAGAGGGCAAGGAGTTGGTGGTCGCAGGGTGCTTGGGGCTGGACTGGAGAATTGTCTGTTGAGTGGAAGGATCTTCTAATTGCCTCAGTTTTCTCATCAAAGAATGAAGCAAAGTCATCTGGGGAGAGAGTTGAGACAACAGGAGGACAAGGTGGTTTTAGAAGAGATGAGAAAGTAGCAAAATGTTTATGATGATTAGTTGAAGATTCTTCAAACTTGGTTTTGAATAACGTTGACTTGGCAGAGGTTACATCTGAAGCAAATTTGGAGAGAAGAGAACGATATGAGACGAGATCTTCAGAACATTGTGATTTCCTCCACTTCCTTTGAGCTGATCGTAGTTCTCTACGGTTGTTGCGCAGAACTTCAGACAACCATGGGGCTGGTGCATTACCATTGCATACAACATAGCTGGTCTCACTACTTGTCCTGTAAACGTTCCCTTTTACACTAGCTTGTACGCGTCTGTCACAAATCACTCCAGCCACTCTTCTCCAACCATTCCCACCTGCCTGCACTCTCTTCAACACTCGCCGCTACTCTGAACTGTTGATCAAAAGTATTTAAACTCCTCCACCTTTGTCACCTCTACTCCCTGCATCCTAACCACTCTACTGTCATCCCTTTCATTCACACTCATGTATTGTCTTTGCCCTACTCACTTTCATTCTTCTACTCTCAAGAGCAGATCTCCATCTCTCCAGGTTCTCCTCAAGCTGCTCCCTACTCTCACTGCAGATCAAAATATCATCAGCAAACATCATCGTCCATGGAGACTCCTGTCTAACCATTGCAAACAAGAATGGGCTCAGTGCTGATCCTTGATGTGATCCAACTTCTACCTTAAATGCATCCATCACTCCCACTGCAGATCTGACCACTGTTACACTGCCATCATACATATCCTGAACTAGTCTCACATACTTCTCTGTAACACCAGACTTCCTCATACAAAACCACAATTCTTCTCTAGGCACCCTGTCATATGCTTTCTCCAAGTCCACAAAGGCACAATGCAACTCCTTCTGACCTTCTCTGTACTTCTCCATCAACACCCTCAGTGCAAACATAGCATCTGTAGTGCTCTTCCTTGGCATAAAACCACACTGCTGTTCACTAATCCTCACCTCTTTTCTTAACCTAGCTTCCACAACTCTTTCCCATAATTTCATGCTGTGGCTGACCAACTTTATCCCTCTATAGTTACTACAGCACTGTGCATCACCCGGTACCAATCAGTACCAATACACTTTGTCTCACTCCTCAGGCATCCTCTCACTTTCTAAGATTGTGTTAAACAATCTGGTCAGAAACTCAACTGCCATCTCCCCTAAACACCTCCATGCTTTCTTTGGTATGTCATCCAGTCCAACAGCCTAATTGTTTTTTAATATTGTGGAATAGTGTGTGTAGATTGATAAAATGAAAAAATTACATCAACTTAAGCATTAATTTAAAACAAATTGTGGAAAACGTTTAAGTGCCTTTAAAAACATTTGTGATAAATATAATACTTTTAAGAATTTAAATGTGATAGTAGATGCTTATCTATTTGTCATATCTCCATAGCAAGCATTGACAGCAGTTGCTTTAAAAATTATTTTCCTGGTATGCAACTGAAAACAAATTTTGAAAAACAAATATATATAAATATATAAAAGAATTCAAAACTAAGCTTTTATTTGAGTTTATATAAAAACCTGTTAATGGTGTGCTTAAAAGTTTTTTTCAAGCCATATACCAAGGATTGGTATTCTCTTATTCATTCATTGTTGAAGCCTTTCAGGGTGGTTATATTAAGAATATAAGGCCTTAAATTTTTTTTACATTTAAAACTAGTTTAAAGTTGTAAAATGTATATTATGGTATTAACAGAGCACTATGATTTTCCACTGCTACTCTGATAGGTCTAGCCAAACAGAAATAGAAAGTTGTCATCAGCATGTTGTACTGTCCAGTCCACAGTGGAGTTAGCAAATCACTACTTTAAGTGTTTAATAATGCAGATTATTATACAGATTGTGGCCCCTAAGACATAATTCTAATACAGCTTGTAGCACTATGCTGAAAATAAATGCTTTGGAAACATATTAAAAGCAGGGAGTGATGGTGTACAAGAGTATTGTGGAAATGCGAGTGATGCAGTAGAATGAACAAAGAGTACAAGCAACTGAGAAAACAGGTGAGCTGATGCTCTATAAATTTGATAACTATTGAGAAACAACCAGTGTAAACACTCAATGGCAACACAGTGGCGACCCTCCCCATTTTTCCAGGCTTGGGATCGGCACGAAGAAATACACCGGCTTGTGCATCCCTAGTAGCTGGGGATGGACTATAATACATGTAATATGCATCATTTTTATATATATATATATATATATATATATATATATATATATATATATATTAAATGTAATATATAACACATTGGATTAAGATACACTGCCTGCCCAACAAAAAAATTCCCCACAGAGATTTGATCTAACAAAGAGATAAAAGCCTTCCATTAGATAAATTCTGCAACAAATATCATGTTTAGCTGGCAACAATTTTTTATTTTTTTTTTTTACTTCTCATTTTGTTAAAAACCTGAATAAACCTAACCTTTGATAAAATCACGTATATAAAACTAATAGTGAAAGTAAAAGCATTTTAACACGCAAGATGCAAAGAAAAGTCAAGGCATTAAACAACTGTGTTAATAAAACTATTTTGCCAGGTAGCATAAAGCTTAGGCTATGAAGCAGTTAGAAAAAGTTAATGTAGTCTGATGGATCCAGAATTACCCTGTTCCAAAGTGATAGATGCATCACCCCACTGATCTGGGGTTCCTTTAGCTGATCAGGTCTATGTACAGCAATGTTGTGTGCCAAGTGAAGTCAGCTGACTACCTGACTATACTATGTAACAAGGTTTTGTTTGCTTTTTTTATCCCTGTTTATTTCTGGGAGCATAATACATCATTTCGACACATGATATGGCTACCATAGAGTCCAAGACTTTTTCCCATTCAGAATCTTTATGATGTGCTGGAGAAGGTTTTGCACAAATTGTCCACCTTTCCTGTCATCCTGTCATCAAAAGCATGGCAAAAAATCTTTAAAGCTCTAAACAAGCTGAGCCTAGTGAGCTGCAAATAATACAGTTCACTATTAGTTCTATCCATTGTGTTGAAACCCTGATGGGTTAAACCCAGTACTTTCAATTAAAAACATACTCCAAATTCACTGTTGAAACAAGTAACAAAAAACAATTTGCGCTACAAAGCACTGTGGATGGATGGGTGGAAAGACAAATGGATATCACCATTTTGCTTTAGAAAAACTGAACTGTTTATCAATAAATATACTTATTATTATATTATAACGGAATTTGTGAGTCACCATTGTGATCTATATAAATATGTTCAATGGTTCTCACCTCCATTCATTAAACCACTAGGAATGCACAAGCTAACGGTCTTTTTATAACAATTTCTTTTTGCAGGTCCCAAGTCCTGGATAGTCCTGGGGGGGTGCATGGTCAGAGGAAGGAGGAGAGAATGAAGGGCAGAAGAGTGGAAGTGAGGGTAGAAACTTTGACTGTTGGCAGTATGACCAATAAAAATAGAGAGCTAGCTGATACGATGGAGAAAAGGAAGGTTGCGTGCGCAAGGGACCAGATGTAAGGGTAATGAGGCCAGGTGTATTGAAGGTGGTTTCAAATCATTTTACTCTGTTGTGTGGACTGGAGGAGAAATAGGATAAATGTTGACCTGAAGAAAGAGTGAGTAGCTTGAGGGAGACCCTGGAGAAGTGGGGATATACTCTACATGCTTCCTTGATTCTGTTCGTACCAAACTACTTTAGGTTTAACTACTACTAACTACTAGAGGGTTACGGGTAAAGTTATCACTTAATTGACCAATTTCTAACTTGCTATTTATATCAAAGATTTTGGAGAAAGCTGAGCCGCAGCAGTTGTGTTCGTATCTGCATAAGAATAGTATTTTAGAAAAATGTCAATCTGGTTTTTGGCCCTACCATTGCACCGAAACATTGCTAATGAAAAAACTTTTTGAGTCTTGGTTATTCCCAAGATTTCTTTCTCCAGTTTTACAGAGTTTTTCCTTTCCTTTGTGTGAATAAAAGGCATAGTTACTAGAATAGTTTAGATACTTGGGGTCAACAAGAGACAAAGAAATTAGTGTTAGCAGGTTGGAATGGGTGGAGAAGTGTGGCAGGAGTGATCTGTGTTCCAGCAAGAGTGAAAGAAAGCTCAGATTGATTTGGAGATAAAGTCAGAAAAGTAAGATTGCATTGGTTCTGACATTTACAGAAGAGAGATGAAGAGAAGGATGTTGAGGATGGAGTTACGAGGAAAAGAGGAAAGCCACAGAGATGGTTTATGGATGTGTTGAGAAAAGACATGCAGGCAGAGGACCCGAAGAAATTGAGACATGATCTGCTGTGACTCCTCACAGGAGCCCTAAGATCACACTATCCATTCAGACAAGTAGGCATTGTGTTACCTATGTATATGCAGTCCCAAAAGTATCACAAACAGCCAACTGACCTGTTTTAATTTTTTATTTTTCAAGTGAGGAAAAGTACTGGAACATGGTGTTTGTTGTCACATAGGTGTGTCATCTTAAAATGACTGTTAAACTATAAATTGCTGATGTTAAACAAATTGAGAAAGTGGGAAAACCCCTACAGTCAGCAACAAATCAATCTTTCTTCATATTGCATTATACAAAAAAGATTTTAAAGAGTTTAAATGCAAAAAATGGGGAAATAACTACTTAAACAACATAATTTCCATATCCTAATTACTGCATTAGCTATAAGTGAAAGTGACAACCCTTGTCATTGCGAGGTCACAGCACTGCACAAGTGAACCACAAAGAAATTGGACCTCTGCATTTAACCCATGCACTCAAACACCATGCAGCAGGGGGCAGCTATTGAAAGGGCCCAGGGAGTAGTGACAGGGATGGTACCTTGCTCAAGGGTACCTCAGGGCAACCTACTGGTAAGGGGTTTTGTCCCCTTACCCCCATGCCGAATGGTGGGGTTGGACTTCCACCAGCGACCTTTGTGCCCTTGAGACACGGACCGCACCCCAGCCGCTGGGTGATGGTTCACAGGCTCGCTGGACACGTAGCCAATTAGTGTAGTTGGTTGGATGGGTTCCGTTGTTCCCTGACATGGCATTAAGTGGCGTTCCGGAGTCTTTTATTGCTTTTTGCCCCCCCTGTGTGTGATGATTTACCTTTAGATATGATAAACATGTGGCCCGTAACTCTTACTGGGGCACAAACGCCACTCCAATTTCCAGGTAGGTGTGCTCAATTACGCACTCAGACTCAGATGAGGGCAATGGGAGAGCAGTCAAACTAGGATGAGCGGATGATACTGGCATAAAAGAACAAACATAACATCCTGATACATTTCTACTCCTTGCTACCAACTCAGCATAGTGATACCAAACATCTGTGTGATAAGTATGGTTACATTCCCTGGTCCGTGGGGTTCATTGGCATTGTTCAGCTACCTCTCATGTCTCTCATGATTTTCCTGTGGACTATAAAAATTGTAACAGCAAAACCTGAAACAGTACCATGAACGTAACTATAAGGACTATGCTTTTTCCCAACATTGTTTCAGGCATGGTAGGATACCCTAAAGCAGTAAGGTGTGGCTGGGTTCTTCACTGACTTTGAGATGAGCTGCTTCTACACCACAACCCCCCTTTGTAGTTAGACTTCACCCTTTTCCTGCGGGAGCTGGACCAGTTTTTTCGCTTAATTACTTTAGTGAACACCCAGTCCCCTATGCGCACTGGCAGTCCCTCCTGTGGAAGCAAAGGAGAATCTGGTGTTACATTAACTGCTCTTATCTCTCTGTTACCCAACATTTTCCTCATATAATCAGCAAGATTCAGATCATCATCAGGGTCATTAATATTGCTATCTAAATCCGGTAGCCTGTATGGTCGACCATACAATACTTCAAACGGTATTAAAGAACTGCCAAAAGTTGGAGTTATATTCATACTCAGCTGAACTAGATCTATACACTGGCCATTGTCTGCCAGTTTATTCCATGCATTTCCTTAGTTTAGATTTTACTGTATCATTTGTTCTTTCCACTAACCCTGCACTTGGGGGGGTGGTAACTACAGTGTGTTTTACAGTCTATTCCTAAATTTGATGCCATTTTACTCACTATTGCATTGACAAAATGGCTGCCATTATCGCTGTACAGTGGTACCCCAAAAGTTTGCATATGGCTTTGGCCACTGTTAGGGTGTCTGGAGTTTTTTTATAGGAAATAATTCTGCCCATTTAGAGAACGCATCCACCAACATCAAACAATATTTGTAGTTCAATATTAAATCCATATGTTTATTCTATATTGTTTATTTACCAGGCCTACCATCCCTCCTGTTGAGACATGGCATCGCCCATGACTCAATATTGCCGCCCACTTATACATAGATTTAGGTAATATTGGCTTGTTTTCATTGCTCATATAAATGCCTTTATGGCTTGCTCTGTCCATTGCAGAGGGGAGGTCATGTTAAGGGGTGTATCATAGATCACTTTTTGCAAGGGGCTAACTACCTCAACGAAATGTGGTACCCATGCTCTACAATAATTGCCCAAACCTAAAAAAGACATCATTTGGTTTTTTTGGTTTTAGGCTTAGGTGCTGATAATATTGCAGTTTTCTCTCCATATTTACCATTCTACCGTCAGGCGTGAGTGTATGTCCTAAATATTTAACATTATTTTTGCAAAATTGTAGATTATCCTTATTCACCTTATTACCCGTATCAGCTAGATATTTGAGCAGAGCTTAAGTATCCTTTTTACATATTAACTCTGATTTTGATGCTAATAGAATATCATCTACATAAACTAATATTTGACTGGAACACGGAGGAGTAAATTTAGCTAAAACAACTTTGTATAGCGATGGAAAATATAGTCGGGCTCTCGCAATACCTTTGTGGTAACCTTGTATATGTATACTTTTTGTTGTCCCAGTTTGTGGACTAGTTTGTCATATGCTGGGTCGGATCCTGGATTACTTTTGAATCTCAGCGTAATATGTAACTCTCCTTTCATCATATCTGAGTCCTTTCTTACATATTTTCTAGCTTTTTCTAGTAATTTTCCTGGAATATTTTTTTGCCCTTGAGTTGGTAAGTCTACAGATAGTAGACCTCACCTTCAGCTGTTACTGAAAAAATGTCACTATTTTCTCCTTTTCGTCTTGCAATCATTCCTCCTTTACCGTCAGGAATGATACATATATCCAATTTAACCATTACATCTTGACCCAGAAAGTTATATAGACAACAACTGGCCAGTACTACAGGAGCATGGACGGTTGATCCCGTAGCAGGGTCAGTTATTGCAAGTGGTTTAGTTAAGAATTTGGTTTCAATTAGCATTAGCAGATCGAATTTTTTATGATGTCTTCTGATAGTGGCAACCAGTCTACATCTTCACTCATTACTGTCTTACAGGCCCCACTATCACACAAAAAAATGTGTAAGTTTTATTTTCAACTATTAAGGTAATGTCTGGTCTGTTATATCCTGCGTAACATATATCCTCTAAATCTAGTAAAACATCTGGCCCTCTGTTCCCTCTTCCCTCTGTTCCTACAACTTCCTTGATTCCCTTGATAAAACGTTTCACAGTCATCTTGCCAGAAAACATCTATCTTTGATTGTTTTGTTTTTTTTATTATTTCTGTAATTTTCTCTGCATGTATGGCATAATTCACGAACTCCTCTAATGTGCATGTGGGAAGCTGGACAATGTTTTCTTATCCACATGCTAATAGGAGGTCTAAATGCCTCCAGTAATGCGTTTTTTAGTTGTTGTCTAAATGCACCATTATCATCATTATCTTCTTGTAGAATTCAGAGGAAACAGTTCTTTTTGCTTTGTTTGTTTGTTTTGTTTGTATTAATGATTGCATAATTAGCTCTCTTTCTATATACTTCTGATTCTATTTACATTTACGGCATTTAGCAGACGCTCTTATCCAGAGCGACTTCCATGTCCTAATTACAGGGACAGTCCCCCCTGGAGCAATTCAGGGTTAAGGGTCTTGCTCAAGGACCCAGTGCTAGAGGTGGGATTCGAACCTGGAACCTCTTGAGGCATAGGTCCAAAGGCAAGTATCCTACCACTAGACCACCACCATCCCTGGATATTTAGGAGTTGCTCCACTCGCTGTGGGCTATTATGAGCTATGGGCCCGGGAGGATTCCCACCGTCCATTGGGTCCCAGTCCCCTCTAACTCTGAACCATTCCGTTGTAAAAAATTGCCATGAATACTTGTTGAATTTCAGGGCCATTCAGATGGTACGAATTGATCAGGTTCGTCACATCCGAGCAACACTGATTAAATGAAAAAGTGAAAGTGACAACCCTTGTCATTGCGAGGTCACAGCACAGCAAGCATGAACCACAACGAAATTGGACCTCTGCTTTTAACCCATGCACACAAACACCGTGCAGCAGTGGGCAGCTATTGAAAGCACCCGGGGAGCAGTGACAGGGACGGTACCTTGCTCAGGGGTACCTCAGGGCAACCTACTTGTGAGGGAATCGAACCCACAATCTTCCGATGCGGGGCCAACTCCCTAATCACTAGGCCACCGCTGACCTATTAGGATCCTTTTTTGGAGACGTCACAGATTCAGCAGCGTTCAGCAGCTTTTTGACGTCATCATGGATCCAGGATCTATATACTGACATGGTTCTATCTCCCGTCTCTGCATGATTAGGATCCCAGGCTGGATTAGCTACTTCCACCATGGGGCATTCATCTGCAGTATTCGGGTTTATTGCCCTCACTAAACTGCCTTGGCTAAGAAGTCCTCCCATTGTTTTACTCCATTCACCCACCTTGCCCTTATGGCCCCTAGTATTTGTAGCCGGGCCGTCAGGCATTTTAAAAGCATCTAAAGTTGGATATAAGTTTGTTTGCACATGAGGGGGGTAGTTTCAGGGAGGATCCCATTTGTCTCTCCAGGGCGGGAGGTGCAGCTGCAGCACTTACTTCGGCACGATGTCTTTAACCTTGAGTCTCACTGCACATGCCTCTGTTGCTTTAATTTTTACCATTCTTTCTTTTATTATTATATAATTACATAATGTGAATTTTATTACTAATATAATTTCATTATTTATTTATTTACTTATTTACTAATGCCAATTCTACCTTCCTAGCACTCCTCCTTTAATTTCTTCTGTAAATCTTTCAAAATCTTAGTACTGAAAGAACCATCTTCTGGAAACCCATGTTTCACAAACCATCTACCTAATATCGTTGGGTCAGTCCCTTCTTCTCCATATTTCCCATAACAGTCAGTCTTTGCGAATTCCCCTTAATCTCTTTTCCTAGATCCTGTGACTGTGAGGTCTCCATATTTCAACGCAGTTCCGTTCCTGTCCCAGACAGGAGTAGCGCGCTACCTTATTGCAGTCGATCGTTACCGACAGGGAAGGTGAACTTTTATTACTCTCAACCTTTCCTTGAAAGAGTTGGACCCAATCTACCTCATTTCTCTTGAACTGTCCTCTAGGCACTGGTCCTCACCCGGGGTTACCACCAAGGTCCACCTAAGTCTCTTGCCTAGGTGTGCCTAAGTCCCCGAATTAGGTCTTTGCATTCCCTCCTTATGACAGGCCTCACAGGCAGGAGAATCTAGGTTAAATTAAAATTTTTCTTTTATCTTTTTCTTTCTTTTTTTCTCTTTTCTTTCTATTTTTTTTTCCATTTTTCTGTCTTTACACCTGTTGCTCTGTAGCCACAATATTTGCAAACTTGAACTCCTCTAGAATGTCCCATTAACATTCACAAGGCTGCCTCAAACATTTACTTCCTTTCACAACAAGGCACTTATGAGTCCACTGTGGTGGGTCACTAGAAAAGTCCTCTTTGGGCCGTTAATCACTCTCTGGAGAACAAGCTTCTAGGCTAGACCTATTGTCCAGTCCGGTCCTCCACTGGGGGTTCTAATCCCGAGAGATGAAAAACGTTTTCGATTCTGTTAACCACCACCTAAATCCTCGATGCAGAGGATCACCAGTCCAGTCCTCAGGGACAACTTCATGTTAGCACCGTTAGGTTTCGGGTTGTCCTGTTTCAGAACTAGGTCTCTCCCATTCACACAGACAGACAAACAAACAAACACATAAACCTCAGTCTATAGTAACTACCTTAGTTACTTCTCAGGAGCATCTCAATTGACTAGTACTAGTACTAGTACAATTAGACCTCTAGGGCAATCCTTCTGATCTACCCTTTAGACTGTTAGAGTCCCAGACTCTCTAGACGTCTTTCTAAGGTTCCCTGAACCTTTCAGCGCTATTCCAAAAAATCCTTGTCTTACCTGTTTTACCCTTACCCTCACCATCTCAACCAAAATGTTCAGATCACGTCAATCCGGTCCAGCAGAACAACTCGAGACTTACTGGCCGACATAGAATTCACTATGGCGGGCTTTCATCCACTGTCCCAGACTCGTGGACTGTGCACAGACTTCAGCGTCCTCCAAGTGCTCCACAGGGACACGGATATGTAGCAATCCAGCTCGAAGGACCAAGTTCTGTCAGAAAATTCCTGTACACAGAGACAGTAGAACGAAGGAAAACACAAGACACAGGATCTGCAGTTTTTACTTGCAAGGGGAGCCAGGCACCAGCCAACACCAGCTATCTCCTCCGAAGAGCTTCCCCCTTGCAAGCCTTTTATTCACTTTTCTGATTTTACAACAGCAATTAGCCGACATTCCTTGTTACAAAATTGTAAACAGAAAAGAGGAATTCTGTGTCTTGCAAGGTTCAGGCACAAAGGTCAACTGTCGTAACAAGCTTTTTGCAAAAGTCGTAAATAAAGGATTCCGAAAAGGTCAACAGTTCATCATCAATGATAAATATTTATGATTTTCTTAAAAGGTTTGAACACACAATCTTCTGATCCGGGGCCAACTCCCTAACCACTAGGCCACCGCTGCCCTATAATGAAATATGAAAGAGACAACTGCATTTTATTTCCAAATTACATCAACACAACAGATTATTTTCAAATGGCACAGAATGCCTTTTACATGACAATACTAATTCAGTGAAATAAATGTTTTCTATCCTAAAGTCTGTTGACACTGAAAGGCCCTTTAACTGTAAAGGAAACCTTAACTCCTATGATGCCAGCACTACTGCAAGTTGTGAGTTGTCTCAGCTGGAGAGCAAAGTAGCTTTGACTGTGGCCAGCGTACAAAACACTCAATGTGAGGTGAGTCTTGTGATCTACAACCAAATAAATATTCCATGTATGCTTATGGTACATTCTATTTATGTATATTATTTTTACTTATATTCAGGTGACAGAAATTCAAAACAGGATTGCTGTTATGGGTCCAACAGTGGAACATCGCTGGAAGAAGGTGTGTGGGAACCATGGTTCAATCAATGGACAATAGCAATAAAATGTTCTGGATTTTTTTTTTCAGTTATGTGATACATAATGAATGTGAAAACTAACATATCTGGATTTTCTCTCATGTGGGTTGTGGGGGTCTAGTGGAAGAATACTTGCTTATGGATCACAAAGTTGCAGGTTCAAATTCCACCTCCCACTACCACCATTGATTTCCTACACAAAGCCTTTAACCCAAAGTTGCTCCAGGGGGACTGTCCATGTAATCAGGAAATAGAAGTTGCTCTGAGTGTCTTAAAAAGTGTAATCAAAGGCAGGAAAGATTAGAAGAAGGGACTAAGTAGTGAAAGGGTAGGCACAGCACTTTCTGACTGAATAGGTTTTATGAGTTAAGAACAGAGACAGAGAATAAATGACAGCATTTCTGAAAGGGAATTCTGGGGGTAACAACACTAAATAATCTATAAACTTGCATATGGACCAAGAGGTCACAGGTTCAAATCCAACCTCTACCACCAGCATCACCATTGGGTTCCTGCATGGGGCAGCGGTGGCCTAGTGGTTAGGGCGTTGGCTGCATGATCGGAGGATTGGGGGTTCGAACCCCTTCCCAATAGGTTGCCCTGAGGTACCCTTGAGCAAGGTGCCGTCCCCGTCAATGCTCCCTGGGCGCTTTGAATAGCTGCCCACTGCTGCATGGTGTTTGGAGTGTGCATGGGTTAAATGCAGAGGTCCAATTTCGTTGTGATTCACTGTCTGCTGTGCTGTGACAAAGGGTTTTCGCCAACTTTTTTTAAGTATCTTCCTTGTTCTTTATCGAAAGAAATCAAAGCTTTAGTTGCTTAGTCTTGTGCAGTAAGCATCTGATGTGCTCAAGAGGTCCCAGGTTCAAATCCCACCTCAAGCATTACCATCACTGGGTCCCTGAGCAAGACCCTTAACCCTGAATTGCTCCAGGGGGGACTGTCCCTGTAATTAGGACATGGAAGTCGCTCTGGATAAGATAAAAATAATGATAAAGTGTACTGTTTCAGGATTTTAACCAATAATCTTGGGCAACGGTGGCCCAGTGGTTAGGGAGTTGGCCACAGGATCGGAAGATTGTGGGTTCAAACCCCTTACCAGTAGGTTGCCCTGAGGTACCCTTGAGCAAGGTACCGTCCCCGTCACGGCTCCCCATAGCTGCACGGTGTTTGCATGGGTTAAATGCAGAGATCCAGTTTTGTTGTGGTTCACTGTGTGCTGTGCAGTGCTGTGACCTCGCAATTCACTTTCACTTTCACCATAAACAAAGAAGGAAAGAAAGAGAAAGTGCATTTCATAATTAATCAGTTAAGAGATGATTGTGGTGCCTTACTGATTCCTTTCATCTGTGAAGGAGCTATTGCTTCTGTTCCATGTGCAAATCTCAACCAGTCTTCCCAGGCATTCTAACTGCGGTTGACAATATTGCAACTTTATTTGTCATATCTTACGCCCCTCTCACAAAACTTACCCTTTCTAATAGATACCTTGACTCTTCTGCTATAGGAATGCTGAAAAATGCAGAACCCAAATCTATTACTAAAAATTACTTAGCATCTAGTGGTATGTTCAAAAGCAAGCTGTGCAGATTGGGCACTTCCACTTGCTAGTCATCTACTGCTGCATTTACTGTCTTAGGTTATGCACCAATTGCCACTTAGTTTGGTATGTGTATTGGGAACATTGGAGCATTACGTGGGTTTCTCATTTCTATTGTTGCAGTTGCTTCTACTAGCCCCATTATTGTTTTCCCTATTCCCTGCCCTGCTTCTGGTTTTAATGAATATTGAGCCCTCCTATGTAGCTGTATTCTAGGCTGCAATCTGATCTGTACTGGTGAAGCTGATTTTACCAGTCCTTTATCTGTCTCATGCCTCGACCACAGTTCAGGAACTTGCTTAATCATTTGTTGCTTTGGGGAATCTTTTTGTTTCAGCTGTGCCCTCATTTGCTTCCATAACTCAATCTTTAGCTTTTGGGATTGTGACTTTCCACTTTTGGTGTTGCTGTCATTTTTATTTCACACAACACTTGTATCATTTAATTATCTTCAGCATGCAGTATGAATGGATCTGATTTTTTCTTCCACTTTCATTCTTCTGCTCTTTTTACCATGAGTCCTAAAACCTTCAATTGAAATCCTGCATTTATTAGCAATATCATTTCAACATCATACCACACTTTGATGAACTCGTTATCCTTCACTTTTCCTTGCTGCTCCTTCTGTTCCTATCAACACACTTTTAGATATAAATGAATCTGTGCTGAAACAGGCTCATTATACCCTGAACTGGTTTTTCTATTTTTCCTTACCAGTAGACATTTGCTTCCTTTCTTAATTTCACACTCATCTGTGCACTAACTGCCATCTCATCTACATAGACACCATCAGGTGTACGCCAAATTTGCAATCTCAATGGGCACACTGCATTTCTCCTTTATATATTTATTGGAGTTTGTTCTGAAACTAAAATAGGTAACTTAACTGCTTTATTTGATGTACAAGAGCAGAGGGATTTTCAGACTCTCCTATTTACTCTTCTTCAGTCTTCGGGTGGAATTTTCTTGGATAAACTTCCCTCATTGCATTCCATAGTCTGTTTTTGTTTCTGTATGGATTAATCTCCACACCATCACAGTCTATGCCTACAGCAAGATACTCCATGCCTTCTTTTGTCATGATGTCTTTCATTGCCTTATGTCCAATTGTTCTGGCCAGTAAGGCTTTAATATCCTCCTTTAGCTAGGAGTCACCCAAGTGTCTTTTCTTCAATGTCTAGTATCCACTTATGGGCCACTTCATGCAGATTGGGCAGATCATTGACCAACCCCTCCAGATCCTGGATCTGCCATGGTAATGAGCATGTCTTTATCAGTATTGACTGATTACCCTTAATCAGTATTGGTGCTAGCACTGTCCCATTTTCTCTAAACCTTTAGAGCTAAACCTCGTTCTTAGTTCTGTCTGAATTGCAATATCCTCTTCATCTTCTGAAACTTCACCATCATCACTGTCTTCCCATTCTGTCTGCTCAGCTTCTGTATCACCTTTCACTGGCCTTGCCTCTGACTATCATATCATATTTCTGACTCTTTTCTCACATATTTTCTGTTTCCTCACTTTCTGAAAATGTACTTTTCCACTCATGCTTTAATTTAGTCAGATCTGAGTACATTACCTTACCTCTCCACTGTCTACACTTTCCCACTTTCCCTGTGCAGCACAGTTTCTCACCTTTTGTGGAGGGTCTGGGTAAATAAGGGTGGTTTCTCAACACTCCCTGAGGCCTTCTTCTCGTCTTCCAAGGCTGCTGCATCTTCTTCCGGTTCTGGTTCCTTTTTGTCATCTGTAAATATCACTAGTCCAGAAATATCAAACTTCCCTTCAATGATAGGATAATGTCCCTTATACAGAAGAGGAGCATAACGTATCCTCATCTTTTTCACTGTTGCCTCTTCTCTCTATATAATCTCCTGTCTTGCTTTTTTCACTTTTTGGAAAAACGCTTCTTTTTTTTGAAGTTTCTATTTCATCCTGCCACTTTGCCAGCCGTTTACTGGATCTGTCCTTTCGTTTGGGGTTCTAAATGAGAATCCCCAGGGCTTCACCGCTAGGGGGAGCCAACTGCCCAAAAATGAGCGATGGCGCACAAACGTGAAGCCACATCTAGCGGACATAAATACGAACTATGAGCGTTCTTCAGCACTTCGTCCTCGTTGCTTATCGTCACGGACTCAGTATCACAGGTAATCTGTTGTGTTTCCCTTGTTGATCTCTCTTAGGAGAAGGACTTTTTACCATTATTACGGTTCTCTTTGTTTGCCTTTTTCCCCGGCGCATTGTGCATATGCTTGCTGTCTAACACCTAGCCTTGTTTGTAGTGGAGAGTCATAACACTTGTTACATGTATCCCACTTTGAACTTATCTTCAGGATTTCATCTTTTATCAATTGATTATTTTGTCCCTCAAGAATCTTTTGTTTAAGATTTATTTTATTCTTTTTTGGATCATATTGATTAATTGATTACTTAATTTACTAACTATTTATAATAATAATAATAGAAGAATAGAATAGAATGGGCTTTATTGTCATTGTACAAATGTACAACCAAATTTGGGGGGGGGGTGGTTCCCCTACCTCAATACATTATAAAAAATAAAAATCTATAAAAGCAAACACATATATATAATATAAGTGTTTAGGGTTCAAATAGCCCATGGAAAAAAAAACTGTTTTTAAATCTAGTTGTGTGTGACTTAATGGATCTATAATGCCTTCCTGAAGGCATCAGTTCAAACAGATGATGTGATGTGATGTGATGATGCGGGATGTGAGGAATCTTCAATGATGGCCTTAATTTTCTTGCGGCAATGAGATGTGGATATTTCAGATATGGAGGGTAAGGGGCAGCCGATAATTTTTTGAGCGGCATTTATGACCCCCTGCACAGCCTTCCTGTTCTCAACTGTGGAACCCGTATACCACGCTCCCTAACAGTATGTGAGTACACTCTCCACAGAAGCAACTGCAACTTCCAGCAGCAACTTCCTTTCCAGCTTGTTTTTCCTAAGGACACACAGGAAATATAATTGCTGTTGAGCCTTCTTTACTAGAGCTTTGGTGTAGTGAGTCCAGGAAAGGTCAGCTGAGATATAGGTGCCCAGGAACTTGAGGGAAGTGACAACTTCCACATGTTCTCCGTCTATGAGCAGAGGGATGTGGTCATGCTTGTGTTTCCTGAAGTCCATGAACAGTTCTTTAGTTTTGAGGACATTCATTGACAGATTATTCTCTGAGCACCAGAGGGACAATTTCTCCACCTCAGCCCTGTATGCTGTCTCATCTCCATCTGAGATGAACCCCACCACAGTGGTATCATCTGCATATTTGATGATGCCGTTTGTTGGGTGGGTTGCAGGGCAATAATAATGTGTAATAATAAATGTATCATTTATTGATGCTTTACCTTATATTTGTTTTTTTCAGAATCAGCAGCTCCTTGTCGCTTAAAATCTTCTGGGCACTCCATCAACCTCCGTACAAAACTTACCCTTTCTAATGTATTTATGACACTGCCACTCTCCTGAACTCCTTACACTGGCAATCACTCAAGACTCTACACACATTCACTAGAACACAGTAGTCTACACTACATTCAGTTCTTTTTTTTTTTTCTTTTTTTTTTGCCAGCTGTAATATATTATTTTATATATATACTAATTAATCACTCAGTTCTTAATGAAACTCTACAATACAAACTGCAATTATAGACATACACCTTGCCATCTTGCCTGGTAATTAAAATGTACAACTGATCTCAATTTCACTTCATGTAGGAATACCATTCCTAATTTCATGCTCAAAAAACCACAGCAAAGGTCAATATGATCTTTCATTTTTTGTTCTAGAAATGACTGCCCTATATCCTATTGGCCTATCAGACCCACTGTCAGTACCCCCTCAGGAATTTCAGAAGAAAGTAAGATTTGCCAACCCACACTGCTCAAAGTCTGCATATTTGCCAAGAGCTAACAGCCTGCTGGGCCTGCACAACACCCGTTTGAGAGATCTCAGACTTTTACCAGCACTCCACGTGACCCGTAATGTTAACCCCAAATTGATCAGGGGGGCTGTCCCTGTATTTAGGAATTGGAAGTCCCCTTGGATAAGTGCGTCTGTTAAATGCCACAAATGTAAATTTGAGGAATATATGTATTTATTTTTGCTTATGTTTTTCCTACATGAAAATGTGTTAGAAATGTTGTTTGGGAATAAACGCAATGTATTAACCATCTGAGAAGATGGGAAACAACACTTATTTCTGTATACAGTAAAATGCAGTTCTACATCTGAAAACCGATGCAAATGGTTTTTCAGCACTGGAGTGTTTTAGCAACAATTGTTTTTTGTTTTTTAGCTGAATAAGTTTTTTTTTGTTTCTCCTACATGGCCACATGTAGGAAATGTTATTTGTGAGTCAACATGATGTATTATCCATCTGAAAAAACTGTATTAAGCATCATAGAAGACAAACATTAAGTAGTTCCGTATACATTAAAATGCAGTTCTGCTTCTCAAATGCATTTGAGAAATGGAAATTCTCAAATTTTGGAAATTCTGGAAATGCATTTTCAGCACAGGAGAAATGTTTTAAGACCATTACAGTGTCTTTAAAGCTGAATATAAGTTTTTGTTTATTTTGCTTCATGAAAACATGTTAGAAATGTTGTTTGGAAATAAACACAATGTCTTAACCATCAGAGAAGACAAAAGAAACACCACGCAGTGTCATTTATATTCATATCCTCTGAATCTCAAAACTGATGCAAATGCTTTTTCAGCATAGGAGAACTGTTTTTGGACCATTAACAATCACTGTCTTTAGAGCTTAAAAGTATTTGCCTATGTTTCTCCTACATGAAAACATCTTAGAAATGTTGTTTGGGAATGAACACAATGCATTTACCATCATAAAAAAAAAAGGGTCTTTACAAAGTTTAGTATACATTAAAATGCAACTCTGCATCTCAAAACTGTTGGAAATGTATTTTCAGCACAGGAGAAGCACTTTTAGACCACAAAAAATCACTTTCTTTAGAGCACAATAAAGGTTTTTGTTTCTTCTTGAAAACATGTCAGAAAACTAAATGCATTAACTATCAGAGAAGACAGTTTTCACTTTTGGTTTTTGTGATCATATTTTCAGTTTGATCCTATTGATTGATTATTTAATTTTACCTTATTTTTGTCCTAGAATCTGCACCACTATGTCTCTTAAAATTTACTTGACACTCAGCCAACCTCTTTATCAAAGGAATTTCTGGATGATGGGCCAATTAGCTTGTCTGTTACTTCACAAAATGTAGTCCTTCTAATGTGTTTATAACACTGGCCCTCTTTATTTTCTGTTCCAACTTCTCTTTACTCAGTTCTCCCTTTCCAATACTGCCATTGTGACACCAGTTAATTATGTTGAGGAGAACTGAATTCTGAGCCTAACTCCTCGGATGTCAAACAAAGTCCAAGAAATGTGGCAAACCAGTCCAGTGGGAGCAGCTTTAAACCGGAAGATTGTGGGTTCGATTCCCACCCAAGTGGGTTGCCCTGAGGTACCCTTGAGCAAGGTACCGTCCCCATCACTGCTCCCCGGGCGCTTTCAATAGCTGCCCACTGCTGCACGTGTGTGTATGGGTTAAATGCAGAGGTCCAATTTCGTTGTGGTTCATGTGTGCTGTGCCGTGACCTCGCAATGACAAGGGTTGTCACTTTCACTTTTTTCACTTTTCAAGTGCTGTATTACTGTTCTGAGCCCTCAAAAAAAAGCGTTTTTAGTGCATGGAAGCTGTAAACTTGATGTGTGAAGTGATTATTTTGTTTACATTTCTTCATATTCTCAAAGATTACATATTTTAATCCGTTTTTACATTTCTAACATGTTTTTAATAATATTAATGCTGAAGAATGTATGTACTTTATCCCTCCTTCACAATGCTTGTAAAGTGGTGTAATGCTGAGCCCTCATAAAAACGTTTTCAGCATATATGTGTGAGTGTGTTGTCTTAAACGCCCAGAATAACGTTATCAGAACATTCAGAAGAATCACATCAGCGTATTTTAGAGACCTTTAGGAAGCCACCACAAGTGGCATAAAAGTCGAAATGGGATTTTACACTGCTGGAATTCCACACTCCAATCCGGTTGGGGGCAGTAATGATCGTGTATTTGCCAACTGCCAGAACTCTTACAAAAAGAAGAAGCAAAGTTGGTTGCCTCCAGGATCGCAGAGAGAACATGGCATACTCTGCAAAAATCGGGCCCTCAATTTTGAGCAGTGACCTTTCACAGCTCGGAACAGAATGTACACGAATGATGGAGTGTGGTGCTGACTATCTGCACCTTGACGTTATGGATGGGTGAGTGAAGAAATTGTCTTTTCCACTGTTGCTTCCAGTTAGCTGTTGAAACCAATTGGAGTAAAGTTAGCAATGGTTTAAATATTCGCTAGAAATTCACGAATCTTTAAAATATCTCAAATCATTCAACACCTACATTTTAAGCTTTCTTGTACGTTGGGAAATTCTATACAGAGTTTATTTTTTATTTACGTTTTTTTAAACAAAGGTGAAAATATGAAATGATCCCGATCATGCTATGTATTCCGCGACATTTCTAAAACGAGTTGTAAGCGGTTAAAAATCCATTACAATTCGACTTACCTCTGCACAAAGTGAACGCTAATGCAGGGGCTACAAACTCTTGAAACCTGCAAACGGTAATATGTGGATACTTAAGTCATTATAATATTCCAAAGCCGTAGAACTAGCAGTGCCCAGCAGGAATCAAGTATATATACACTATATGTGTAATGAATGTGTCTGGAAAAACCTTTTATTTCCACGGTTGCTTAACGTGTTATACAAACATGGCTCTTGGTTTGAGTCGCAGAGTTTGAAGGACAATGAAGGACCGCATGAGATACAGAGAAAGAACACTGAAAATAAGCAAAGAAAGTAAAGAACGTTCAGTGCTCTTTGTCTGTTCTGACTTTTCCTATTATTGATTTGCTGTGAGTAGTCAAATCAATGTCTTTATACTGAAGTTAGTCAGCACAGTATTGGCATGATGGTATGTAACTGCAAGAAACTAGCAAAGCTGTTCTGTCTGCCTTTAGCATCATCTTAGAATATTTTGAACTTAATTACAGAATATATAGCAACAAATATTGACCTTTTGTGGGTCTTTATCTTCTTTGTTCTTTACTTTCCCTGTAAATAATTCTATTACACCAAATGTCACTTATAACTGAAACTCCCATTGACCTGTACCTATGGATAACAGTGTGGAATCAGATTTTTAATCACTGTTTGTCAGAGGACTGTAGGACATTCTTTGTCTATTACAGCTTAGAAATTCACCAGGCACTCTGTGTTTATCCAAAGGCATTTTGTACCAAACATCACCTTTGGTCATCCCATGGTGGAGTGTCTAAGGAATACTTTGGGCCCAAGTCCTTTCTTTGGTAAGCTAAACTTAAAAAAAATAAAATAAAATAAATAAATAAATAAAAAGATTTTAAGGGTATAACAATTTATTTGATTTCTGTTTAAAATAATAGATATAAACAAAAGTATCACTTACTAGTTTTTTTTCTTTTTTCATTAAGTTAAAAAGTAGACCATTTTATTATGGGAGAATTTTGTTTGTGTTGGAAAAGAGGTGAATATTCTGGTTATATATTTTTACATTAGGCACAACCTGTATGATGGGCATCTTTATGTAAAATGAGATTTAGATTTTTTCTAGTTCTTGCTCTTTAGGTATGTTTGTTGAAGGGGGAAATCATCTGTTAGGACTGCCCCAAACTGTATTTCATTTAATTTTATCCAGCAACATAACTAATTTATTCGCTCAACTAATTTATAAACTTTCAGTTATTTGTATAATGTGTTATGGCTGTAAACTGGGACTACTTCTGTACTGATGCCTATTAAAAATGGACTGTGATGTCATAAAAGTTCCAGTTGGTGTAATGGCCAGACATGCCAATACTTTTGTCCAAATTGTAACACAATGAAATTTTATTGAAAGTCATCATCATTTTCTGCATGATAAAAGTTGAATGTGAAAATGTGTGCCAAACATTTTTATGAACTATTATGCTGTGACTGGATATATTCTTCAAGGCTTTTAAGATAATAGCAGACTGGAGCAAGTTCTCCTGCAATATTCTGCAGGATTTGTATCCATTAATTTCCTCTTCAAGCTCTCCTTAACAGATGAGAAGCATCCCCCATAGCATGATAGTGTTGCCACTGTATTTTGCCATATATATGGTGTGATATAAGGTATGTGCACTGATAGATTTATACAACACATGTCTTTTTGTAGAAAAAATATTTTCTGGTCTTATCTGACCATAAACATTTCTCCCAAACCATAACTGTGTCTTTGTCATTGCAGCACAGGGCATATGCGCTTTTATTTTGCTTTTTTTTTCTTGCTTTCTTCCCTTAAAAGCCTGTTTCATGGAGAGCTTTTGAATCCATGTACCTTTAATCCAGTCAGTAAAAGAGCATTGGTGACTTCTGAGAATGACTGTTTGAGTCTTCAATCAATTCATCAATCACCATCTTGTTCTGATGCTCATTTTTAAGAGATGGCCTATTCTAGTATGGGTCTTTTTGCTGTGATAAACCTTCCACCTTCTGTTGATAAACTGTGCTTAAGTTTTCTTTTTTTCTTTTGATTTGTATCAGTATTCTGCTTTGTATATTTCAATTGTTTCTCATGTCAACAGAATGCCTCTTTGTATTTTTTTTTGCAGTGTTCCACCAAAGGCATTGTATCCTAAAAAGAATGTTTCTTATCCAGACAAATGCATCGTTAGGACAAGGATATAGTGACCACAATTAAACATAATTAGACAAATAACTTTCCCCTTTTGTGTCATTTGGCATTAATTTGTATAAACCTGGAGCTTCCAAAGCACAGGGGTTTGAATACTACGTTTTTGAGATTTAGCTCTGCGGTTAAATATGAGGACAGATGGTTTATTTACTTACTTTACTATATACTATTTATATACTTTGGAAATGTATTGTCATAGCGTAAGAGTTTGCAACAGTGCTGAATGGAAAATGTGTTTAAATCTACTGCTGTTAGTTTAGAAAATGTGAAAATTATTTGGCTCTGGCAGAGCAAAACCGCTTCATATGCAGGTGTTTTAATTCCCTGCATTATTTGTATTATCTATCATGTTTTTGTTGTAAAATCAGCTATAAATCTAGGCAGCAGCATAAACCTACTCCAGGTCCCCCCACCACCATACATAGCAGGTTAAAATGATAATTTGAGTAAAATGTTTTGTTCCAGACATGCACATGATGGTGTCTAGACCTGAACAGTGGGTAAAGCCCATGGCAGCTGCAGGAGCCAGCCAGTACACTTTCCATCTGGAGGCCACCACAAATCCTGGAAACCTCATTAAGGATATCCGAGAAAGTGGAATGAAGGTCTGTGTAAGACAAGGCTTATGGAAAAGAGCTTTTGGAAAGAGTAGTATTTTAATTAGATGTGTTATTAATATTGTATTGTGCACTAATTAGCATTGAGAAACTAAATATCCAGATGATTAGCCTTGATTAGCTTGATTAGCCAAGGCACATTTGGTATCCAAGTGCACTTCTTTAGTTTTGTTTGTTACAAGGTTACATGGACTTCCATTACTAGTTAGCCATGTTAGTTTTTAAAATCCTTTTGCTTACATACACTTTGTTTTTCTTGAGAAAGACTTGTAGAAGAATGTAGAAATATGATGGGCAGATAAATATCAGATCTTAGCAGTTTTATTACCTTAACAGGGAATCCAACCTATCTCAGTGCAGTCTGTCTGTCTGTCTGTCTGTCTGTCTTTCTTTCTTTCTTTCTTTCTTTCTTTCTTTCTTTCTTTCTTTCTTTCTTTCTTTTTCTTTCTTTCTTTCTTTCTTTCTTTCTTTCTTTCTTTCTTTCTTTCTTTCTTTCTTTCTTTCTTTCTTTCTTTCTTTCTTTCTTTCTTTCTTTCTTTCTTTCTTTCTTTCTTTCCATCTTTCTTTTCTTTCTTTCTTTCTTTCTTTCTTTCTTTCTTTCTTTCTTTCTTTCTTTCTTTCTTTCTTTCTTTCTTTCTTTCTTTCTTTCTTTCTTTCTTTCTTTCTTTCTTTCTTTCTTTCTTTCTTTCTTTCTTTCTTTCTTTCTTTCTTTCTTTCTGCTTTCTTTCTTTCTTTGCTGCTCTTTCATCTTTCTTTCTTTCTTTCTTTCTTTCTTTCTTTCTTTCTTTCTTTTCTTTCTTTCTTTCTTTCTTTCTTTCTTTCTTTCTTTCTTTCTTTCTTTCTTTCTTTCTGCTTTCTTTCTTTCTTTCTTTCTTTCTCTCCTGTAATCATTGATTATTACACAAGTGATGGAGCAATGAAAAATACTATGATGAAGTTGTGTTGACTGATAGCAAGTGTTAGAAGACTTTATTTATGTGGTAAGTGCTATGATAATCTAACTTTCCTGTTCATGTTTTTGGTCTCCTGATCCTAAATAATTTTGCTGATCAATACACTGGTGCTTGAAAGAGTGGAGTTTCAATTGTACACAAATGTAGTTCCATCCCATTGTTTGAATGTTTAATTAAACACTTAAAAAAAATTTGCACATTATTTACATTTTGCAACTTTTAAATACAAAACAAATTAACATACTGTGGACAGATCAAACAGATATGATATTTGAGTGTTTCAGTGATCACAAAGTGGAAAAAAATAATATTTTCCTGCTTTTGCAGGTTGGCCTGGCCATTAAGCCTGGAACCACAGTTGAAGAATTGGGCCCATGGGCAGGACAAATTGATATGGCTCTTGTTATGACTGTGGAGCCTGGCTTTGGTGGGCAGAGGTTTATGGACAATATGTTGCCAAAGGTAATTGAGTTCTCAGCTTCTTCTTGTCTTAATTTGTGACATGCATATGATTTATAACAGCAAGCTTTAACTTATTTTATGTGCTTGTATTAGCAATTGCATTCATGCATTTGAAGGATCCTGTTGATGAACAAATGTTTGTTTCTTTCTGAGGGCACATGCAACTTTAGTGCTTGTAGCTCTCCTCGTGGCAAATAATCACACTGAAAACAACAATGATAACCTTTGTATTGTGTTTATCATCCAAATTATAAAGTGAAAGTGACCATTCTTGTCATTGTGAAACGCAGCACAACACACAGTGAACCACAATGAAATTAGACCTCTGCAGTGTGTACTACCAGTGCATCTCCTTCTGTGTCAGAACATGTGAGGCTGGCTTATCTGCTGATGCACATTTGAAAATACATTGATGTTCTTTGAAAATACATTGATGTTCTTTAAAAAGTTTACATGCCTAACCCTAGAATTATGTAGATTTAAGTATTTTCTCATTGCACTGCATTGGACATTTTATACATGTCAGCACAATTGGCAGCATAGCTAAGACATGATTCTTTTTCAAAGAAATGTACTTGAGTTTTGTTTTTTTTTTTTTATATTTTATATGTGCTGAATACTTTTTGATCCTTTACAGGTCATCTGGTTAAGGAGTCAGTTCCCTTCCCTAGACATTGAGGTAGATGGAGGAGTTGGACCAGACACTATTCACAAATGTGCTGAGGTATAACGGATGTATATTGCACCATAAATGGCATCTACAACCAGCTCCGTAATTGGTAAAATGGGGAAGAACTACCATTAAAATGTTATTTCACTCATTAAAAATGACGGAAATCTAATGCGAAAAAATTTTGCCCCGAAGAAAATAATGACATGATTTGTCAATCACCTTTGCCTCCTATAACACTTGATTAGGTTTGAGAAATCAGAGCACGGAAATTGATATCTTTCAATTCACATTTGCAGCATTTAGCAGACGCTCTTATCCTCTTATTACAAGCAACTCAGGGTTAAGTGTCTTGCTCAGGGACCCAATGGTGGTAGTGCTGGAGGTGGGATTCAAACCTGGGACCTCTTGAGCCATTGGTCCATAGGCAAGTACCCTACCACTAGACCACCGCCACTGAGATGCTCCATGGTGCTCCTAGGAACTTTCTTTTGGTCATTTGTTAGAATTAAAAGACAAAAAAATAGAATTATATTTGCCAGTATAATTTGGATTATATACCTATAATATAGGTCTTATTGCTAGTGTATATTAGAGGGACAGCTCAGGTTAGATGTCAGGTTAGACATGTCCCGAGGAGAGACGAGGATTATATTGGGAGGAGGATGTTGAAGATGGAGCTCCCAGGAAAGAGGAAAAGAGGGAGTCCAAAGAGGAGGTTTATGGATATGGTGAGAGAGGACATGCAGGTAGTCACTTTGAATGAGGAAGATGCAGAGGGCTGGAAGAAATGGAAACGGTTGATCTGCTGTGACCCCTAAACAGGAGTGTCCTGGAAAAATGTATCAAGAGCAAGTCAGATGCACCAATACCTTAAAGAAAACTTTATTACTATTACTAGGGCCTCGTCCAGCACTCCATTCCGAATGCTGGGGGAAGAGCCCCGAACACAGAAACCTACATGCAGATATACTGGTCTGTGAGTTCCTCCCCTTTCATCTGTTGCTGGGCTCTGGTTTCAGTCCTTTTCATTCATTTGCTTCACCTTCTTTATTTTATAAAGAGAAAGAACTGAATCACCTTACCATTGCTACACTTATTATACTTATTACTTACTGCAATACTTAATACTTACTAATTACTGGTATTTATTTTTGCACTCTGCACTTTAACCAATACTCTGCTGCTCCATCGTATTGCCAGTAACATGGGCTGCTCTGTTCTGCATCACTGCAAGAACAAAACAGAGTCGGATGAATGCACTGCATGTTCTGTCTACTGTTCTGTCTGTTTGTCTTATGTCGTGTCTTATGTGTAGCACCAGGGTTCTGGAGGAACGTTATTTTGTTTCACTATGTACTGTGTATATGGTTGAAATGACTAAAATCCTACTTGACTTGACTTATAACCCCCCTGCATGACCTTCTTATCTACATTCTCTGCCCATCTTCTACCTCGTGTAAACACCTCCTATAAAACTATTCTGGTCTAAGTGCCTGTTGCACATAGCTGCTTTAACTCAACCAGCAACCAGATCACACAGGAATGAAAGAGGGGGTTTGCCTAACATTTACAAAGTAATCTTCTTAACTAGAAGAGTCATTTTAATACTAGTATAGAGTTCTTTAATTTTCAATCATTTAGTGCAGCTGAAAGATGATTGCTAGTGTGATTAGCTTGTATGCTAGCAAAAGAAGAACCATTTATTTTTTCTTGTTACATTCTCAAAAGAGCGTTTTGCTTGAGGTAAATCATGATATAAATATTTTTTGGTAACATCAGCTTGTACTGAAACTATATAGCACTTCAGTGAGGTGACCCAGCTATTAGGGGTGCATAAGCCAGTGTTTATTTCTTTATTTCTTTGTGCTGCTCCCAAGCCCAGATAAATGGATTATTTGCCAGATCAATGTGCAATAGGAGCGGTTGAGGCCCTGGTTAACAGTGACAGGCACCAGTACTGTTGATCAACAGAGTGTAATGATAATTGGGCTTCGTCGAAGAAGAACAAGCGGTGGGAAGGATGGAAATTTCTGATGTGAACACACATTTTAAGAAGAGGGAGGAGCACATGGTTATGTTTAAGAGTGACAGATGCACATAGGTGGACTATATATTTTGTGCAGGAAGGTTAGTCTATAGTAGATTAGAGACTGCAAAATGGTGACAGGAGTGTGTTGCTAAACTGCATAGGATGGTGGTGTGTAGAATAACATTGGGACTGGCACTGGGGTATTGAAAAGTTACCAGATTGCTAGGCAACTCCTGCTCAAATGGTGAGGGAGCCAACAAGACAGGGTTGCTTAGTGTGACATCTGGACAGAAGACCGAGGAAAAGGAAACCTGGTTGTCGATGAGGAATTCCTGGAGGATGTGCTGGTGAAGAGGTAGAGTCGGAGACAAAGTAGATAGTAGTGCAAGGCAAATAAAAAGGAGGCAAAGATAAAGATGAGAGGAAGAAAAGAAGGAAGAAGATAAAGATAAAGTACTTCCAGAGCTGTTCCATAAAATATTTAAGGATTCATTTTTAATAATTGTGGACACAGTGTATTAGCCTACCTTCTCTCCATCATAACTCTCTCTCATTGCTAACTTTTCCTTTACCTGTCCTACTGTTTACCCTCACTTCCACTTTCCTATCCTTTGTTCTATCCTGCCTCAGGATATGTCTTTGTTATACTTTTTCTCGTTCAGCCAACAGTAGCTGAATATTCACCCACACCTTGTTAACTAACAGTACTAGTGGTGGTGGTGGTGTTTAACCCAGGGCTCAATTGATCCAATATGGAAATTTGTGTAATTGTCTGCATAATGATTTGGCAAAAGTTTACACTGGCTACCCTTCCTGATGTAACCTCCATTTCTCTGGGCTTAGTAGCAGCCCAAATAAATACACAGGCTTGTGGATTGCCAGTGGCTGGGTTAAAAACAAGAAATGTAAGTAGTGTGTGAAGATGACCATATTCTATCTGTAAATGGTCAAACATGCTAACTGCTCGGCCAGTTTATGCTGACTGCTAAAGGTGAAGAGCTATGTGCATATGTGACAATTGGTGAACAGCCAAATAAAAACCTCTTGCATACCTGATTTTACCTGCTTTGTGTGTCTCAGGCAGGCGCAAACATGATTGTTTCGGGGAGTGCTGTATTGGGCAGTGAGGATCCTCGCTCAGTAATTGCCCTCCTCAGAGATGTTGTTCTCGAAGCCATCCAGAAACGATCGCTGGACCGTTAACCACTATTCTATTCCCCTACTTTTTTTTTTTTGCCTTTTTTTTCTGATTATTTTTTATTTCTGACTTACTTGTTTCCAAGCACCTCTTAATTTATGTCTGAGTTATATTTTTTCAGATGAACCTTAGTGGTGTTTGCAAACATTCTTAGCACTGATGATGATTGTGACCTTCATTGTGAATTTCATTGTCTTCATTGTGAATACTGAAGCTTAATGCTCTTTTTAAGGTTAAACAATACATAGCCCAAAGTGCTGGTCAAAGACTTTTATACAGTCTTCAGATCTTTTGTCAGCAAAAAAGCTATTTATGTAATTTGGTGCAGTGTCACATGCTTCATAGAAATTTTGGCAAAAAAAAAAATGACAGGATATATTCTCAGTCATTGATTGCTGCCTGGATTCAGTTGTTTAATTGAAAATTACACTCACTGTGAAGCCTTGAACAATCACAGTGCAGTTCAGATATTAAGAAGTCAATATGGTATGAAAATAAATTTTTGTTCCTTTTTATATTTGAAATTCTGTCAGCTCCTGAATTTCCAGGAATACAAGGGGATCATGATGCTTGTCTTTATTTGATGCACATCCAGTTTTCATGTTTGTCCTACTGTATGTACAAGGCATCAGTATTATAAAATGAAAAGTAAATGGTTTTGAGGCTGCTAAAGTAAATGTGTACATTTGCAGTTTAAAATGCCAAGCTTAGCATGGTGGTTTAAAAGTTTATTAAGCATTTTCAGTATGTCTCATCTCCATTGAATGTTGATGTATTGTTGAGCAATTTAGGCTAGACTGTACGAGACAGTAGTGGAAAAGTAAACAAATAATACAGGACTGACCAATAAATTCCCTCTGACTGTATAGTAAAAGTTTAAATTTGTAGTAACTGTTTGAATCAATGATAGAGCAATTACACTTTGAATAACCAAGTAGGTTAAACTAAGTAATGTGTTGGTAAAGCTATTTTCGATTATTTGATTGCCAGCTTTATAATGTCCAGTAAGTGAGAACTTGACAATTTAGCTTAGTTCCTTGCATGTTGTTCCTAACTTTTCCCCTGCCAGTGCTAAACCCATTCATGTATTTAAAATATTGCTGGTAGTTTTGATCATAACACTCACATTCCTGAATTAAAGAGAATTTAAAAAATCAGATTGCACATAAAATGGCTGTCATTGTCTGACCATTTGTACTTTTATATCTGCAAAAGATAAAAAGAGAACAAAAAGCATTCATTCTTCTAGGGATTTTCTTGTATGTCAGTACAGAATAGAAATAATAAAAAATTAAGTTTTTAATATTTAATTTCTAAAACCTTTAACTTTTAACCTGGTAACATTTAAATATATATATATATATATATATTTCTAATACAGTAGAGCAACCAAATGTTTGTAATTCAATAAAATGTTGGGGCTCAGTAGAACTGAAATAATGTATTTGTTCTCCAATCCATTAAAGTGAAAGTGTCATTGTGAAACGCAGCACAACGAAATTCAAGCTCTGTGTTTCACCCATACACACACATGCAGCAGGGGGCAGCTCTTTAAAGTGCCCAGGGAGCAGTAATGGGGACAGTACCTTGCTCAGGGGTACCCCAGGGCAAACTACTGGTGAGGGATTCGCACTCTCAATCTTCCGATCCGGGGCAAACTCCCTAATCACTAGGCCACCGCTGACCCCAAAAAAATTCTGATGAAGGATACATATATTGCCAAGGGGCATTACTGTTACTCATCACATATATGTACAATGGGGAAATGAGTATTGAACACAACTTTTTTCTCAGTAAATATATTTCTAATGGAACTATTGACATGAAATTTACACCAGATGTCAGAAACAAACCAAGTAACCCAAGTAGGGCAATTATTCAACACGGTTACTGTAATGTATTTAATAGTTTTTAGTTACATGCATTGCTTTGATGTGGTGTTGGCCCATTCTTCCAAACTGTCTTCAAGTCTTTAAGGTTCCAGGGGCCTTTTCTATGAACTTTGATGTTCAGTTCTTTCTATAGATTTACAGTTGGATTCAAGTCAGGTGATTGATTGTAGCTTGTAGCTTGATTTTCTTTCTCTAACACCAGGAGACTTTCCTTGACTGTGTTGGGATCATTGTCTTGCTGAAATGTCCACCCTCATTTCATTTTGATAGATAGCAGCAAATTCTTATCAAAAATTTCCTGTTACATTTGTCCGTTCATTCATCCTTCAGTTATATGAAGTCTGCCAGTACCGTTTGCTAAAAAAACAGCTCCACATCATGATGTTCTCACCTCTGAACTTCATTGTTAGTATGGTGTTTTTGGGTGAGGTGCAGTGCCATCCAAAGAGTTCCATTATTTTCACATCTGATCAGACTATATCCTCCCAGTATTTCCTTAGCTTCTCCAAATGTTGTGCAGCAAACTAAATGAGCTTCAACATGCTTTTTCTATAGCAGTGGAGTCTTGCGCAGTGAGCATAAATGCTTTTTTTTTTTTTTTATTAATTTTTTAAATGCATTTTTAATGGATTTCACTTTGTCATTATGGGGCATTGGGTTAAGAATGTTGAGGTAAAAATGAATGTAATACCTTTTGGAATAAGGCTTTAACATAGCAACATGTGGGGGGAAAGTGGAGTGCAGTGAATGTTTTCCAGATGCACTGCAATTCCAGGACTTCTGAAGCTCTCAGTGAGTGGTAAACTCTTCTGGTAATTCTTCTGACTCGCCAGTTAGGAATCTCGCAAGGAGCACCTGGTTGTAGTCGATTTATGGTGAAAAGCTGTTCTTTCCACTTCTAGATTATGGCCCAGCAGTGCTCACTGGAATATGCAGAATGTTATAAAAATCCGTATGTTTACCAACAATAAGGTTGCAAGAGCTTTTTGTTTTTACGCACGGTGAGATGCTTTGTGTGTTACCTTGGTAATGATAAAAGTTTTTAAAGGCAATCATTTAGGACTAAATCAGCAGATGTTAATTTAGAATGATCGGGGTCAGGATGGCTTTCTAAATACTGACAGATTTCAGCTGGTTTCTTGGCTTTGCATACCTTTCTGCACCTCTTTCATGTGCTCAGTACTTATCCCCTGTGTCATTCCACTTTGCTACACAATTTCACATAGTCAGAAATATGCACATGGTTTACATTTTCTTAATTATCTGACTACTACCCCTTATTATTTGGTAGCACTCCTAAATATTTTGCAAGGTGGAAAGCTCCTCTACCATCCCTGAAACCCCAGGACAGGTTTTCCAGATTAAAGTCTACAGGAAGAACCGTTCAGTCATTGTGAGAGGAGTTTGTATCTCCAACTCTGTAATTTCTACAATATTCCTGCTTTACAATGACACTAATTCTTTTAAGTTCCAACAACCCAAAGTACATCTGAGCATCAGAAGAGTGGCGCAAGATCAGACTAGAGCAGTGCAAGAAACTATTGATGTCTTGCAGGCCTCAAAAGCTGGGCCTCTACACGTCCTACTAATATTTGAAAGCTGCAACCCCAATAGTTTTGTTTGTAGTCTTACATGCAACATTTAATGCTACAATTGTTACTGTTATCTAAGTTGGGTCTCTGATGTTTATTTATTTATTTTACAAAATAAAGTGCCTTGCTTTTAAAAAAGAATATATATATATATATATATATATATGATTATTCATAAATTGTGTCTCCATCAAATCTGTTTATAGCACCATTCATGAACATTAACAATGAGAGGACTAGTAGCATTTCTGGTTTAGTTATTTTATTAGACTATAGGGCAAATGTCAGAAAATTCCTGTACGCAGAGACAGTAGAACGAAGGAAAACACAAGACACAGGATCTGCAGTTTCTACTTGCAAGGGGAGCCAGGCACCAGCAAACACCAGCTACCTCCTCCGAAGAGCTTCCCCCTCTGCAAGCCTTTTATTTGCTTTCCTGATTTTACAGCGGTAAAAAGACAAAAAAATAGAAGCACAATAACCACGGGTAGCATTAATTTCAAAAGCGTCATTTTCCATCCTCTAGATAGGAACCAGGAGAAGGGGTCCCATGGTCGGTAAACATTGTCTTGGGACATAGCATGTTGGATTTTCTTCATCTGGTCTATGGCCTCAGTTATCTCGTGTCCTTCAGGAATATACGTACAACAAGTATCATTTCACAACGCCTCCTTTCTCAGCAGTTAGTAAGTCAAGTACCATTCGATTTTGTAGCACCATCATCCTCATGCTTGACTGCTCCTCATTGTTTGTTTCCCATGCTTTTATACTAGCTTTTAAAAATAGACTCAATCGATAATCATGGTAATCTATGGTTTCAATTCTTAACAGGCCAATGCTTATGCTCGTCAGGTACATTGGACCCCCATACTGAATGGTGGGGTTGGACTTCCACCAGCGACCTTCGTGCCCTTGCGACATGGACCGCACCCCAGCCGCTGGGTGATGGTTCACAGGCTCGCTGGGCACATAGCCAATTAGTGTAGTTCGTTGGTTGGGTTCCGTTGTTCCCTGACATGGCATTAAGTGGCGTTCGGGAGTCTTTCATTGCTTTTCGCCCCCCTGTGTATGATCTGTTACTTTTAGATATGATAAACGTGTGGTCCGTAACTGCTGGGGCACAAACGCCACTCCAATTTCTAGGTAGGTGTGCTCAGTTACGCATTCAGACTCAGATGATGGCAATTGGAGAGCAGTCAAACTAGGATGAGCGGATGATACTGGCATAAAAGACCAAACATAACATCCTGATACATTTCTACTCCTTGCTACCAGCTCAGCATAGCGATACCAAACATTTGTGTGATAAGTATGGGTTACATTTCCTGGTTCGTGGGGTTCATTGGCATTGTTCAGCCACCTCTCATGTCTCTGTTTCTCGTCATGATTTTCCTGTGGACTATAAAATTGTAACAGAAAAACCTGAAATAGTATCATGAACGTAACTATAAGGACTATGATTTTTCCCAACATTGGTTCAAGCATGGTAGGATGCTTAAAGCAGTAAGGGGTGGCTGATTTCTTCACTGACTTTGAGACGAGCTGCTTCTACACCACAACCCCCCTTTGTAGTCAGAAGATGAAAAGATCCTTTTCCGCGTGGCTCCTACCTCACTTTCTAAGGTTGATTTTTTACAGTGTGTTTTTAAGTCTATTCCTAAATTTGATACCATTTTACTCACTATTGCGTTGACAAAATGGTTGTCATTATCGCTGTACAATTTCTGTGGTACCCCAAAAGTGGGTATTATTCTTTTGTATATGGCCTTGGCCAGTGTTAGGGCGTCTGGAGTTTTTGAAGGAAATAATTCTGCCCATTTAGAGAATGCATCCACCAGCACCAAACAATATTTGTAACCTTGACTATTGCTGAGTTCAATAAAATCCATATGTATTGTATGGAAAGGGTAAGGTGCTGGGGGGAATGCTCCTCTCTTTGGTCTGATGTTGCCCTGTGGATTATGTTTCAAATACACAGGGCAGGCCTTACAAACATTTTTTTTGAGTAAATATTAAATCCATATGTTGTATATTGTTTGTTTACCAGGCCTACCATCCCTCCTGTTGAGACATGGCATCGCCCATGACTCAATATTGCCACCCACTTATACACAGATTTAGGTAATATTGGCTTGTTCTCATTGCTCATATAAATGCCTTAATGGCTTGCTCTGTCCATTGCAGAGGGGAGGCCATGTTAAGGGGTGTATCATAGATCACTTTTTGCAAGGTGCTAACTACCTCAGCGAAATGTGGTACCCATGCTCTACATAAAAGATAGACAACAGACCTGGAGTTGGCAAAGCTAAAAATGCTAGGATTTAATGATTCACTGTGGCATCCCCTAAATGGGAGCAGCTGAAAGCAGAAAAAAACGAGTGTTTGCAACCTACAATAAGAGTCAGCATGTAAACATTAGTGAATTAAAAAACCTACTATGGACATGTTGATTGAGGACTGAGGAGTAGTCATTTTCTGTGGAAAGTCTGTAAGGACCTCAGTGAACAGATAGTTTGGTTAACTGAAAGCTTGAACAGTGTCCAGGAGAAACTAAGGATTAAATCAGAAAAACTCAGTAAGGTCAATGTAAGCCATGATGCACTTCTTGTGGACATCCACCAAAGAGATGAACAAATCAGCTGCATGACAATTCAGATCACTCAACAGAAGGAGTTGCTGACCAAGCTCGACCAGCAACTGACAGAAAAAGAGTCCTCCCTGCTACAGGTGAATCCTTCAGTCACAGATGAAAGACAGAAAACCAAGGAAAGGATCACCCATCTGCTTTCTCAAATTGAGGAGACCAAAGGACTCTTGTCTCTGTGCCAGAGTGACATTGAAACCATGAAAATAGAAAGAAAGGCTCTAGCTCAAGACAGTGGTGAGCTTCACGTAGAGGTCAGTAAACTCGTGACAGAGAGAGAGGTCATGAGGAAGGAACTGCACGCTGCAAATATTGTCTAATTTGTCTAGCTCAGGGGCAGCCGGCAACTTCATAGATGCAGGGCTGGCCAAGAAATGGAGATTACCCATAGTGACACATCATTTGTTTTTTTGTTTTAGGCTTAGGTGCTGATAATATTGCAGTTTTTCTCTCTATATTTACCATTCTACCGTCAGGTGTGAGTGTATGTCCTAAATATTTAACACTAATTTTGCAATATTGTAGCTTATCCTTATTCACCTTATTACCCATATCAGCCAGATATTTGAGCAAAGCTAAAGTATCCTTTTTACATATTGACTCTGATTTTGATGCTAATAGAATATCGTCTACATAAACTAATATTTGACTGGAACACGGAGGAGTAATTTTAGCTAAACAACTTTGTATAGAAAATATAGTAGGCTCTCGCAATACCTTTGTGGTAACCTTGTATACGTATACTTTTTGTGGACTAGTTTGTCATATGCTGGGTCGGATCCTGGATTACTGTTGAATCTCAACGTAATATGTAACTCTCCTTTTCATCTTCCAATCATTCCTCCTTTACCGTCAGGAATGATACATATATCCAATTTAACCATTACATCTCGACCCAGTAAATTATATGGACAACAACTGGCCAGTACTACAGGAGCATGGACGGTTGATCCCGTAGCAGGGTCAGTTATTGCAAGTGGTTTAGTTAAGAATTTGGTTTCAATATGCCCATTAGCAGATCGAACATTTATGATGTCTTCTAATACTGGCAACCAGTCTACATCTTCTCTCATTACTGTCCTACAGGCCCCACTGTCACAAAAAAATATGTAAGGTTTATTTTCAACTATTAAGGTAATGTCTGGTCTGTTATATCCTGCGTAACCTATATCCTCTAAATCTAGTAAAACATCCGGCCCATCTTCTTCCCTCTGTTCTACTTCCTGTTTTCCATCTAGCCATTCTATTTTCTGTTTAGGACAATTCTTTGCCCAATGTCCCATTTCTCCACAGTTATAACACGCTTCATCTCTCAACTTTGCACCATATCCTCGGCCTCGACCACCTCGTCCTCTAAAACCTCCTCTAAACCTTCCTTTTCCTCTGTTTCTACGACTTCCTCGATTCCCTTGATAAAACGGTTCACAGTCATCTTGCCAGAAAACATCTATCTTTGATTGTTTTTGTTTTTGTAATTTTCTCTGCATGTATGGCATAATTCATGAACTCATCTAATGTACATGTGGGAAGCTGAACGCAATGTTTTCTTATCCACATGCTAACAGGAGGTCTAAATTCCTCCAGTAATGCGTTTTTTAGTTGTTGTTTAAATGCACCATTATCATCATTATCTTCTTGTAGTCCCCTGTTTTCTACAAAGACTTGCTGAAACCTTCCTCTGAATTGTACAACTGTCTCACCTTCTTTTTGCTTTGTTTGATTAATAATTGCATAATTCGCTCTCTTCCTATATACTTCTCTGATTCTATTTAGGATTTGCTCCACTCGCTGTAGTAGCTGTGGGCTATTATGGGCTAGGGGCCCGGGAGGATTCCCACCGTCCATTGGGTCCCAGTCCCCTCTAACTCTGAACCATTCCGTTGTAAAAAATTGCCATAAATACTTGTTGAATTTCAGGGCCATTCAGATGGTACGAATTGATCAGGTTCGTCACATCCGAGCAACACTGATTAGAACCCCTTTTTTTTTTTTTTTTTTTTTTTTTGGGAGACGTCACAGATTCAGCAGCCTTTTTGACGTCATCATGGATCCAGCTTCTATATACTAACATGGTTCTATCTCCCATCTCTGCATGATTAGGATCCCACTCTGGATTAGCTACTTCCACCATGGGGCATTCATCTGCAGTATTCAGGTTTATTGCCCTCACTAAACCGCCTGGGCTAAGAAGTCCTCCCATTGTTTTAATCCATTACCCGACCTTGCCCTTATGGCCCCTAGTATTTGTAGCCGGGCCATCAGGCATTTTAAAAGTGTCTAAATTTGGATATAAGTTTGGTTGCACGTAAGCGGGTGGTTTCAGGGAGGATCCCATTTGTCTCTCCAGGGCGGGAGGTGCAGCTGCAGCACCATTCTTTCTTTTATTATTATGAAATTACATAACATGAATTTTATTATTAATATAATTTCATTATTTATTTATTTACCTACTTACTTATGCCATTTCTACCTTCCTGGCACTCCTCCCTTAATTTCTTCTGTAAATCTTTCAAAACCTTAGTACTGAAAGAACCATCTTCTGGAAACCCATGTTTCACAAACCCTCTACCTAATATCGTCGGGTCAGTCACTTCACCATATTACCCATAACAGTCAGTCTTTGCGAATTCCCCTTAATCGCTTTTCCTAGATCCCGTGACTGTGAGGTCTCCATATTTCAACGCATTTCCGTTCCTGTCCGAGACAGGAGTAGCGCGCTACCCTATTGCAGTCGATCGTCACCGACAGGGAAGGTAAACTTTTATTACACTCAACCTTTCCTTGAAAGAGTTGGACCCAATCTACCTCAGTTCTCTTGAACTGTCCTCTAGGCACTGGTCCCCACCCAGGGTTACCCCCAAGGTCCACCTAAGTCCCTTGCCTAGGTGTGCCTAAGTCCCTGACTTAGGTATTTACGCTCTCTCCTTATGACAGACCTCACAGGCAGGAGAATCTAGGTTAAATTAAAATTTTTCTTTTATCTTTTTCTTTCTTTTTTTCTCTTTTCTTTCTATTTTTTGCAATTTTTCTTTCTTTACACCTGTTGCTCTGTAGCCACAATATTTGCAAACTTGAACTCCTCTAGTATGTCCCATTAACATTCACAAGGCTGCCTCAAACATTTACTTCCTTTCACAACAAGGCACTTATGAGTCCACTGTGGTGGGTCACTAGAAAAGTCCTCTTTGGGCCGTTAATCACTCTCTGGAGAACAAGCTTCTAGGCTAGACCTATTGTCCAGTCCGGTCCTCCACTGGGGGTTCTAATCCCGAGAGATGAAAAACGTTTTCGATTCCGTTAACCGCCACCTAAATCCTCGATGGAGAGGATCACCAGTCCAGTCCTCAGAGACAACTTCATGTTAGCACCGTTAGGTTTCGGGTTGTCCTGTTTCAGTACTGGGTCTCTCCCATTCACACAAGACAGACAAACAAACAAACACATAAACCTCAGTCTATAGTAACTACCTTAGTTACTTCTCAGGAGCATCTCAATTGACTAGTACTAGTACAATTAGACCTCTAGGGCAATCCTTCTGATCTACCCTTTAGACTGTTAGAGTCCCAGACTTTATAGACATCTTTCTAAGGTTCCCTGAACCTTTCAGCGCTATTCCAAAAAATCCTTGTCTTACCTGTTTTCCCACGCTCTCACCGTCTCAACCAAAAATGTTCAGATTGCGTCAATCCGGTCCAGCGGAACAACTCGAGACTTACTGGCCGATGTAGAATTCACTATGGCGGGCTTTCATCCACGGTCCCAGACTCGTGGGCTGTGCACAGACTTTAGCGTCCTCCAAGTGCTCCGCAGGGACACGGTATGTAGCAATCCGGCTCGAAAGACCAAGTTATGCCAAAAAATTCCTGTACGCAGAGACAGTAGAACGAAGGAAAACACAAGACACAGGATCTGCAGTTTTTACTTGCAAGGGGAGCCAGGAGCCAGGAGCCAGGAGCCAGGCACCAGCCAGCACCAGCCAACACCAGCTACCTCCTCCGAAGAGCTTCCCACTCTGCAAGCCTTTTATTTGCTTTCCTGATTTTACAGCGGTAATTAGCCCACATTCCTTGTTACAAAATTGTAAACAGAAAAGAGGAATTCTGTGTCTGGCAAGGTTCAGGCACAAAGTTCAACTGTCATACCAAGCTCTTTGCAGAAGTCGTAAATAAAGAAGGATACCGAAAAGGTCAACAGTTCATCATCAATGATAAAATATTTACGATTTTCTTAACAGCAAACAGTGCTTATTTGGAAACTGAAAATGTGTTTGTTTGGCAGAATTTGTAGGACAATGTATATGTTACCCCTCCTCCTCTGCCTGGTGCAAGCATTCATTCCAGTGTGTATGATGGTCGTATTGAATTTTTTCAGCTACTGAGGAATTGAAATGCTTTGGATCAACAGTTCAGAGTAATGTGGAAGAGAGTGCAGGCAGGTTGGAATGAGTGGAGACGAGTTGCAGGAGTGATCTGTGACAGCAAGGGTGAAAGGAAAGATTTACAGAATGGTAGTGAGACTAGCTACAGTACTGTGCAAAAGTTTTAGGCAGATGTGGAAAAACTGCTGTAAACAAAGAATGCTTTCAGAAATATAAATAATGATTGTTTATTTTTATCAATTTACAAAATGCAAAGTGAGCGAACAAAAAAAAAAATCTAACTCTAATCAATATTTGGTGTTGCTACCTTTTGCCTTCAAACCAGCATCAATTCTTATGGCCCCCACAGAGCCCTGATCTCAACATCATCGAGTGTGTCTGGGATACATGAAGAGACAAGGATGTGAAGAAGCCTACATCCACAGAAGATCTGTGGTTAGTTCTCCAAGGTGTTTGGAACAACCTACCAGCAGAGTTCCATCAAAAACTGTGTGCATGTGTATCTAGACGAATTGATGCGCTTTTGAAGGCAAAGGGTGGTCACACCAAATATTGATTAGATTTAGATTTCTCTTTTGTTCATTCACTGCATTTTGCTGATTGATGAAAATAAATGATTAACACTTCCATTTTTTAAAGCATTCTTTGTTTACAGCATTTTTTCCACACCTGCCTAAAACTTTTGCACAGTACTGTATGTTATATGGGTTGCATGGTGGCACTGATGAAAAGATAGACAGCAGACCTGGAGTTGGCAAAGCTAAAAATGCTAGGATTTAATGATTCACTGTGGCATCCCCTAAATGGGAGTAGCTGAAAGCAGAAAAAAACGAGTGTTTGCAACCTACAATAAGAGTCAGCATGTAAACATTAGTGAATTAAAAAACCTACTATGGACATGTTATTGAGGCAGAAACATCATCAGTTAGCTAGCAAAGACTGAGGAGTAGTCATTTTCTGTGGAAAAAAGGTATTTTACTTTAGCATTCAAATTACATTTATTACAATAGTATGTTGGAGTGTTAAAGGTAAAAGTAGGTTGCCACTCGAGCTCTCTTCTGTGTAGGTGAATTAATTGATTCTTCTGAATGAATCAATGTTGTGGACTTGGACAATGTTGTGATATTATTAAAGTACTGCTATTGCACTGACAAAAAAGACAGCAGGCAGAGCTGGAGGAGTTAAAGATGTTGAGATTTTCGCTGGGTGTGATGAGAATGGACCAGATTAGGAATGAGTATGTTAGGAACCACCAGGACTCTTCCTAGAGCTGGCCACCTGGCCAATCTTAGTAATTGGGGTAGAAGGGCTTTAGTCAAGGAGGTGTCCAAGAACCCGATGGTCTCTCTGACAGAGCACTAGCTTCGCCCTGTGAAGAGAGAAGAAACTTCCACTAGAACAACCATTTCTGCAGCACTCTACCAATCAGGCCTGTATGGTAGAGTGGCCAGACAGATGGAAGAGTGACACATGACATGATTTTGCTAAAGGGCACCTGAAGAAGGTTCTTGTCATTGCGAGGTCACAGCACACAGTGAACCACAAATACTGTGCAGCAGGGGGCAGCTATCTCAGGGTACCTCAACCTACTGGTGAGGGAATCGAACCCACAATCTTCCACAAAGTAATTGCTGCCAAAAGTTCTTCAACAAAGTACTGAGCTGTGAATACTTACTTTAAACTTTTGTTATTTATTTTAATACATCCCTCCTCGAACCGCCACCTTATCGTGGTGGAGGAGTTTGCGTGTCCCAGTGATCCTGGGAGCTATGTTGTGGGGAGCTTTATGCCCCTGGTAGGGGCACCCAAGGCAAACAGGTCCTAGGTGAGGGAAGAGACAAAGAGCAGTTCAGACCTCTTATGATGAGAAAGATTTTTGGACAACGCTTTCCCTCGCCCGGACGTGGGTCACCGGGGCCTCCCTCTGGAGCCAGGCCTGGAGGTGGGGCCCGATGGCGAGCACCTGGTGGTCGGGCCTTCACCCATGGGGCCCGGCCAGGCACAGCCCGAGAGGCAACGTGGGTCCCCCTTCCCATGGGCTCACCACCTGTAGGAGGGGCAAAAGAGGTCGGGTGCAGTGTGAGCTGGGCGGTGGCCGAAGACGGGAGCCTTGGCGATCCGATCCTCGGCTGCAGAAGCTGGCTCTAGGGACGTGGAATGTCACCTCTCTGGCGGGGAAGGAGCCGGAGCTAGTGCGCGAGGTTGAGAAGTTCCGGCTAGATATAGTTGGACTCACCTCGACGCACAGCTTGGACTCTGGAACCAGTCTCCTTGAGAGGGGCTGGACTCTCTTCTACTCTGGAGTTGCCACCGGTGAGAGGCGCCGAGCAGGTGTGGGCATACTTATTGCCCCCCGGCTCGGGGCCTGTACATTGGGGTTTACACCAGTGGATGAGAGGGTGGCCTCCCTCCGCCTTCGGGTTGGGGGACGGGTCCTTAGTGTTGTTTGCGCTTATGCACCAAACAGCAGTCTGGACAACCCACCCTTTCTGGGGTCTCTGGAGGGGGCGCTTGAGAGCGTCCCTGCTGGGGACTCCATCGTTCTGCTGGGGGACTTCAATGCTCACGTGGGCAATGACAGTGAGACCTGGAAGGGCGTGATTGGGATGAATGGCCCCCCCGATCCGAACCAGAGTGGTGTTTTGTTATTGGACTTTTGTGCTCGTCACGGATTGTCCATAACGAACACCATGTTCAGGCATAAGGATGTCCACATGTGCACCTGGCACCAGGACACCCTAGGCCGCAGTTCGATGATCGACTTTGTAGTCGTGTCATCGGACTTGCGGCCACATGTCTTGGACACTCGGGTGAAGAGAGGGGCGGAGCTGTCAACTGATCATCACCTGGTGGTGAGTTGGCTTCGTTGGTGGGGGAGGATGCCGGTCAGGCCTGGTAGACCCAAACGCATCGTGAGGGTCTGCTGGGAACGTCTGGCAGAGTCCCCTGTCAGGACGAGCTTCAACTCCCACCTCCGGCAAAGCTTTAACCACATCCTGGGGGAGGTGGGGGACATTGAGTCCGAATGGGCTATGTTCCGTGCCTCCATTGTCGAGGCGGCTGACCGGAGCTGTGGCCGTAAGGTGGTCGGTGCCTGTCGCGGTGGCAACCCGAGAACCCGTTGGTGGACACCGGGGGTGAGGGAGGCCATCAAGCTAAAGAAGGAGTCCTACCGGGCCTTTTTGGCCAGTGGGGCTCCGGAGGCAGCTGATAGGTACTGGCAGGCCAAGCGGAATGTAGCTTTGGTGGTTGCTGAGGCAAAAACTCGGGCGTGGGAGGAGTTTGGTGAGGCCATGGAGAAAGACTTCCAGACGGCTTCGAGGAGATTCTGGTCCACCATCCGGCGTCTCAGAAGGGGAAAGCAGTGCACGGTCAACACAGTGTATAGTGGGGATGGTGTGCTGCTGACCTCGACTCGGGACGTTGTGAGTCGGTGGGGGAAATACTTCAAAGACCTCCTTAATTCCATCAACATGCCTTCTGATGAGGAAGCAGAGCCTGGGGACATAGAGGTGGACTCTTCCATCTCTGGGGCTGAGGTTGCCGAGGTGGTCAAAAAGCTCCTCGGTGGCAGGGCTCCGGGGGTGGATGAGATCCGCCCGGAGTTCCTCAAGGCTCTGGATGTTGTAGGACTGTCATGGCTGACACGCCTCTGCAACATCACATGGACATCGGGGACGGTGCCTCTGGATTGGCAAACCGGGGTGGTGGTCCCCCTCTTTAAAAAAGGGGACCGGAGGGTGTGTTCCAACTATAGAGGGATCACACTTCTCAGCCTCCCAGGGAAAGTCTATTCAGGGGTCCTGGAAAGGAGGGTCCGTCGGATAGTCGAACCTCGGATTCAGGAGGAGCAGTGTGGTTTTCGTCCAGGTCGCGGAACAGTGGACCAGCTCTACACCCTTGGCAGGGTCCTGGAGGGTGCATGGGAGTTTGCCCAACCAGTCTACATGTGCTTTGTGGACTTGGAGAAGGCATTCGACCGTGTCCCTCGGGGAGTCCTGTGGGGGGTACTCTGAGAGTATGGGGTATCGGATTCCCTGTTAAGGGCTGTCCGGTCCCTGTACAACCGGTGTCAGAGCTTGGTCCACATTGCCGGCAGTAAGTCGAACCTATTTCCGGTGAGAGTTGGACTCCGCCAGGGCTGCCCTTTGTCACCGATCCTGTTCATAACTTTTATGGACAGGATTTCTAGGCGCAGCCAGGTCCGGTTTGGTGGGCTCAGGATTGGGTGAAAAGTGAAAGTGACAACCCTTGTCATTGCGAGGCACACGGCACAGCACACATGAACCACAACGAAATTGGACCTCTGCATTTAACCCATGCACACTCAAACCCGTGCAGCAGTGGGCAGCTATTGAAAGCGACCGGGGAGCAGTGTTGGGGACGGTACCTTGCTCAAGGGTACCTCAGGGCAACCTATTGGGAAGGGGTTTGAACCCCCGATCCTCCGATCATGCGGCTAACGCCCTAACCGCTAGGCCACCGCTGCCCCCAGATCAGGCCGCGATCTTCAGCTCTCACTGGATCGGTTCGCAGCCGAGTGTGAAGCGGCTGGGATTAGAATCAGCACCTCCAAATCTGAGGCCATGGTCCTCAGCCGGAAAAGGGTGGAGTGCCCTCTCAGGGTTGGGAGTGAGATCCTGCCCCAAGTGGAGGAGTTTAAGTATCTTGGGATCTTGTTCACGAGTGAGGGTAGAATGGAGCGGGAGGTCGACAGGCGGATCGGGGCAGCATCCGCAGTGATGCGGGCTCTGCGTCGGTCCGTCATGGTGAAGAAGGAGCTGAGCCAAAAGGCAAAGCTCTCAATTTACCGGTCGATCTACGTTCCCACCTTCACCTATGGTCACGAGCTGTGGGTAGTGACCGAAAGAACGAGATCGGGAGTACAAGCGGCCGAAATGAGTTTCCTCCCCAGGGTGTCTGGACTCTCCCTTAGAGATAGGGTGAGAAGCTCAGCCATCCGGGAGGGGCTCAAAGTAGAGCCGCTGCTCCTCCGCATCGAGAGGAGTCAGATGAGGTGGCTCGGGCATCTGATTAGGATGCCCCCTGGACGCCTCCCTGGTGAGGTGTTCCGGGCACGTCCCACCGGAAAGAGACCCCGGGGAAGACCCAGGACACGCTGGAGAGACTATGTCTCTCGGCTGGCCTGGGAACGCCTTGGGATCCGCCCAGAGGAGCTGGAAGAAGTGGCCGGAGAGAGGGAAGTCTGGGCATCCCTGCTGAAGCTGCTGCCCCCGCGACCCGACCTCAGATAAGCGGAGGAGAATGGATGGATGGATTTTAATACATTTGCAAAAGTTTCAAGCAAACTTTTTTCACTTTGTCATTATGGGGTATTGGGCGTAGAATTTTGTGGTAAAAAATGAATTTAATTCATTTTGGAATAAAGCTATAACATAAAATGTGGAAAAGGTGGCGCACTAGTAATACTTTCTGGATGCACTGTAAAGGTAAATAACTCATGATAGTTATTAAAATGATCATAATAGTTATTAAAAATAAATAAATAAAAAGCCATTTTTCCCATTAAATTAATTGTTGCCAGCCCTAATGTATATTATTTACTGGTACATCACTCAAAAATTTGATTCTGAAATTTTGAAATGAGATTCTGACAGCATGTTAACATTAAGCAAAATATCAGTTTGACTGTATTAAGGTGTTTATGTCACAGGAGGTGTTTTGGGTACGCTAGAGGGCACTCTGTTCTGACTGAGCACACCTGAGCCAATGCAGGCACAAGTGTGCATCATTGGGGCTGACTATTTAAGCCCCGATGAGTCAGAACAGAGCGTGGCTCATTAGGTAGGTCAAACCTATGCGTAATGGTGGTTTTGTCTTTTGTAACTAGGTATCTTGATTATAGACTGCAGTTTCTTGGCACTTGGATCTGGATTAGAACTGCAGTTCTTGTTTCTTGTTTTTTTGTCACTGTGAATAATAAACCTCGGTTCTGAACTCCTGGCTCCGAACTGGCGTCCATCTGGGATCCCGCCACCATTACAGAAATGAGCTGCCAAGACCGGGACACCAGGAGCGTCAAGGAGTGGCTGGAGGAGCTAGAGCGAGCTCTGGGAGCCCAGAAAGAGGGCCTCCGAGCACTGCTACCACTGTGGCAGTCGAGGCACTGTGGGCAGAGCGGGGAAGTGCAGGGAGTCACCGCCGCTGAGCTCTCACGGCGCCTGGACCTGCTGAGTCACGCAATCCAGCTCGCCCCCTCGCTGGAGTTCCTAGAACAGCTGGAGGAGTACGGCCGAACAGAGAGGGCTGTGCAAATCGTGATAGAGGCGATGTCACTGGGGCGATCCCCCGAGGAAGAGGTTTTGTCTAAGCCCCTTTCTTTACCGGCTCCTGCTCTCCACCAACCACAACGCTGGGTGTCGGCGGAACCCGCCTCCTTCACCGATCACAGCGGTCTGTCCGCGGAAACAGTGCTGTGCACCAATCACAGTGGTCCGCCCGCGGAGACCCCACCCTATGTGAAACACGGTCAGAAGATGGCGAAAACCCAGCGAAGACAAAGAAAAAAGGGGCGATTCCTCGAGGAAGAGGCTTCGTTCGCGCCCCTTTCTTTTCCGGCTCCTGCTCTCCACCAACCACAACACTGGTTATCGGTGGAACCCGCTGCCTTCACCAATCACAGCGCCCTTTCCGCGAAGGTGGTGCCAAACAAGGAAGCTACGGTAAGGAACTCTCACTGCACAGCTAATGGGGGTGGTACGGTAACGAATTCTCTCTGCACAGCTAATAGAGACGTTATGGTAAAGAATTCTCCCGGCTCAGAGGAGCCATTTCAGGCAAGAGAATGAACTGCAAGAATCCAGGATTTAGAACACGACCTACAGGAACCTCAGAAGGTCTGGCTGTCTGTTCTGGGCGCAGAAAGACAGAACAAGAACATGTTAGTCGAGCAGCTCCAGGAAATGGAGTCGGAGCTCCTCACCAAGAATCAAGAAATCAGTACACGACGTCTGAATCTGGCCGCCTTGAAAACGAAGTGTGAAAAATTAGAGGAGGACAACGCCTCTCTTCAGGCTGTGACACACCAGCTGCAGGTGAGTCACCAATCTCAAATACGTTCCCTTCAGGAGGAGATAGCTTCAGTAAAGGGGGAACTTCAGGAAAAGCAGGCTAGGCACCTTGAACGTGAGAACACAACCAGAGTGAGTAGCAACAACATAGTGGAAAAAAACACTTCCGGCATCCGGCCACCGGGGAGGTCGACCAAGAAGGCCCTTCGCAGCAGCGAGAGTGGCAACATGGAGTCGACCCCCAAACCCAGCACCATGAACCAGTCTGCTGCACCGAAGAGGAGGAAAGTTCGGGCACAGAGGAAAATCGAACATGAGGCTGCAGTAACCCTTCAGGCGCAGGTAAGGAAACACATAAACAGAAAGTACTACCTGAGTACTTGAGTTCCTGCAAGCCTGCTTCAGAGGTCAGAGGGTCAGAATGGCGGTGATCCTGCACCATCAGGCAGCTTCCCTGATTCAGGCTGCGTTCAGAGGACACAGGGAGGCAGTAAAGTACCAGGCCATAAGGATGTCAGCCATCTTTATTCAAAGATATTATAGGTCCTACATTAGGGGCAAAAGTGAACATGAAAGATTCCAGGTGTTGAGAAGGTCTGCGATACGCATCCAGGCGGCTTTTAGAGGTTACTTGGTTCGAAAAAATGTTGATGCTATGAACAAAGCTGCTATCATTATTCAGGCTGCAGTGAGAGTGCACCAGCAAGGATCTGTCTTCAAGAGGCCGCGCTGGGCAACAGGTGGTCGTCAGAGGAGGTTCGGAAGGTGGAAACCGGGACTTCAACAAGGACAGAGGTATCAGATGTGTAAACATGCTGCGATTTGCTTGCAAAAGTCATTCAGAGAGGAGCCGGTGAGGGATCTGGCCGTGCGGCGCAGAGAGGTGAGGACAAGCCAGTCCCACCTCGGAGGTGAGCAGATCAGCTGCAGAAATGTTCGGATCGCAGAACAGGAGGAGTTGCTGACAGGACTCTACCAGCAGCTGACCGAAAGAGCCTCTATGCCACAGGTGAATGCCTCAGTCTCGAATGACGGGGAAACAGAAAGAGAAGAGGCTTTGGCTCAAGACAAAGGTGAGCGTCATGGAAGGAGCAGCAAATTCAGAGAAGACAGAGAGGTCTCCAGATTAGAGATACAAGCTGTGATGGTTTTCCAAAGAGAGGGACTGAGGGGAACATATGAACAGAGAAACCAGATCGTATGCCAGATAACAAGGAGAGTTGAGACTCCAACCGCTCAGGAGAAACTGGAGGCTAAAATAGCCACTATGGAAGAGCAGTTGAATCAGAGCAGGGCAGAGCTGAGACGGGTGCAGGACCACAACATCGCTCTGCAGGCTGACCTGAGAGAGGTCCGTTATGAGGCCAGCAAGCGCACCGAGCTAGAGAAACAGGTCAGAGGTATGGAAGTGAAATTGGCAATCAACGAGGACATCAGCACATGTAGACTCGGGGATGAGAGACGCGAGGAACAAGGCGGACAGGGGTTGGAAGCAGAATTCGGGCTCTTTGAAAAGGACTTCCTCTTTGAACCCCGTAACGTCTATGTTCAGCTCTCTTTCAGGTTCAGTCAAGTCCAGGCGTTCTACAGAACCAGGCGATGCCTCCAAGGATTTCAGGGTCGGGTTCAGGCACCAGTTGAAAAAATTGACTGAACTGCTGGGATTCCCCTCACCACCACCAGCTGCCTGACATGGCTGGTCGGAGGCCCCTTTTTATGTTTTTTGTGGACCTGACCGTATGTCCCGACAAGGGACTTTTGTTTTGCTGTTTTTGGCCTTTTTTGGAGTGTTTTGGGCACGCTAGAGGGCGCTCTCTGTCACGTGTGTTGTGTTTTGGGCATGCTAGAGGGCGCTCTCTATCACGTATAAGGTGTTTATGTCACAGGAGGTGTTTTGGGTACGCTAGAGGGCGCTCTGTTCTGACTGAGCACATCTGAGCCCATGCAGGCACAGGTGTGCATCATTGGGGCTGACTATTTAAGCCCCGATGAGTCAGAACAGAGCGCGGCTCATTAGGTAGGTCAAACCTATGCGTAATGGTGGTTTTGTCTTTTGTAACTAGGTATCTTGATTATAGACTGCAGTTCCTTGGCACTTGGATCTGGATTAGAACTGCAGTCCTTGTTTCTTGTTTTTTTGTCACTGTGAATAATAAACCTCGGTTCTGAACTCCTGGCTCCGAACTGGCGTCCATCCGGGATCCCGCCACCGTTACACTTTTCCACTACTGTCTCGTATAGTCTAGCCTAAATTGCTCAACAATACATCAACATTCAATGGAGATGAGACATACTGAAAATGCTTAACAAACTTTTAAACCACCATGCTAAGCTTGGCATTTTAAACTGCAAATGTACACACATTTACTTTAGCAGCCTCAAAACCATTTACTTTTCATTTTATAATACTGATGCCTTGTACATACAGTAGGACAAACATGAAAACAGGATGTGCATCAAATAAAGACAAGCATCATGATCCCCTTGTTGTATTCCTCGAAATTCAGGAGCTGACAGAATTTGAAATATAAAAGGAACAAAAATTTATTTTCATACCATATTGACTTCTTAATATCTGAACTGCACTGCGATTGTTCAAGGCTTCACAGTGAGTGTAATTTTCAATTAAATTACTGAATCCAAGCAGCAATCAATGGCTTAGAATATATCCTGTCATTTTTTTTGCCAAAATTTATATGAAGCATGTGACACTGCACCAAATTACATAAATAGCTTTTTTGCTGACAAAAGATCTGAAGACTGTATAAAAGTCTTTGACCAGCACTTTTGGGCTATGTATTGTTTAACCTTAAAAAGAGCATTAAGTTTCAGTATTCACAATGAAGACAATGAAATTCACAATGAAGGTCACAATCATCAGTGCTAAGAATGTTTGCAAACACCACTAAGGTTCATCTGAAAAAATATAACTCATTCAGACATAAATTAAGAGGTGCTTGGAAACAAGTAAGTCAGAAATAAAAAATAATCAGAAAAAAAGGGGAAAAAAAGTAGGGAAATAGTGGTTAACAGTCCAGCGATCGTTTCTGGATGGCTTCGAGAACAACATCTCTGAGGAGGGCAATTACCGAGGATCCTCACTGCCCAATACAGCACTCCCCGAAACAATCATGTTTGCATCTGCCTGAGACACACAAAGCAGGTAAAATCAGGTATGCAAGAGGTTTTTATTTGGCTGTTTACCAGTTGTCACATATCACATAGCTCTTCACATTTAGCACAGTCAGCATAAGCTGGCAGAGCAGTTAGCATGTTTAACCATTTACAGATAGAATATGGTCATCTTCACACACTACTTACATTTCTTGTTTTTAACCCAGCCACTGGCAATCCAAAAGCCTGTGTATTTATTTGGGCTGTTACTAAGCCCAGAGAAATGGAGGTTACGTCAGGAAGGGTAGCCAGTGTAAACTTTTGCCAAATCATTATGCAGACAATTATACAAATTTCCATATTGGATCAATCGAGCCCTGGGTTAAACACCACCACCACCACTAGTACTGTTAGTTAACAAGGTGTGGGTGAATATTCAGCTACTGTTGGCTGAACGAGAAAAAGTATAACAAAGACATATCCTGAGGCAGGAGAGAACAAAGGATAGGAAAGTGGAAGTGAGGGTAAACAGTAGGACAGGTAAAGGAAAAGTTAGCAATGAGAGAGAGTTATGATGGAGAGAAGGTAGGCTAATACACTGTGTCCACAATTTTTAAGAATGAATCCTTAAATATTTTATGGAACAACTCTGGAAGTACTCTCTCAGCATGGAACCACAATGCTGACTAATTAGCTCTTAACCTTGCTTCCACCTCCAATAACTTCACCACCTTTAACCTTCTGTAGACTTTCTATTCTTCACCCTCTTCAAAGCTGCCCTTACATCCAACTTGCTAATCCTCTAAACTTTCTGGTTCACTGGAATTCCTCATCTACCACTAGGTTTCCTTATCCCCGGTCTTCTGTCCAGATGTCACACTAAGCAACCCTGTCTTGTTGGCTCCCTCACCATTTGAGCAGGAGTTGCCTAGCAATCTGGTAACTTTTCAATACCCCAGTGCCAGTCCCAATGTTATTCTACACACCACCATCCTATGCAGTTTAGCAACACACTCCTGTCACCATTTTGCAGTCTCTAATCTACTATAGACTAACCTTCCTGCACAAAATATATAGTCCACCTATGTGCATCTGTCACTCTTAAACATAACCATGTGCTCCTCCCTCTTCTTAAAATGTGTGTTCACATCAGAAATTTCCATCCTTCCCACCGCTTGTTCTTCTTCGACGAAGCCCAATTATCATTACATTCTGTTGATCAACAGTACTGATGCCTGTCACTGTTAACCAGGGCCTCGACCACTCCTGTTGCACATTGATCTGACAAATAATCCATTTATTTATTTATTTTCCTCCAGCTCAAACTCCTGTCTTTTTCGTCAGTGCAATAGCAGTACTTTTACTTTAATAATATCAACAAAGTCCAAAACATTGATTCATTCATGCCCCTTTTCCACTGCTCTGGTTCCCGTGCCGGTTCCCAATTTTGGAATTTTGGAACTAAAACAAGCACCGAACCAGCCCCTAAACTTAGCTGGTCTAGTAGTGAGAACCCGTGATGTCACGAGCAGTGGGCGGAGTGATAAGTAGCTTTAGAAGAGAAAATGGCGGAGAGCCAAAGTCCGCTAACATGGAGCGCGGAAGAAATTAAAGCTCTTTTAGCAATATTGACATCCACAGAAATTCAGCAAAAATTGGAAAGTGCACTGAGAAAGAAGAAAGTGTATTAGGAAATAAGGGAAGAACTAATTTCGTGATTTCATCTTGCATGTAATCGTTGTCTATGTCGATCTCTTTCAACTGTAATAACACACTGAATAAGCTGCCTTTGGATACTGAAATAAATCCTCCAAGTTTGCCAGCAACCAGCAAGCACAAACTGAGTCCGGCCATGTTTGTTTCTGTTTAGTGGGCATGACCTGTGACGTATTATCATGCGGCTCCTGCTGAGCTCCAGTCTAGTGTAAATGTGGACCGGTTCTCAGTTGGTTCTGGCTGGTTCCCTGGCCGAGCACCAGAACCAGCACCTGTTACCAGCACCAGTGTAGTGGAAAAGGGGTATCAGAAGAATCAATTAATTTACCTACACAGAAGAGAGCTCGAGTTGCAACTTACGTTTACCTTCAACACTCCAACATACTATTGTAATAAATGTAGTTTGAATATTTAAGTAAAAAAACTTTTTTCCACAGAAAATTACTACTCCTCACTACTAGTCTTTGCTAGTTAACTAATGATGTTTCTGCCTCGATAACATGTCCATAGTAGGTTTTTAAATTCCCCAATGTTTACATGCTGACTCTTATTGTAGGTTGCAAATATAAAAACTATGAGGCTTCTCACCTGCACCCCCTCCCACACCGCTCGCAGCTCCTCACCGGCCACTGCGTGGGACATCGGCAAAGAAGGCCGTCCGCGACACAGAACGCGGGACATCGGCAAAGAATGGCGTCCGCAACACGGAACACGGGACATCGGCAAAGAAGGCTGCCTGCGACAACCAAAGCAGGATGTCAGCAAAAAATGCCCCCTGCATCAATCAAAGTGGGATGTCAGCAGAAAATGCCCCCTGTGTCAATCAAGGCGGGATTTCAGCGGAAAACGCCCCCTGTGTCAATCAAAGTGGGGTGTCAGCAGAAAACGTCCCCTGCGTCATTCAACGAGGGAAGTCGACCAAAAAGGCTCTTCGGATCTTAGAAAGCAGCATCATGGAGTCAACCCCCAAGCCCATCTCACCTAACCACTCTGCCAGGACATCATGGACAGTAGTACTTCCACCAAGTAAGGAAGCTAACACTGAGATTCCCTCAAACGAAAAGTCCAGGAAGAAGGCAGAGAAGGAGCAGCTCCAGGTTAGTGGGAATAACGGAATAATCAGCGAACTGACATTGCAAGTTCAAAGATTGGAACAAATGCTTCATGAATCTGAAAATGTGTGGCTGTCTGTTTCGGGGCGAAGAAAGACAGGCCAAAATGTTCTTGCCGAGCAGCTCCAGGAAATGGAGGCTAAACTCACCGCAAAAGGATTACGAAATTTGTGTACGGAACCAGGATCTTGATGTTTCGAATGTAAAGTTAAGGGATGCTACACTGGCCAATTGTTGAGTTTCATGGAAGTTTCAGGAGACAGAATTAGAGGCTGAAGTGAGCAGAAATCAAGTCAAGCACATTTTAACGGAAACTCAATCCAAGGAAATTGAGAATGTTGAACTGAGACACACCTTGCATGAACTGGAGGCAAAGTGTAAGAGATGGAAAAATGAAAACGTCTCCCTCCAAGCCATGAATCACCAGCTGCAGGAAAGCAACCAGTCTGAGGTACGTTCTCATTAGGAGGATTTGGCTAAAGTCAGTAGGGAAAGTAGGCTGGGTATCTAGAATATGAAAAGGACTGTAAAGACCAGAGTGAACTGATAATTTGGTTAACGGAAATTTGAACAGTACCCAGGAGAAACTGTGGGGCTGAATCTGAAAAGCTCAGACGGTGCACTTCTCATGAACATTCAGATCATGCAACAGAAGGAGTTGCTGACAAGGCTCAAACAACAGCTGACAGAGAGAGAAGCCTCTGCATTACAGGTGATCATCTCAGCCACAAACGAAAGGCTGCAACACGAGGAAAAGATCACCAATCTGCTTTCTCAACTGGAGGAGACCAAAGGACTCTTATCTCTTTGTCAGAGGGAAATCGAAACCAGGGAGTCAGAAAGAAAATGCTCTGGCTCAAGACTATGGTGAGCAGTCCTGAGGAAGCTGTAAGCTGTGATTGTTGTCCGAAGGGAATGACTGAAGGAAACAGATGAACAGGAGAACCAAACTGCACGCACTGCAACAAGGGGAGTAGAGATTCCAACCTTGCAGGAGAAACTGGAGACTAAAGTGGCCACTATGGAAGAACAATTAAATCAGACCAGGGCAGAGCTGAAGCAGGTGCAGGACAACAGCGCCGTTCTGCAGGCTGAACTAGAAAGAGCCCGGAGAGAGGCCAATAAGCTCACAGTGCTGGAAGAGCATGTCAGAGGTATGGAAGCAGAATTGAAGACCTGGTGCTCAGAAGTGAAGATCCTGAAATCTCAACTCACTCAGCAGACCCCAGTGCAAACTGGAACCCTGGTGAATAACCCTAAAGTGGAGCAGCTGAAGAACAGTCTGACGGAGAAGGAGGGCAAAGAGAGGAAAGTATGCAAGATAAATGCCGTAAATGTAAATGTAAAGTCAGCATTGAATTTGAGCCTTTCAACTCCATCAATACCTCACTCTATCTCCACGATAACCACTGTCACACTTAGGCTCCTACAGCATTGTTATATGGACCAATATTGGACCTCACAGGGCAACACTAGAGAAGTGCTACATAAAGTTACAGGGGACCTTCCCACAAAGCACGGTCCAGGAGGGCAGTCTGTGCTCTGTGTTGCACATTTGATTATGGAAAGGAAGCTAATAAGTTGCTATTTTTATGAGAACCTCATAAAAAACACCATGAGATCCATCCTGCAAGTACATGGGGCAGAGAGCCATGGTGCAGAAAGGGACGAGAAGACCATTTATCTGGCGTCTGAGCAGGAGAAGGATATGTCTCACTCCACAGACAACAAGACAGGACAGGAGCATGAAGTGTCTGCCAATGTTGGAATGGTTTGCTAAGAACTATAAGAAATTTGGTGCCCCTCTTGAGATCATCATTGACAAAGGTCAGAAGAGTCCAACAGAACACAAGCCAAACTCCCTCCACAAGGAGATAATAAACACTGTACCTTCAGTTTTCCTGCACATTTCAGTGGACACAGAAAGAAGTAACTGGTTGAGGAAAATTGCACTGCAGGCCCAGTGGGACCAATACAGAACTTCTCCCAGCAAAACCAAAAGCAGGGCTTCTTGAATATGTGCCCGCCTTGCCAGTGCAACGAGGAATGTCTTCAGTATGCCCAAGGTGAGAAGTGTATTAGCCAGAGGATGGTGTGTGATAAAATCCCTTATGTTCAAGTTTGCTCTGATGTATAACAAACTGCTTTTGTCTGTCTGAGGCATGCCAGCAGCACTGCTGTGACAGCAGAACCCTGGGCCCTCCTTTGAGCATTGTTGGTGATGGTGAAAGAGACTGCTGTGATAGAACAGATAGGAGTGGCTGCGCTCCAAAAGGGAAGTCTCAAGGCATCAGTGACCAGTACATGTAAGTGAAGTTCTGCTCTGAAGGCCCTCTAGACTGCCATAATCACTCAGGGGAGTGGAGGGCTCTGCAGCAGAGCATCCAGAGCTGGGAGCGAGCACAGTTAGAATCCAAGTCAAAAATCACACATCCAGTTTACAGCCTGTACTTCCCTGAGGTGAAGCAGGAGTGGTGATGGCTTTCCACCGCTGTTCTGCTTCTATCATTACAGTCTCCTATGCCAAGTACAAGAGGCTGCCCTCCATCGGGCCCAAAAGTGGACTGGGGCTTTGCGATACCCCTCACCACCACAAGCAGCCCTGGACATGGCTGCAGCAGGTCAGGGGCCCCTCTTTGGTTAGTTATGTTTTTGTAGACCTGGCCATGTGCCCCATTAAGGGTTTCCTGTATCTTGTTTTGTTTACCATGGAGAATAAAGTTATGTTCCTGACCACTGGCTCCGCACAAACATCCTTCCCGCACCACGCCACCATTACACCCTCTTATACATTCATTCTAATCCTGTCCACATCCTCTACACTTCCAAAGCAAATCTCAGCATTTTACCTCTGCCATCTCCAGCTCCTCTGACTGTCTTTTTGTAAACCTCTGCCTGTCTTTTTGAAACCTTTCCTTTCACTCTTCTGGTACCTGTCCGTCAAAGATCTTTCCTGCCATTCATCTCCACTCATTGCAACCTAACAGTATTCACTTCTTCACCTCTCTTCCACACTCCCCATTACTCTGAACTATTGATCCCAAGTATTAAAATTCCTCCACCATTGTCACCTCTACTCCCTGCATCCTAACCGCTCCATTTTCCTCCCTTTTGTTCATCCTCATTTTCATCCTCATTTATTCTGTCTTCATCCAGCTCACTTTCATACCTCTCCTCTCTAGGGCATATCTTCACCCCTCCAAGTCCACACAAGCACAATGCAGCTCCTTTTGACCTTCCAACACCCTCAGAGCAAATATTGCAGTTTCTGTGTTTCATAAGTTTGAAAGTGACTATTTTTTGTCATTGTGAAACACGACGGTACACAGTGAGCCGCAACAAAATTCAACCTCTGACAGGCACAGAAATGAAACAATACAGTGCAATGGCATGTACAGCAGCACCAGCGACATTAGTAATGGTGCACTATGGTGATTGGTGCGGGTAAGCTAAACTAAAAAAGTAAGTCTTCAGCCGTGATTTAAAGACTGAGACTGATTCGGCATCCCGTACAGAAGCAGGCAAGCTATTCCACAATCTAGGGGCCCTTTAACTGAAAGCTCATGCTCCTATACATTTATTTATGCGAGGGACAATTAGGAGATCTTTATTCTGGGATCTAAGTGGGCAATTAGGTGTATAGGTATTAAGCAGTGCGGTTAGGTATATTGGGGCAAGACCTTTAAGTGCCTTGTAAGTTAAGAGGAGGACCTTGAAGTCAGCCCTGTACCTAACAGGAAGCCAGTGAACCGAGGAGAGTATGGGAGTTATGTGGTCGTACTTCTTGCTCCTGCTAACAATCCTAGCAGCTGTGTTCTGAATGCGCTGTAGGGTGCTTAATGTGCCCTGAGAGCTTCCAGAAAGTAGGGCATTACAGTAATCTAATCTACTGTATACAAATGCATGTACTACTTTCGCCGTATCTTCCATTGACAGAAAACGCCGTAGTTTGGCAATGTTCCGAAGTTGCAGGAAGCATGTCTTCACAACTGCATTAACATGGGGATTAAATGAAAGATTTGAATCGAAAATAACACCAAGGTTATGTGCCAGAGTACTAATTGAAAACTTCAACCCTGCATCCCGGATATGCGAAATGAAGTTGGCCCTGTCTACATCACTACTACAAAACAAGAGCAGCTCAGTTTTTTCAGGGTTTAGTGAGAGGAAGTTGTTATACATCCAATCCTTAATATCATTGAGGTAGCTAATTAAAGTGCCGGTTGATGCTTTATCACATGATTTAACAGATAGGTATAGCTGAGTATCATCAGCATTGGAGTGGTAACTAACATTATGCTTCCGTATAATAGTGCTTAGTGGGAGCATGTAGAGGGAGAAGAGCACTGGGCCCAACACCGACCCTTGTGGGACTCCATAGTTAACTAGTGACATAGGTGAGGGGGTGCCATAATCATCCATTTGGATGAAGTAATAATGGTTTGTGAGATAGGAGTTGAACCATTTAAGGGCTGTTCCGCTAATGCAGACAGTGGAGTGAAGCCTATTTACTAAAATGGAGTGATCCACCGTGTCGAACGCAGCACTAAGATCTAACAGAACAAGAACAGTAATGTTTCCTGCATCACTTGAAACCATTATATCATTCACCACTCTAGTTAGAGCAGTTTCTGTGCTATGGCCATGCCGGAAGCCTGATTGGAATTTATCTAAGACATTATGCATGTCTAGATATAACTGCAGTTGTCTCGCAACTAATTTCTCTAGAATCTTAGAGAGAAGGTCTCTAAGAGATAGGTCTACAGTTACTTGGTGAGTGAGGGTCCAAGTTAGGTTTTTTAAGCTGTGGTCTAACCACTGCTGTTTTAAACTGATTGGGGACTACACCTGAGGTCAAGGATGCATTCATGATATCAAGTATAGGTGTTGATAGTACTCCTAAGGATTCCTTCAGGAGCTTGGTTGGGATGGGATCTAACCAACAGGTTGTGCACTTTGCCTGGGTTATAACAGAAATTAGCTCAGAGGCATCAATGAGATTAAAATCACTGAAATATTGTGAGCACTGTTCTGGTAATGGATTAATTAGATGGCTAATAGGGCACATTTGGAGCCTAATGTTAATTTTATCATTAAAAAACTGAAGAAACCTATCGTTAGTAATACTACACGCTGGCAAAATCAGTTTTGTCTGTTAGCTGAGCTAGTGTCTGAAATAAATAGTGGGGGTTATGCTTGTTGTTTTCAATAAGTTTTGAATAGTACTCAGTGCGAGCACTATATAGAGCTTTCTTATATTGTTTTAATTTAGCAGACCATAGAGCCTGAGAGGCTTGGAGACCTGTTGTCTTCCATCTGCGTTCTAGCTTACGGCACTCCCGCTTAGCGGCCCATGTGTGATCATTGAACCAGAGAGAGTGCCTGATAGTTCTAACCTTCTTTGTCTTAATTGGGGCTACCTGATCAAGGATCTGCCCAACTACTGTATTGTACATGTCGGTTATGTCATTAACAGTTTTGTTACAGGTGAAATCTATCTCCGTTACGGCCTCCATAAACTGGATACATTTAGCCCTGTTTAGGTGTCATGTTGTACTAGTCCTTTCACTGAGGTACGGTGGAGACATAGTAATCTCAAACGTGATTAAAGAATGGTCAGAACAAAATTTATTTAAGGAATGGACCAGTACAGTATCAATGTCAAGTCCATACGAGATAATTAGATCTAGCGTGTGTCCTTGTACATGGGTAGGTCCTGATACATGCTGGGTGCAACAGACAGAATCGAGGAGCGTTAAGAAGCTTTTGGCACCTGCATCCGTCTCTGTATCAACATGTATGTTAAAGTCGCCTAACATCATGAATCTACTAAACCTAACAACCAAGTCAGAGAGCAGATTGCCAAATAAAGGCAGCACATGGTCCTGGAGGTCTATAAATTAATAGGATATGGAGCGCTAAAAAAGACCTGATGCTTAGCAGCATCACTTCAAATGTATGAAAGCTCTTAGTGGTTTTTGAATCAACCTTAAATGATTCATCAAAAATTGCAGCCAGGCCACCACCACGTCCTACTGAGCGTGACTTATGCAGGTACTAGAACCCATAGGGGGAGGCTTCTACTAAGGGGATGGTGTCAGTGGGTCTAAGCCAAGTTTCAGTCAGTAGACAGATAGCTGACTTTGTGTCGAGTACCATTTCATTAATAAGCACTGCCTTGTTTCCTAAGAAGCGAACATTTAGCAGTGAACATTTGATTTTAGTTGGACGCTGTGTTTTATTTGTTTTTATGATTGGAACTGTGAGCAGGTTACCGGTGCAGGAGCCCCTAGATTGGCATCTATACTGCTTCCTTATCGTACTAAGAATAGATATTCTCTGGTAATGGTGAGAGAAGTCTGGTTCTAAACTAATGTGTGACATAGGGGATGCCGTGTTATAAGGAACCTGGGTTGCTGCCAAGAGTGTACTGGTAGTGGGATAATAGCCAGCGTGTGATTTAAGATCACAGGACTGCGACCTGGGTGGTGCTCTAAAGAGTCACAGTGGCAATTACATAATTACATTAAGTTTATGCAAAGAGTCAATATTTGCAGTGTTTGCACATTCTTTTTCACATTCTTTGCTCATGCTGTTAATCAACTTCTTGGTCAAATCCTGACAGATGGCAGTCCATTCTTGCATAATGCACACTTTCACTTTCAATACCTTGAAGATTGACCACAAGTTCTCAATGGGCTTAAGGTTTGGGAAGTTTCCTGACCATGGTCCCAAAATGTCAATGTTCAGTTCCCTGAGCCACTTAGTTATCACTTTTGCCTTATGGCAAGGTGCTCCATCATACTGGGAGGCATTGTTCTTCCACACACCATTTAGGATGATTAGAAGAAGTTGCTCTCTGAGGATGTTTTGGTGCAATTCTTTATTCATGGCTGTGTTGTTAAGCAAAATTGTGAGTGAGCCCACTCCCTTGGCTGAGAAGCAACCCCACACATGGTCCCAGGATGCTTATTTGTTGGCATGACACAGGAGTGATGGTAGTGCTCACCTTTTCTTCTCCGAACAACCTTTTTTCCGAATGCCCCAAGCAATTGGAAAAGAGATTCATCTGAGAAAATGATGTTACCCAAGTCTTCATCAGTCCTGTTCCTGTACCTTTTGCAGAATATTAGTCTGTCCATAATATTATTCTTGGACAGAAGTGGCTTCTTTGCTGCCCTTCTTGAAACCAGGTCATCCTCCAGAAGTCTTCACCTCTCTGCAAGCTCTGCCCTGGTAGTGGGCCCTTATCCCAGAGCTGAATCAACTTTTAGATAACGGTCCTGGTTTTTGCTGGTCTTTCTTGGGTGCCCTGAAGCCTTCTTCACAGCAATTGAAGATCTGTCTCCAGTTAATGGCTGATTTAGATGCAATCTTACTAGCTGCAATATCCTTGCCTGTGAAGCCCTTTTTGTACAAAGCAATGAGGACTGCATATGTTTCCTTGCAGGCTAAGTCAAATAGGTTTTGACAACGTAATCATGGTTATGAGGAAGTCAAGTAGGATTTTATTGTCATTTCAACCATATACATAGTACATAGCAGCAAAGCAGAAGCAGAACAAAGCAGCCCATGTTACTGGCGCAGCCCATGTTACTGGCATGATGAATGATGATTTCAAGCACCACCCTCTTTTTAAAACACCCAGTCTGCTATTCTAACTTAATCAGCATGACAGAGTAATCACTAGTCTTGTCAACCTTAATCTGTGTTAATGAGAGGATCACTGAAATCACTGAGGATCACTTATGCTGGTCCTTTTGCTGCAGTGCTGAAATTCAGTGAAAATAGGTTTTTTGAGATCAAGTTCATTTTCATGACAACGAGGGAACTGCAAACAATTGCAATTCATCTAATGACTCTTCATAACATTCAAGAGCATAGGCAAATTGCCATCATAAAAACTGAGGCAGCAAACTTTTTTTAAATTAATATTTGTGTAATTTTAAAAACTTTTTGCCATGGCTATACTTTGTTCTCTGTCGCTACACTTGATCTTATACCATTTTATTTTGAACTTTGTTTAGTGATGTACTTTTACTATTTCAAGTTTGAACTGGCGAGCTCTTAGGTCATAGGTGAATGTCTTCTCACTAGACAATCCTTTACTCATGGCTGTGTAGACACACAAAAAAGGAGGCACCCCTAGGGAGCTATTTAGCATCTTCGATCTAACTGATATGTATGTCTTTTGGCATGGGAGGAAGCCTGAGTTCCGGGAGTGAAACCCACACAGGCACTGGGAGAACATGCAAACTCCATGCAGAAAGGACCCGGAATGCCTAGTCTGGGAATCAAACACAGGACTGAAGCAAAATCACTGAGCCTTAAATCTAGTCAGTGTTTGGTGTGGCAAATCTACAGCTCTAAAATCAGATGGAAACATCTCTCCCTGCTGGTAGTGTTGGAGCATAGTGCACTAGACTTGCATCTGCAATTTCTTTTGTTGGAACTGCCATAGTTCCATATTTCACAATTCTCAAAAAATGTTCAACTCACAGACCTTGCAGACCTTGTTGTGTCAACTTCAGCCGGTGATAATCTCAATTAACATCCACTTTAGTTCACACCATGAATTCCATAATGCCTTGTCATTTTCCTTATGGCTACCTTTCGATGGAAATTTCACATTTGTAATGCTAAATGATCCTCATTCAAAATAATGTTATTAAAATATATAGCTCATCAACTAAAACTCCTGAACATCACCCATTTTATGTCGATATATAGGTCTGATAATGCAATCTGATTCTAATCATACACTTCTCACTTTTTTGTAAATATTTTATTATATCTTTTCATGGGACAACACTGAAGATATGATACGTTGATACAATGCAAAGTAGTTAGTGTACAGCTTGTATAACAGTGTAAATTTGCTGTCCCCTCAAAATAACTCTGCACACTAATTAATGTCTAAACCACTGGCAACAATAGTGAGTACACCCCTAAGTGAAAAATGTCCTACTTTAAATTGTATCAAAGTGTCATATCTTCAGCATTGTCCCATGAAAAGATATAAAAAAAATATTTACAAAAATGTGAGTGGTGTACTCACTTCTGTGAGATACTGTGTATTCTCATTAGACCAAGTGTATTTATGGTGTATTTGACAAAGTTTGTGTATGAGACAAAGCACTGATATAAGTCACTCTGGATAAGAGTGTCTGCTGAATGCAGTAAATGTAAGAGATGCCACCAATGCTAAATACTGTTATATAAACATGTGATCTGTATTTCATCACTCACGCACCAACATAACTAAGCCTGCTAAAATGTTCAGTGTATTCTAACCGCTGTTATTGTATTTATGTATTTATTTGTACTGACTTTCATGTGATGTTTCCCCTATATAGAGACAGATAATTAAAATAATTATTTGTATATAAATAATTAAAAGAATACTTGAGATATATATCTCAATATATATCTACTTTGATATCTCTTTACAAGTTTGTGAGCACTTTTTATATGGTAATAAGCGTTTATGATATTTTACATTGAATGAAAATTAGTGATTTATTTGTGTTATTGTATTTGATTATAATTTTTAAAAAAGGAAGTGAGAAATGTAGACATTTTGGACTGTAATGCTCATATTTTATTATTGCTACAAAACCTTTTCAACCTTACATATTTGATTATAATTTTAAAAAAAGGAAGTGAGAATGTAGACATTTTGGACTGTAATTTTTAATGCCGTCGAAAAGAGAACGAGAGATATTAAAGCAACATCAAGTATAAAATCTTTAACGCACCTCCATAGTCAAATTTACACGCACAATCCATTAACTACTTGAAGGTTAAAGTAAAAGATATACATAGACTTTAACAGACTGCGTTCAGTAAAACTGAACATTTAGTGAACCGGGTTTACGAACTTTAAATAAAGATTGTTTAAGTCTTATTGTTTTTGAAACAGGCCTTAGAGAAAACACGATAGGGTTTCTGTTTTTAGCGTCAGGCCCCCAACATCAAAAATAGTGAAGGGGGTGTGGAGAACCCAGGATAACCCACCCCGAGCCAAAAGCACGCAGTTGTCTCGTACAAATATTGGAGTGTTTTACACTACGCCATAGTGGAGATCATTGAACGGCATTTAATCGAAGTGGACTCGAAAATTGGAAAAGGGAAATGCTTATTTTAAATAAGTGACGAAAAGAAAAGAAAGAAAGAAAGTTGAATCTACTTCTTTAAACGTGGTTAACACGTGTTAGTGCCGACCGCTATGAGCATTTTTTTCTCGTTTCCTTTGGCGTTTCGGCAACTCAGGAAGCGACATAAAGACGGATGTCTATAACCCCGCGAGGCACCATGAATCGTACAAAGTTGTGCGACGTGTATCATTGCTAACCACGACTCTCGTATTGATTCTGAAAAAGCATTAAGAAACTCAAGAAAACAGACTGTTGTATGAGTTTACTCTTCACCTTTGGAAATCAACAAGACCGTCATGGGATCTCAAGGGCAAGGACGAAAAAGAGCTCCTAATATAAATGTTCTGACTGCTGAGGATGATGCGTTAAATATAATTGCAAGAGAGGTACGTTATAAATTCAACAATTACAATCTGGTTATCATACATTTGCATGACAGCAGTAAACGGAGTAAAATGATCTCATTACCTTGAAATGGCAATCGCTTAATTGGTTAATATATTCTTACGTTGCAGTGTTCCTTACAATTTCTTGGTTGTCTGCCGCTAGAGAAAACCGTAGCTACTACTGACTAGAAAATCCTTGTGCTAAATTTGTGAAATTAAAATTTACCCCTTTGATACTTGTGTTAACCTGTTGAGGATCCTGGGTTCACCACGGTGCTGAGGTTACTCGCAAGTGTAAAGTGACAGGTTGTTGAGGCCTATAATCACACAAAACTAATCTTGTGTTATGGGTGTATTGGAGTCTTTCTTTCAAGTACATCTTGCAATCAGTCTAACTATGATCTCAATGGCATTTGATATTGTTTGTTTTTATTAAGGTCTGTTGTAGTTTCATTCTGGAATTGTGTTGGGAAACATAGATAGCTAGGTTAGTAGATGCATTCAATGAGTTTATTTGCCCTTAAGACAAAAAGGTTTAAGAAACAAACAACATTGAAATAAAAATAACATATAAGTAGTGTAAGTGCTTAACAAATTAAACCTTAAGTAATTCACATGAAATGTAAGCTACCACATTAAGCTCTGTTTAAAAATATATTGCAGTTAAGAGATTTTTACAGGTGAGCTCTGGCTCTCAACATGTCATAATAAATTAAATCAACTATAAATGCTTTATGATGTAGAATAAGTACCATTTAGATGCCCTTATGTGTGTTCTAAAAGTGATAGACTTCCCTTAAAGTGCTTTTGTTTTGTTCATACATGAGAAAAACTGAACACATTTACTACTTGCTATGAATGGCTAAACAGGAAATAGATGGAACGACTGCAGCAAAAATTGCTCCTTAGACATTTTTGGTGCGTTTTTTTTACAAATTTTTATTTGCGTGTTTATTTATTTTTAATCGACGAAATGCAGTTGTTGCACATGCGAGGAAGTAGGTGGTCTTGTTCATTCATTTAAAACATTTATTTTAAAGTGATTTGTGTCACACATTTGTGTGAGAATGGTGTTGTTGCAACATACCTATCTTTGGCATAGTTCCAGCAATTATGAAAAGATGTGCCTTAAAATACATTTAACGTAGACTTCCATGCTTGTCCTCTGACAGAGTGGTATGCCACCCTGATGAGTTGGCTGATTCCTTAGCAAGGACTTTATAAATAGAAGGCCTTAAATATCAGCTGTTGGCACTAGCTGTGAGGCCAAGAGCTGTAGCACTGTATAGTCTGCTTAACTCAGTAAATGATCTTGTGGCATTTTGTTTGTGTAAAAAAAAAAAAAAAAATTAATATTTTACTTTAGGGTTTAATCCCCAGGATAAATTAAATTTTAACAATTTGAAACAAACAGACAATAAACCTTTCTGTTTTTTTCTATATGTTGTAACATATAGAACATTTAAATTACCAAATGAATACAACATTTTTATTATATGGGCACCCTATATGTAGAATAAACTACTTTTATATTTTTTTTCTAAAGTTTGAAGTTAATTAAAACCCTTCTGTTTTGTTAATGTACAGTGAACTTAGAGCTGTCAAATGACACAATGAATGTGAAAATATTTGTACTACATGGGTTGCCTTGCAGAATATATCCAAAAAAAGCTAGCCCTTGAGATTCTGGGCCTGTAACAGGATCACCCATATGGAAGTCTATGATGTTTGTTCACCTGTAGTACACACCTTTTGACAAAAATACCAAGCGCAGTTGTAAGATATGGAGCAATAAATATATGCCAAACAAGTTTGATGGCCATACAATACTGACTCTCTTTGAATATTGAATGAGGCCTGTAATGCACACATTGTCATGAATAAAAAACAGAACAATAAAAGGTATTTACTTGTAGGAATGTTTTGGAGTAGTGGTGGCCTAGTGAATAGGGAATGCCCTCTGCTGCATGTATTTGTGGTAGAGGTTGTGTTTCACTGTGTGCTATGCCATGTTTCACAATGACAAATAGTCACCTTCACTTCATAAGGGACTGCTGAGTTTTACATTGTCACCTGCTAAGCAATGTCAACAAATGTTAATAATGTCTTGTACACTGACCATTGATAAAAGACTAGTGGAATTTTTTCAGTATCAGTAATCAGTAACTTTAAATCTGGAAGGTAGACCAACAGATTAGATAGATCTAATAACATTTAAAACTTCTACTGGGTTTACATAGTCCAATAATGTAAGTCTGGTAAATATTATTTACTTTTCTGATCAGTAGCAGCCATCAGTAGCAAGCCAAATGTTTGATTGATCTGATTGATGCACGGACTAGGCCCTGAAACTAGGCCTTGAGCTGATGGAGGCAGCATTGCAGTGGATTAAGCAGTAACAGATGTGTGACTGGCTAGCTCCTACACTGTGGGCAAATGTTAGTTGTGGTTGCGGCGCTCTCTGACTTTGTTCAGTCTGCTATTTAATTTTTGTTTGGTGCAAACTAAGGCTTATTTATATATATATATATATATATATATATATATATATATATATAATTTATTTATTTTTATTTTATAGTTACACTATCAAAAACTATGTTTAGGCATTTAAATCTAAATTTATCATACTGGGGAACCCCATCCCCATCACTGCTCCCTGGGCGCTATATGTCTGGATTTTCTTTAAATCCAATTTTTTGGATTTAAAGAAAAAATCATAAACTAGGGTAATACAAACCCATTTTTTGTACCTATGATACATCACTTAATTTTTCTTAAAATTATATTTTCCATTAAAATCTTTCATAAATTTTATTTTATATACTAATAAGACATTAAACCCAGCTAGTGTATTTCTTCATGCTGGTCCCAAGCCTGGAGAAAATGGGGAGGGTTACATCCGGAAGGGTGTAAAACTTTTGCCAAATCAATATGCGGACAGCCAAACAGAATTCCATACCGGATCAGATGACGCCCTTGTTAACAATGACTGCCACCAGTGCTGTTGGAAAGTGGGCTACTGTTGGCCAAAGGAGAAGAAGAGGAGCAAGGCATGTCTGGAGGGAGGAGAAGAGAAGGACGTGGAGGAGACTTTAAGTGAGGGTAGGAACATTGAATGCTGGCAGCTTGACTGGTAAAGGTGGAGAATTAGCTGATATGATGGAGGGAAGGAAGGTTGATCTTTTGTGTGTGCAAGATACTAGATGGAAGGGTAGAAAAGCCAGGTGTATTGGAGAAGAGTTTAAATTGTTTTTACCATGGTGTGGATGTCTGTGCAATCTTCCTGGATTGCTGAGAAACTACTGCAGAAGTGGTAAGGTAGACAGCTAGAAAGCTGTTTGGTGTGACATCAGGAAAGATGGAAGATAAGGAGACCTGGTGGTGGAACTCAGAGGTCAAGGAGTGCATACAGAATAGGCAAGCAAAGAAGTGGGATAGTCAGAGAGATGGGGGGGAAAAAAAGTAGACAGAAAAGTAAAATAATATTTACTGGGAAAATATACAGTCAAAATATCTTAAGGCTTTTTTGGTTTTGTTTTGTTTTTCAGAGCAATATTTAAACAGGATTTTTAGGCTTATTTTTTCAATTCAGTATAAAAATTTCTTCTAGATGGAAGGGATTTATATTTACTGTACAGAATCAACATTCAGTTGAAAGTTGATGAAAGCTAGTGAAAATATATTTGAATATTAAGAATGCTTCAAATTTGCCAAAACTACATAATTACCTGCAAACTGCAGCACGTCAGTGAAAAATTAAGTACTTGCTATAACTTAGAAGTAGAGTTAGTAAAATTGATTTTAAAAAACTAAAAAAAAAATCCTAACTAAAAAGTATCTGAGGTAGATCTAAGAGATCTTACCAGATCTCATGAATTTAATTGAAGTTTTTACAATAATTTTTTAATCCATGATATGAACTCTGAATGGTACTGAATTCTGGATGGACCCTCATGCTTAACAAAACACACATGCTACTTTAAACGTTACCAACTAGACCAATGCAAAATTGTGAACTAACTACATTTTGTCATAGCAGGAAGGCAGCTGAGTCATTTAGCAACAGCTCACACCCTTCCTGCACTAATCAAAGGAAATCACACAGTATACAATGGCCCCAGTCCCAGCTCAGTTTGAATGTGCATACATTTCATTGCTGCATAGCTTGCGTATAAAAACACCCTTATTAGCATGTGTAGCTGAATGTTTAGAGCTGGAATTATTCAGCTCAACATATTTGTTATTAAATTATTACTTATTATTCCTTCATTTGAAATGTTCTCCAACATCAAAGACATGTTTGAAGTTTCTTCCTTTAGTTTCGTGGTGCTTTAAGACTAGGGCAGCACCGTGGCCTCAACACAAGAATGTCTTGGGTTCAATATGCAGGTGGGGCGGTTTGGGTCCTTTCTGTGTGGAGTTTTTCTGCGTTTGTTCTGCTTCTGGAGTTTGCTCCCTGTGTCTGCGTGAGTTTCCTATGGGTTCTTAGGTTTTCTCCCACCGTCCAAAGACATGGACATCAGGTGTACTGAAGATGCTAGATTGTCCCGCAGGTGTGAGTGTATTAGTATCTGTTTCTGCCCTGCAGTGGAGTGGTGAACTGTCTACAAAACTACAAAAAGTCTACACTAGAAGACAAATTGGAAAAGTTGATTATTTAATCTCAGACTTTTTGTTTTTAAGAGGAATGTTACTGCCAAATGTGGCATAAAATTACATTCATGTTTCAAGATACCTTTACAACTAATACAATTTTTAAACTAAATGATGTGTTTTTATTGTATGCATGTAAGGAAAGCATTTTTAATTATTTATTGCTCTAAATACTAAACTCTACTGTAGTATGTTGTTTAGCAAGAAGATTTGTCAAAAACAAAGGCAGGATTGTCTTTATAGCAAAGTGGGTTGTGGGTCTGTTGCAACAGGAAGGAAATGCTATCTCTCACTTTCTCACTCGCATACGGAAACGCATGCGCAACATGCTGTTTATTTCACGTGGCTCTCACTTGAGTCACTTTGCAGAAAGAGAGGTTTTCCCTTAAAAGGGCATGTATGTTACATCCTGACCCATAATTAACACGCGTCACTGAAGAGAGGTAAATATAGGGCTATCGTTATGAAAGATCACTCACTGAAAGCATATACTTCATATGAGATGATTTTAAATGTTACGCTTATGGAAAGTGATTTATCTCATAGAGCAAAATACAACAGTTTGCCTCATCAGTCATTCTTACACTTTTGAAACTGCTGAGATAGCAATATGTAACAGTAAAAAAACTAGTGGGATATCCTTTGCTTCTCATGTATATATTTTTTTAAGGCATGCTAAGTTGGAATAAACGGTGTATGTCTTATGCTTTATGAAATAGCCCTAATAACCAAACAGCTACAACCGCTTGATATTCTGAAAATGCAATACAAATTATCAGCAAATTATAAGGGTAGGACCTCCATGGATTGTTCTATTTTACCTTTCAGGTTCTTGATTGTAAAGTCTAGTGATTTTATTTATTTATTTATTTATTTATTTATTTATTTAATTTTTTTTTGAGGCCAAGTCAACGCATGAAAAACTTGTCTTTTTTTCCTGAACAATTTATGTTGTCTGTCAGGGTACAGTGCCCTGTTGAAAGAGCCACTGCCTTTAGGGAATACTGTGACCATGAAAGAGTCTACAAGTAGTTGGTGTTTGTCAAAGTAACATCCACATTTATGCTTGGAACTAAGGTTTTCCATCACAAATTATCAACCTAGTCAAGTCAACTTTATTTGTGTAGTGCTTTTTACAACATTTGTTGTCACAAAGCAGCTTTAAAGAATCTGGGTCCAAGCCCCAGTTGGGTAAGCCAAGGGTGAAAGAGGCAAGGAAAAACTCCCGCAAACATGGGGGAACAAACCTTGGGGGAAACCAAGACCCAAAAGAGGAACCCATCCTCCTTTAGTCGACACCAGAAATAAAGGGAAAGAAAGATAGAGAAAAACCCTGTAAAGTGGTAATTTCCAGTAAAAATTAGTTACAGTGAAAGTAAAAGTCCATTGATGACTGTAAATGCAGATTCATGAGCTAATGGTGGAAGCTCTGTCTGAGTGGAGGAAGCTTTAATCTTTGTGGCAGCAGCTCCTGCAGAAGAGCCAGTCTGATGGAGCTGATCTGAAGTTCAGGTTGGGAGAAAAATAAGTAGTTTTGCCAACTCGGTGTAGCAGCTGGCATGGAACACAGGAGACCCTCACGGAGATCGATGAAGAGCCACCCGTCTCAAACAAAGAGAGAGGAATTAGATCTGTCTTGAACTCATTGTACAGACTAAGTTTAAAGAATGCAGTAATGGGACTCCTATTACAAACTGACTAAAAGGACTGATCCTGACTAAAAAGGACAGATCCAGGGATTTTACAAACACGAGAGCACCCTGTGACACTGCCATCCCACCACACCACCCTCAACAAACCTGAATTTGCTGATCTGTACGGCCGACGTTTGTCCCCAAGTTTTATTTTTAAATTTGTTTTGGATCAAACAATGGATAATGGAATCCACCAGCCAGTTTTTTTGAGTGTGAGAGTGGTGGGCTGGCAGCACCAACATCCCAGTTTACTGTAATTCTCTGTATCCTTGAATCCCCCCTGGAATCTGCACCTCTTAACTAACAGGGTAATTAATTACTAAAAGCCTGACTAAACAAGTATGTCTTTCATCTGGACTTAAATATTGAGAGTGTGTCTGAGTCCCATACAGTAGCTGGAAGACTGTTCCAGAGATCGGGGGGACTTTGCCACAGCTCTTCCCCCTGTTGTTGTTTTCAAAATTCTGGGAACTGTTAGAAAACCAGCACCTTGTGATCTAGTGAGCGTGAAGGTTCATAACTAGAGATAAGCCCGGAGAGATACTCGGGAGCGAGGCCATTTACATTTACGGCATTTAGCAAACGCTCTTATCCAGAGCGACTTACATGTCCTAATTAGAGGGACAGTCCCCACTGGAGCAATTCAGGGTTAAGGGTCTTGCTCAGGGACCCAGTGGTGGTAGTGCTGGAGGTGGGATTCGAACCGGGGACCTCTTGATCCAGAGGTCCGTAGGCAAGTACCCTACCACTAGACCACCGCCATTTAGGGCTTTGTAGGTTAGCAGTAAAATAGTCAATGCTGAATTTCATTTAAAACATTTTAAGTCATTTTGTTTGACCATCGGCAGTTTGAAAATCCAGATTTTACAGTTGAGGCCAAAACTATTAGCCCCCCCCCCAGGAACTTTTTATTTATGGAACTTTTTTTCTAAACTTCTTCACAAAGTTTGCAGCATTGATGAAACTTGATATAAGCAAACATTCACCAGTGCTGTTTAGTAGCTTTTAATACATTTTGCTTGCTTTGTATCAAATTTAGTAAAAAATGGGGTGGTAAAAATATTAGCCCCATGTGAATGTTTGCTTTCAAAGCACACCTACAGTAATTAACCAATCAGCTTTGAAACCACACCTGTGCAGTCAGTTGGCTTCCTAACAACATTCAATCAGCATAAAAAGACTCCAAGGAACAGGGCACTTGAACACTACTGTTACTCATCATGCCAAAGACAAAGGAAATCAGTCTGGAGCTCAGAAAGAAGATAGTAGAGGCTCATGATAAGGGGGAAAGCTGCACCACCATTTCCAAGCAATTCACAGTGTCTAGAACTGCTGTACGTTGCATTATTGCCAAGTACAAGGAGACAAATTCTGTAAGAAACAAACCTGGCCGTGGCCGTAAGCACAATTTTCAAGAACTCTGGAGAGGAAAATAGTCAGAGATGTCAGCAAGGAGCCCCTGAAATCTGCCAAGATGATTGTTGCTGACCTGGTCTCTTCTGGAGTTGATGTTTCAAGGAACACAGTTGCAAGGACTCTTCATCGTGGTGGGCCCTTTACTCAAAGAGTTGCACATCCCAGTCTGACTGAGGTTTGCCCGTGAACATTTTAATGGTAAAGATAAGTTTTGGAAGTCTGTGCTTTGGTCTGATGAGACTAAACTGGAAGTGTTTGGGCATATGGATGTTGCTTGTTTGGTGAAGAAAGGCAGAGGCCTTCAACCCTAGGAAGACAGTTCCCACAGTTAAACATGGTGGTGGGAGCATCATGCTGTGGGACTGTTTTGCAGGCTCAGGCACAGGGAGCCTTCTTCGAGTGCATGGCATCATGAAAAATGAAAATTATGTTAACATTTTGAGGGAGAATATGCAGAAATCTGTTTGTAGTCTAGGCTTAGGTCGTCGCTGGGTCTTCCAACAAGACAATGACCCAAAGCATACATTGGCATTAGTCCAACAGTTCAAGAACAGTTCAACCTCAAGGATACCAAAACCAAGATCCTGGAATGGCCTGCACAGAGCCGAGACCTCAATCCTATTGAGAATCTGTGGCAGGTGCTCAAAGTGAATGTCCATGCTTGGAAACCATGCAATTTGGACCAGCTAGAACAATTTGCAATGGAACAATGGGCAAAAATCCCTCAGGAGACCAGTACCAACCTAGTAAAGAACTACTCTAAGAGATTGTCAGTTGTGGCTCAGAAAGGGTACACTATCGACTATTAACGGCCAGGGGGCTAATAATTTTGCATGTCTCATTTTTGCCCTTTCTTGTTTCAACTTGAATCAATAAAATATCCTAATTAAATTTAGTGGACATTGTTTTTTATAATGTATTTGTTTCCAAAATAACAAACACTTGTTGTTAATTGTCCATTTTCATGGAGAAATCGAGTGTTTGTCTAATTCATAAGGGGAGCTAATAATTTAGCCTGTATTTGGCCTAGCTCTTATAGTTTAGGAGATACACTGTCTTAAAATTTAAGACAGTTGGCCAAGATTGAAAATGCAAGGTTGGCCAGTTTCAGAGGCCTGTGTATGTACAACATTAACACCTGGGAACCTGAAAAAATGTGGATATTCAAGTCTTTGCCTAATTCCAAATACAGCGGAACCTCTGGTCACGACCATAATTTGTTCCAAAACTCTGGACACAACCCGATTTGGATGCAACCCAAACGTAATTTCCCATGAGATTGTATGTAAATACAATTAATCTGATCCAGACTGTACAAACTGTATGTAAATTTTATTTTTTTAAAGATTTTTAAGCACAAAAATAGTCAAGTTCATATGAAAATTCTGTTTCCTTTACAACACAGAAAAAACATAATGGTGTTTTAAGGGTTTAATTGAGCTGCAATTTGTCACCTTTTTAGTACCTGTAAATTTAATTTATGCTGCAACCAATAACGATAACCCATTACAATCCCTCAATAACTTCCTTTGTGTTAAACAATATGGTAGGTTGGGCACTAAAGGCACTGATTTAAAAGACAATAAACTCCAGTGACATTCCAGATATCTTAATTGTGATTAAGCAAATTCTTTGCTTTCTGTTTCTTTGGCTGATTTTAGTGACTATTTATATTTGTTTTATTTTCATGTTAGATTTTGGGGGCAGAGGTGGCCTAAAAAATAAGAACTTGGCCCCAGGATTGGAAGGTCCCGGACATGGCATGTTCTGGACATAGCTGCCCCGCTGCATGTTGTGTATGGGTTAAATGCAAATGATGCATTTTGTTGTTGTTCACTGTGTGCTGTGGTGTGTTTCACAATGACAAATAGTCACTTTCATTTCATTTATGAAAAACACTTTCACAGTTCAATGATTAGCTTTATTGTCAGGTCTTATAGTTCATTTCTTGTATTGTAGCAGTATCATTATTGTAAATTTTAGCAGAACTTATTCAGGAGGTAAAGAAGAGAACTTATATTTTTTTCTCTAGTAAAAATACTTTCTGCAATCAGTTCTAGAATTATTGGCAGCTAAATGCATAATATTAAAACACATGCATTGTAATAACATTTTTTTTTATGTTAACTTTGCTGAGTTAACTGAAGTGAGTTTACTTGGTGTGGTTTTTGTGGGACTGAGCTCCAAGTGAGTAAGCCGAGGGCGACAGAGGCAAGGAAAAACTCCCCAAAACAGGAGGAAGAAACCTTGGGAGGAACCAAGACTCAAAAGGGGAACCCATCCTCCTCTGGTCGACACTGGGAATTTTTTTACTTTTTTTACATTTTATGGCATTTAGCAGACGCTCTTATCCAGAGCGACTTACATGTCCTAATTACAGGGACAGTCCCCCTGGAGCAACTCAGGGTTAAGGGTCTTGCTCAGGGACCCAATGGTGGTAGTGCTAGAGGTGGGATTCGAACCAGGGACCTCTTGATCCAGAGGTCCGTAGGCAAGTACCCTACCACTAGACCACCGCCACCCTATGGCCACCGCCATTTAGGGCTTTGTAGGTTAGCAGTAAAATAGTCAATGCTGAATTTCATTTAAAACATTTTATCCTACCACTAGACCACCGTCACCCTATAAAGAATAAAGTATAAATAAAGAAGGAAAAGGAAAAAAAGAGAAAGTGCATTTCATAAATTAATTGAGTTAGAGATGAGGGACAGCAGTGGCCTAGTGGTTTGGCCCCGGACGAAGATTGTGGGTTCAATTCCCTCACCAGTAGGTTGCCCTGAGGTACCCTTGAGCAAAGTGCCGTCCCTGTCACTGCACTGTAACGGGCACTTTCAATTGCTGCCCCCTGCTGCACGCGTGTGTATGGGTGAAACGCAGAGGTTGAATTTCGTTGTGCTGTGCTACATTTCACAATGAGAAGAATAGTCACTTTCACTTCTCTCTCACTTTCAGTAAAAGAGTCCATTATTGTCTGTAGTTGGAAGTTTGTTGAGCTAACAGTGGTGGTTCTTCTTGAGTGGGTGCAGCTTTTGTTAATCTTAGTTAGTGGCAACAGCTCATGCAGATGATTCAGAAAGATGTAGCTGATCTGAAGTTTAGGTGGAGAGATAAATCTGATAATGGTTGTTTCGTGAACTCAGTGGACTAGCTGGTATTGAGTTCAGGAAACCCTGACGTCGATTGATGGACTTGGCTGGGAGGTCTTTGCTTTCTGGTGATGCCTAAGTGTCCGTCTCTGTTTTGAACTTGCATTGTGCAGACCATGAATTTATAGAGTGCAGTACTGTTACTCTGGCAAACCTGCTATTACAGCCTGACAAGAAAGTACAGAGCCAAGGGTTTTACAAATGTGAGATACACAATTCAGTACACTAGCTTGTGTATCCCTAGTGGCTGGCTTATTTATTTATATTTATATATATATATATATATATATATATATATATATATAAAATGTAAAAACGTGCTAAATCTTTATGTTTCTATTATTTGCTGTTGTGTTATTTTAAATTGCTCAGTTTCATTTGGAATGAACATGGTTCATTATTCCATTAGGCTGAAACTCGACTGGCAGCTAAGAGGGCAGCCAGAGCAGAAGCTCGTGAGATCCGTATGAGGGAGCTGGAGAGGCAGCAGAAAGAGGTAAAGTCAGATTAATATGTTTTAATATGTGTATGTGTTACTTTTTTGGGTCTGCAGAAACCAACACAGTCATCAAAATGAAATGTGAAACAAATGGTGCATGTGCATTCAAAAATAAATATATGTAAAAGGCAGTAGTTAAATTTAGTATGTTAATAACAAGAAAAACTTTTTGCTACAAATAAAAATCACGTTCTCTGGAATGGAGGTGGTCGTGTTTGTGTGTCACAGCCGTGTGCGTGTGCATGCGTATGTATGTTTGTGGTTTAAAAATTAACAGTGGCCATTAGTTGGAAAAAGTTGGAAAACCCCTGCTGCATTCTTCAGTGACTCTCAAATCTATAAAATATAAAGAGGTATCAACATCATTTAAGCTTTGTGGCAGAAAGCCTAAAATAAATTAGGGAAATACAATTTAATTAATTTTTATTGATCTTAAATGATCTAAAAATGCAGTCTATTGCCTAGCATGATTTACACTTTAGAAGACACAATAATAACTTAAAGTATATTTAAAGTTCAATAAAACTGAATTGTTAAAGAGAAATTACATCAACAAATGGGAGAAAATTACAATAGGTACAATACAATACTGTACAATAGGTTCATAAAATTTAGATTAGGTGTTTTCAATGGGATTACAACCAGGTGAGCGTTGGCATTGGACACATGGGTTATAGTCTTTTTGGCATAACAAAGGATATCCTTTTATTCATACACTTTAGAACAGGTATAAAACAACTAAAATTATTTTTCTTTAAATTAACCTTTCCTTAGACATATACTATCTAAGGAATTTTACATTTGGATCATGACAATAATTTATCTACCTGAAAAGGGTTTTAGACCACACACAACTGATTAAACATGTAAGTTTTTATTCATTCTTATGAAACAATGGCATCTTATTTCTTTTTCAGTAGTATTAGAATTACAGTATCTCACAAAAATGAGTACACCGCACATTTTTGTAAATATTTTATTATATCTTTTCATGGGACAATACTGAAGATATGACACTTTGAGACAGTAGTCAGTGTACAGCTTGTATAACAGTGTACATTTGCTGTCCCCTCAAAATAACTCAACATACAACCATTAATGTCTAATGAACTCCATGCCCAAGAGAGTTAAGGCAGTGCAGGAAAATAATGGTGGCCACACAAAATATTGACACTTTGGACACAATGTGGACATTTTTCACTTAGGGGTGTACTCACTTTTGTTGCCAGTGGTTTAGATATTAATGGCTGTTGAGTTATTTTGAGGGGACATCAAATGGACACTGTTATACAAGCTGTACATGGACTACTTTACATTGTATCAAAGTGATATATCTTCAGTATTGTCCCATGAAAAGATATAATAAAATATTTACAAAAATGTGAGGGGTGTACTCACTTTTGTGAGATACTTTGTATATATATCAAATAAATGAATTAATTTACCCTCCGGTTAACTAATTTATAGAGGTAGTACAAATTAACAGCAAGATGCTGAAAAAGTGATCCATGATTTTGATTTATCCAGACTATACTGCTGTAATGCACTACCTGGATTACCCAAAAAAAAAAACATTAACAGACTACAATTTGTTCAGAATGCTGCAGCAGGATTACTGAAATGCACAAGAAAAAAAAAAAAGAACATAACACCATAGTATTTTACTTTTGTTCCAGTTTCATAGAGAATAGATTTTAAAATTAATGGTTTTCAACACTCTTAATTGATTAATGGATATATCTCTGTATCCATTTCTAAAATGAAACATAAGAAGCAGCCTTTAGTTTTTAAGTTTTAACTTTAGATCACAGTGCCAATTAACATCTGACAGGCATCTACAGTTGCATTATCATTAATGTGCTTACAGGGTGTTGCTAAATATTTGTATTATAAGAAGATCTGACCATTTTAAATAATACATTTCCAACAATGAACATAAATGAACAAATATATTAATACGTTGTTAATTGTTGCAGGTCAGCCTGCCAATTTGGCAGTCTTTTTAAATTAGAACATATTTAAACTGTGTATGGAAGCCATCCCAAGCAAGGATGAGAATACGATATCACCCTTGCTGCTTCCACCCATTGGAGGCGCCATTTTTGATGAGCACCATTTGTTTTCATTTCACATTGTTACCTTAAATATACAGGTACCTTCTTTACAATATCAGGAAAATCCGTCCCTTCCTCACCACTGATGCAGCTCAGCTACACATCCAGTCACTCATCATCGAGCATACTGCAGCGTGCACTTCTAATTGGCTTCTCCTGAAGGCCATCAAGACATTGTTGTTTAAGGATGCAGCAGCTTGCCTGGTCTTCAGTAAACCCAGATTCTCATGCATCTTCACTATCTTCCCATGGCTGCTCATATTAAATTTAAAATCTTCATGCTGAATGTAAAGCCAAAAGTTCTAGCCCTGTCGTACCTTTCTGATTTGATCAAGCTGTGCGTCCAACCCTTGATCTCCAACTTCTCAAAGGCACAAGGCTCTTATTCAAACCTAGGCTTTCTAGTGTGAATATTTTTCATTTACATCTTATGAAGCAGTCATTTATGTCACTCTGAATAAGAGCATCTGCCAAATTACGTAAGAATATAAAAAAAATACTGTGTGACCAGAAATCCAGTGAAAGGGCCTAACTCTTGCACTATCAAAGTCCACTGCTGGTTTTAGGCTTATTAACTTAATGTTTAATTTAATTTTTTCTCTTAGTAGTTTAATTAAAATTTGATTTTTGAAAATATTTTCAGTAATTATTGATGTGCTAAAATTATGCTCTGCTTATATCTTCACATCTCATTAAACAGTAAAATGCAACCTTGGCAGAAATAACAGCTTGACAGAGTAAATTGATTTATATTGTTCTAAATGTCAAATATGAATAAAAAAATAAATTAAATAAAATAATAAAATATCGTTGAGCCCTGAACTGCAGAGCTGTTTGTTGCTGTGTGCAGGTTTTCTAAGAAGCAAACATCTAGTCAAAACTAAAAGGAGTTGCATTGTTATAGTGTAGTAAAACAGTGTAGAACTAGTTTATCTGACCTTTTACCTGGACTGCCATGGAAAAGGTAAATGATAGTAAAATGAAAGCATAAGTGAAAGAGAAATTTGAATATCACTGTAGAGGTGACTAGATGAAAGGTGGTATGGAAGAATATAATGAAACAAACTGAACCAGAAAGGAACCCTAAGGTATAGTTTCAGTCTGATGCACTTGAGTTTTAAGACATTAAGACAGTTTTCAGATTCAGCTTTAAAGGCCAAGCATATTACAAACACAATTTTTTCTGGCTGCTGGTGACTCCCTAGTGAAATTGTATTGAACAAGACAAATACACACTTCACAATATGCAGTGTACACAAATTATACACAAAATGTACTTGATGTACACATGCCTTTGCCAGGAGCTGGCCCAGAGGGGAGGCAAAACAAACCAAATTGCTGGTCCTCCTCCAGAACGGTCAAAATGAACTCGGCCAGCTCAGCTAACCTCCGGTCATCAAATAACAGGAGGGCTAGCTTGAGCTGGTCGAGATCCTTGCGACCCTTCTGCAAGTCTATGTCATCTCCTCATCCCAGCTAGTTATCACCCCCTCCAACGGCTCATGAACCAAATCCTGACTCACTATGTCTATTTTTAGATCGGCCATTCTGTCATGCTGCAGTGGTTTGGATAGGACAAAAATGCAGAGTTGGGATTATGGAAAGGGGTTTTATTAAACATAAATGTCAACACAAGCATGAACCACAAGTGTGAGTACTCGCACAAATCATCAAAAAGACGAACAATGACCAATTCTGCCCTAACTCATGGAGATCTTTATATCTTTAGACCAGGGGTGTCCAAACTTTTTATCTTGAGGGCCACATACAGATAAATATACTAAGGACTGGGCAACTCACTAGACATGAGGTATAATGCACTAATATGGATAAAATCAATCAAATGCAGGTAAATTACTTTTGATAATTGAACATGTTTGAAAAAAAAGCCTCTATCACTGCTCTCCATTAGTAGATTTTCTTTTTCTTTTTTTTTTACAAAAAGTTGGCAAGTCTTTCTCTCAGTGACAGCCTTAGATTGGTTCTTAGGATGCTGATTTCCCTTTAACTGTCCTGTATGAAGGGAGAGACATGAAGAGAAATAGGGGATGTGGATATTTCAAACTTGTAACACAAATAATTGGGCTTGTTAACACATCAACTAATATTTATTAAAACATTGTCATCAACTTTAATTGACTGAATTTATTGTGTAATTGGGCTTATTAACACATGAAAACTGTGTGTATATTTTTAACTCACTTGTAATGGGAAGAATGTTGTGTTCAGTGGGAGCAGCGCTTGCTTGTGGAGATGCTGCAAAACATGACAGGAGCTTTTATAGAAAAGAATATGCAGGCTGAAGATGCAGGAAAAAAAATATTTTTAATGTATATTTCCATACATTGCATTATAAACGTTGCAGCCTGTATATAAAGAACTCATAGAATGTGATACATTACAATTAATACAGTAAAATCTACTCACAATAATGGAAAAAAATCAAAGAGATCTAAAAGCAAGAAAATGCTCTGACCAACACAAACTGGCTTATCAAGGCTTTTTTTAAGAATGTATGCATGGTGGGTGGGTGTGAGTGAGGAACAGAGAGAGACTGTCTGTATGTATCTGTGTGTGTAGTACTTGTTGTAGTGGAAAAATGTGTTTGAGTGACATGTATGCAAGATACATTAATATTAAACCGTAGCATCAAGTTTCACACATGAGAGAAACTCAAAAGGATATGCAGACAGAAGAGGCACATGCATTTTATTTATTATAAAACATGCAGTATTTATATAAAGAACTCACAAAATGTGACACATTACAATAAATATAGTTAAATATGCTCACAATAATGAAAAATGTGTATATATATGGCATATTTTATTACAGTGGTTATATATTTTCCTTCTCAGTTTATTGGTTAACCTGTATAACATTTTACTGTTGAATATCATAAGTTTTGAAATTCAAACGATCATAGTCATTTTTTGTATTGAGTTCCTTTTTTCCTCACTCTTTGCTACTTTTTTCCCCCTCCTAATTACCTGAACTCTGTTCTTCCAACTACTACTTCTGATCCCTGCTGTAGATCTATCAGGTCCAGAAGGTAGGATGCTTTGATGCTTTCTGTGGCATAGTTAATTGCATTTATGTACACATTTTACACAGGTTTGCCTGTACAGGCTATCAGTCTGCTGTCAGATAGATGATCTTGAAAATTCCCTTTATTAACATCTCAGAGCCTCTAGCAATTTTTTTAACCTTTGGAAGACTGACCATATTGTCATATCTATGTACTGTTAAGTGTAACTACAAAATTCTGTAAGTAAATGACATAGTGACATAATTAATGATTTATTTTTAATTTGCTTGAATTGAATTTTGTTTCTTTACATCAGTGTTTTTTCAGTATCAAAAAAATCACAGGATAAACAATGGTTGGTTCTTTCTACAAAACAAAATGTAACTCCATCAGAAAATATCTCCCTTTTTATTTAGAACATATCTGGTATTTAAAATGTATTATTTTCAGTGAGGTATAAGTGAAAATATAAATGAAATTACATTTTACTGTTGTAATCTCTCTTAACAAGTGTGATTTCTTAGGGTCACATTTGTTCTTATATTTCCAACATTTGTTGGTTAAATATAAATAGATTTTCATTCTGTACTGAATCTTATCCTTTTTTATAATCTCAACCTGTATTTTATCCCATCTCCCATGTGTTCTATCCTTAGAAATACTATGGATTGGAAAGCCTGAGGAACAAATGGGGGGACATTGAACAGTGGATGGTATTATGAGCTTGATATAAGATTTGATATATGCCCTAGTTCTCAAAACTAAATCAGAATTATGGGATCATTTTAATTGGTGATGGGAATTTGTTGTTGAATGTCCTAAGCAAAATCAATTTAACAAATTAACAAAGTCCGTTTGACAGTTTGTCTGACATTGATTTATTGATTTATAAGCATGAAGGGATATTAAATAATTTTACATCGTCAATTAGAAAAGGAAACCAAAGTCCATTATTTTTGAGAAATGGCAAATTAGGTGATTGCTTAAAAATCATGTAGATGAGGTATATGGAATCAAATCAGCGTAATATGATAAAATACCCTTCAGAACCACTTGAGACTGTAGTGAAGTAGGTGCTGGATCAAGAGGTCCCCGGTTCGAATCCCACCTCTAGCACTACCACCATTGGGTCCCTGACCAAGACCCTTAACCCTGAGTTGCTCCAGGGGGACTGTCCCTGTAATTAGAACATGTAAGTCGCTCTGGATAAGAGCGTCTGCTAAATGCCGTAAATGTACCAAGAACTTAACTGATTATTTGTACCCATCCCTAATTGTAATTTTCTGCTTTCTGTGCTTCTCTGCTGTATCTTTCATAGATTTCATAGTATTTCATAGTTTTGCAGGACTGCATGACTGCATCGGCATGTTGTTAATAAGGTGTAGAACACTAAAAGTTCATCAAAATGATTACATAACTTTTAAAATGATATTTTTTTAGTATACATTAATATATTCTGGTTCTTATCCTTACATCACTTTTGAGTAAATGTCCTGGTTGTGTGCATATTGTTTCTTGGTAGCTTATACAATTTTCAAGCTATATAAAACATTTATGTCTATTTTAGACAATTATGTAAGAGTAACAATCACCATTGTGTGCTTAGTATCCTATTTCTGTCCTTTTCATTTCCTTTCTCTTTAACATTTCATATCAGGTAGGTCTGCTCTTGAAACTTTTCTCTCTTTCCTATTTCTTTTTTTCTTTTTATCTTCTTGCCTTAGGAGGACAGTGAACGCTATGCACGCCACTCACGGAGACATGGCTTGGTTTGTATCTTTTTGTCCATGCCCTTCACTTACCAGTCAGTCCAAACAAACAATGATTCATTTTTAGGGTTCTGAAGATAATTGTACTTACTCTTACTAGCCAAAACATTAAAACCACTTTCATCTTGTTACAGTGCCACTTGTAAAGGGGTGTTGATATATAAGGCAGCAATGAGCTGTCATGCAGTCAGTCTGTTGGGGCTGGAAACATAGGCAAACTTAATGGAGTGGATGGACTTTAACAAGGGATCTATTTTGATGGCTCAAAAACAGGGTAATGACCATCCAAGGTTTATTGTGCAGCAAGCAATTAAAGAGAGCTTGCCTGAATAAATCAAATTTCTTTTACATCATGTCCAGTATTGTGTGTGTGTGTGTGTGTGGGCAAAGTTCTGCTGGTAAACCGTGGGGCATTGACATGCTCAATTACACCCTCATTGGAGTGAATCAGACCGGGGACATGCAGGCTTTGACCTGCGTTTGTTGTTGGATGTGCGTTCAGATGGGATCCAAAAAAAAAAAAAACTGCCTGCTGAAATCCCAAAGAAAACGACACCTCTTCAGTTTCCATATTTTTAATGGCAGACTTCAGATGATTCCGAGATGTTGTGCCAAAGGCAAAGCAGAACAGAAGAAAACAGAGTTTTGCAAATTCAATAAAAAGGATGAGCTCCTAATAACCTTATTCACATTCAAAACAACATCAGATTAAACCACCATTAATACCCTCAGGTCATGGACATATACATATAAATAGCTTTATAAACAGAATTGTCTTAAATATATGTTTATTTTTCTATTTTTATGTACTTAATGTAACATTTAATAAAAATGTGTTAACCTTATTAAAAATGTTTGGAATCCATTGGCATGAAATTTTCATAATTTAGCAATTTGAACAAAACCAAAAAAATACATTTTGTACAATGTATAAGCTAAATGCATTTTATATACATACTATATACATTTATAACTTAAGAGTTATAATACAATATATACTATAAGACAATATATATAGGGCATTGTGATTGATGGCTATTTCCAGTACTATCACCAGTCATTTCAAGTCTGGAAGTATCATATGCTTGCCATGATGCATTGCATGTATATAAGGGGGAAAAAGAGAAAGGGAAAAGTTAACGCAAATGGAATTGGCATGCCCCAGAGAAACTGGCAAAACAAAAAGTGACTGTCTGTTTTTATCTCCCTGTTGGTAGATGCCAGATGATGATGATGAGAAAATGTCAGTGGGAAACAAGGGAAAGCTACAGGTCAGTGGCAAGATTTACAGTACTTGTACTCAGCCTTAGACAGAGATGTTCCAATTTTATTTGAAAGATCACAAAATTAAACAATCAGTTTCTGTTATAAATCTGTGCACTGCTGAACTGTTTTAATGGCATATATGCAAAATGTTCCATTGCAGTATTTACCTTATCACAGCTGCAGGAAAGCTAGTCACCTTTCATCAAAATGGGGTTGCACTTGCCACATAAATACTAACTCTGTATTAAAGAGTGATTATACCCTAAATCTCTTCATGAAAAACTGATATGAATAACTTTATATAAATTGCCAGTTATACTTAATTTTTCCATGCATATTTTTCAAATGTCAAGATCAATGCCACTTCTCCTTTGTGGCTTAACACTGTTTGAAGTTAATTTGAAATATGAATAGTACACTATGAAAATTGGGTAAACATGTTTTTGCCATTTTTCTACTCAATATGAATGTTGGCCTTACATATGTTTATACAAATGCAAGAAAAAAAGTAAGTTAACTAGTACTCACCTCTCCAAAAATCGGTTGTTTTTTCTGGGGGATTTTCATTGATAGTCAAGCTCAAAAATGAATGTCTGCACCCATTCCTTATCCATTCCTATTTTAATTTCATTTTCTTAATCTTAATTGAAATTTGTCTTTAATTCTTGGAATAAATTTGGATGTCTGCCTTTGAGACCTCAATTAGCTGGAAGTGCTTATACTTTCAATGATACTACTTGTAAGCAATTTTTTGCAAATTCATTATTAATTTAATTCAAGAAAGTACTTCCGTACATGATACTGATACTATAGAAGGTGGACTAGGCCCCAGGAATGGAAGGTCGTGGATTTGAATCCCAGACCAGTAGATTGCCCTGAAAAACCCATGAGCAAGGTACCATCTCCATCGCTGCTCCCCGGGTGTTTTAAATAGCTGCCCCTAGCTGCACGTTTGTGTGTGTATGGGTGAAATGCAGTGGAAGCATTTTGTTGTCTTACTGTGTGCTGTGTTGTATTTCACAATGACAAATAGTTACTTTCGCTCATGTAGGGTTTCACTTAAGTTGTTTCTTTTCCTATCCACTTCTTTGTATAATTTTTTAAATGTTGTGTTTTTTATGTATTATTTTAATCATTACGTTAAATATACTAGGGACCTTTCCCACCTTCTTTACATAAATACTAATTTATTGAACAAATATGGTCTTCTTGATGAGGACAAATATACATAACATAGTTTGAGCTATTTTCTATGACTGTTGATTTGTTATCCTATTAAAATGCCCATACCAAGTCATATTAGATATTTAATATTCAATGTAGAACAGAAAAAGATTCCATATGAAAGCTTTTTTTAAATAATTTCTATATACATTTAGCCATTTGATCTTTTTATAAATTTTATTTATTTTTTTTTTTAAATATAAAGAATACATTCTTTTCAAAGAAAATATTAACATTTTATTCACACCATATCTTAAGGAATGTGGGCATGTTATATTTCGACATATATCATCAAACACTGACACTGAAGATCTTGATTAAAAAATTAGTACTGAATGAAAATCAGAATGATACTATGTATATCACCAGCCTAATTTAAACAGAGATTTTGGCAAGCCTTACTATAATGGCATGGTTGAAATGAGAGAAACAGAAGGGTACACAGACCTGCAAGTTAAAACTATTGCTCTTTTTTGAGCTACCTTAAGTCTGCTTTAGCATGAATAAATTATTGTAGTAAATCATTGTATTTAATGGTGATGACATTGCAAACGCATTTTTTCTCATATTTGAGCAAAACATTTACACATTTTTTTAATCCCATTTAAATTGCAGAGCATATTATTAAAGCTATAGAAGCCATTATTTTACGACTACAGTACTGTGCAAAAGTTTTAGGCAAGTGTGGAAAAAAGCTGTAAACAAAGAATGCTTAAAAAAAAGTGTAATCATTTATTTTCATCAATCAACAAAATGCAGTGAATGAACAAAAGAGAAATCTAAATCAAATCAATAACAAAACAGCATCAATTCTTCTAGGTACACTTGCACCCAGTTTTTGAAGAAACTCAGTTGGTAGGTTTTTCCAAACTTGACTGTGTTTCAACCTACGTGTGACATTGATGATCATTAGCACCTGTTTGGTAAAATTGGTTGATCATACACCTGACTATAATCCTACAAAATCCCTGACTTTGTGCAAGTGTACCTATAAGAACTGATGCTGGTTTGAAGGCAAAAGGTAGTAACACCATATATTGATTTGATTTAGAATAAAATATATATAATATAACAATAATATAAAAATATAAAATATAACAATCATTATATTTCTGAAAGCATTTTTTATTTACAGCATTTTTTCCACACCTGTCTAAAACTTTTGCACAGTACTGTATTTCTGAAATGGCTCAAATAAACTTGAATATGAAAATTATGTAAATTCCATAGAGTGAACAGTTTTACAGCTTTCATCAGCAATGTCCAATGTGTGTCTGGGTTTATGTGTATGAACAGAGAGAAAAGGAGAGAGGTTTGTTTACCTGTAGTTGCTATATAGTTTAATCACCCTAAAATTTAGTAATTGTGATATTTGGATGCAGTCAGGACACATGAGAGGGTAACTGTAATAAAATGGGGACTGCTATTATTTCTAGGCATGTGCTGATATGTAAGATGAATTACGGATATCAACATCAGCTTGAAACTCTCATATTTGTCAGTGCCAGAAACTGGGATAAGTTGTCTCAGTTATCGTTTGTCTCTGTATCCATGATAACCTACTAACCTTTTTTGGTGTAGTGCATCCAAAAGTATTCACAGCGTTCTTTTTTTTTTTTTTTTTTTTAAACTCAAAATTCTACACACAATACCCCTTAATTACAAAGTGAAAAAAAGTTGGCTTGAAACTTTTGCAAATGTATTAAAAATAAAAAAACAAAAATTAAACATGTACAAATGTATTCACTGCCTTTGCTCAATACTTTGTTGAAGCACCTTTGGCAGCAATTAAAGCCTCAAGTGTGGTATGTTGTGTTGTGTTTGTTTTTTTTTTAATATAAAGTATGACATGACATTTTTGGGCAGTTTCTCGCATTCTTCTTTGCAGAATGTCTCAAGCTCCATCAGGTTGGATGGGGAGCATCCGTGTTAAACCATTTTCAGATCTCTGGGCTCGGGCTTTGGCTGGGCCACTCAAGGACATTCAAAGAGTTTTCCCGAAGCCACTCCACAGTGGAGCACTGTGAATACTTTCTGGGGGTGTTTGCGTGCGTGCATGTGTGTGTGATATGTACACTGCTCATATAAATTAAAGGAATACTTTGAACACATCTGACCTCAATTGAGAAAATCATGCTGGATATCCATACTGATATGGAATGGGTAATGTGTTAGGAACAAAAGGATACCACATCATTTGTTGAAAATTATCAGCCTACAGAGGGCTTTATTCAAAGTCGCCAAGAAATGTAAACTGAATAACTGTCGTGACATGCTAGTCCAATTTGTTGAAATGTCTTTTTTTTTTTTTTTTTTTTTTTTTTACAACAACTGCTCTGTTTCAAAAGGCATCAATTAAGGCTGATAATCAGTACTGACAATAAAAATCTGTAATCAAGAATATACACTTTGAGCTGAGCTCCAGGCTTGGTGAGGAAAAGAAAAAGGCATAAATGGCTTTCCCACATAATCTACAGTTGATGGGTTTCCTAGTGTTTTTTCTTTAACTGAATTTTCAGTGCCTTACCCAAAATAAGTTCTGTTTTGCTATTAGCATGATGATACTAATATGGAGTGTGTATTTTCCACACTGGGCAACCTCTAAAACCAAATTAATTTTTCAGATTATCATAAAGGACACCTTCCTTCCATGCGTTCTCTGTAATGACTAATATCTAATTAATATTTAGTGTAAACCACTAGCATGAGCACATATAATATTTATAAATTTTTTTGCATAGGTTTTGTCAGCTTTACCTAGTAAAGTTAGTTTGTTCCTCATCTTCATAATTTTCTTTGACATGTTCCATATAGCATTCTTATATGATTGATGTAATGTTTTTTTAATGCTTTCTTCTTAGGACCAAACAAAAAAGGTTTGTTACCAAAAAATAATAAGTAAACTCAATACTTATTTTCGGTTAGAGTTTGTATATTGTTTGTAAATTTTAGAACATGCCATCTATGTATGTAGAATTTAGTGCTTTGCTTGCACATGGAATCCATATGTATAAGCATAGAGGATAATGGTGGCCTAGTGTTTTAGGACTAAGTCCTAAGGTTTGGGTTTGAGTCCTGGGCCAGAAGTTTGCCCTGAAGTACCCTTGAGCATGGTACTGACCATAGCACTGCTCCCTGGCCACTGGATATAGCTGCCAGTTGTTACACTGTTGGTGTTTGGATCAAATGCAAATAGTGCAGTTCATTCTGGTTCATTGCTTGCTTTTCTGTGGTGTCTTCACAATGACAAATAGCCACGATCACAAATGTGGTTTGGTGTAAAAGAGCTGCAGCCAATTGCATCTCTTTAAAGTTGATTGTGTGTTAGGATGTTCAGTGTATCCTAAACCAGTTGAGATGTGTTGCAGATTGTCTGGTCACACCAATATATATGTTTTTGTTATTGCAAGTGATTAAATGGTTTCCTTGCTCATATCCTTCTCTCATCCTAATTAGGGAGCTTTAGAAGATGAACTCTGCAGTAACTCTTGGTGTTCCACTACACGTGCTCTAAGAAAAATTGCACTTTGACTTATTTTGTGTGGAAGCGATTGACCACTTTTTAACTGCTTTGCAAAAAGCACATCTAAATTGAATTGTAATACAAAAACTACATTCGTCACTGTGGGGCAGAGGTGACCAAATGATTAGGGACTAGGCCCAAGGATCAGAAGGTCATGGGTTAGAATCCCAGACCAGTAGGTTGCTGCAAGGTACCTTCCCCATCACTGCTCCCCGGGTGCTGCCCCATAGCTGCCATAGTTGTAATCACAAATGTGTAGTGTGTTTGTGTGTTGGACTATTCTTAGTCTAGGTCTTGCATTCTTTATTTCCTTATCTTTTTGTTCTGATTGTCATTCCTTCTCTGTTCAGTCTCTTTTCCTCTCTTCCATTGCTTTTGTGATATGAATTTATCACACTTCCCTAGCCTTCTGAGTACAGTGGGCTTTTGGGCTCAACCTCCAGGACATGCTCCCGAGTAAGCTCCAGATGTGCCAGCCCAATGGTGAGCACTCTACATTTAATACAGTTAGTGTGGAGTCTCGCCATGTATAAAGTGTTGATTTTGAGCACCTTTTAAAACATCATGACCAAGGATGTTTTATTTCCAGTGGCTATACATCTCATTATTCATTGTCACAATTAATTTAGGAAAAAAAACCTTTTACTTGTTCAGGACTTTTAAACCTCTCTGGAATTACTTAACAATTTGAATTTTCTCATCAGTTTAGCAACAGTTACCACTATATATTGTTAAATATGTATAGGTAGATAGTTTAGATTAGAAGTAGTTGAGTTTGTACTAATGCTAATTTTCCAGGATAATTGCAGTAGCACAGTGGCCAGTTTCTTGTGCAATACAGCTAACAGCAGTTGCCTACCCAGAGATTTGGATCATGTGACCATCCCGGACTTAGCAAACGTGAGTGGGAGATTGCTGGAGGTGTAACTGCATGTTGTCTTTGGAATTATATAAAAGATTTATTTTAAATTTATAAAATATTCTATATTTATTTTTATATTTATTATATATATTTTGCTCAGCAGCATTAATTCTGCATGTTCTTGCAGCTTGATACTGTTTTCATATTTCACATTAATAACTGATATACATTTTTTTATTTTAAATGTTCGTATTAATAATCTTTTAATTACAGTTGCATACATGAGCATGCAGCAAATCATTTCTTGAAGAATGCCCTGTTCTTTGGCAGTATCATGATATTTCCTGATGATCTGATATTTCCTAAATGTTGTTGTTCCAGGGAAAGTATCCTATAGATGCAATTCAAGTGATTTGTTATGATCAATTTGTTTTGTTAGAATTTTCTTTAAGTCCAACTCCAGCATTCAAGTGAAGCATTTGTAGCAGAGTTCTTAAACCATTTTCTATGGCATCCTTTAGCCAATTTAAACCTTTTGCATTTAGATATGCTGTTTCTTATGGTCACATGACATGATACAACGCCTATTAAATGTAACTTTTTACTATTTTAACGCCTTCTTTTTCTGTTTGTATACAGTTGGATGACGGGTTAAGTAGAAACATCTTGGAAAAGGTTAGTAAACGTACTCCTGCCAATGTCAGTAACCAGTAAATTCTCATATAAGACCAATATCACAATATCAGCACATGTAGCATACATATTATTTGTTGATTGTGTTTGCAGGGTTCATATCAGGCATCAGCTGTATCTGCTGCTACTCTTTCCTTACTGACATCCTCAAGCAAGAGGGAAGGGAGTGGTGACTCATCTGTTTCTGCAGACACAGAAGTGTCTGTACAGGAAATAAAGGTGCACTGTTTCCCTCTAGTTATCTGGGGCTCCCTCTCATGGCAAATTCATAGGCTTTAATATTGTCCTAAAGTTTCATTATGAATGTCAGTAAAAATGTTAAAAAAAAACATTATTCTTTTACGTTAACTTGCATTGTAAGTTATTTTTTTCCTGGTTATCCTTGCCTTCCAAAAGTACTGGCACACCAAGGGCCAATTAATTTGCTTTTGGAAAAAAAAACAAAAAAAACAGCCACTAGGGATTTACAAACCAGTGTGTTTCTTGGTGCTGGTCCCAAGAGGGGATACATGGGGAGGATTACCTCAGGAAGGGCACCCACTATAGAACATCAATTCAATATGCAATTTGACTTGTCAATATACAAGAAAACAAATATCCATATCGGATCAGTAAGGCCCAAGTTAAACACAACCACAACCAGTGGTAGCCAACAGGGTGTGGGCTGAAAATGGGCTACTGTTGGCTGAAAGAGAGGAAGAAGAAGAGGAGGAAGACATGTCCAGAGTCAGGAGAAGAGATGGAACGGTAGGAGAGTGGAAGTTATGGAAATTGAAAATGTGATTATGAATGTTGTAAGTGCATATTCCCTGCAAGTTGGTTGTAATTGCATATGCACTTTTAAGTGATCTTGTACCCAGGGGAGAGAGAGAAGTGATTGGTGCAGACTTTAATTGACATGTTGGGGATAGGAACAGGGGTGATTTGTAGATACAGGGTCATGGAGAAGAATGCAGAAGTTAGAAGATAAGAGTGGATTTCTTTAAAATGAATGGAAATGGCTGCAGTGAATTCGCATTATATGAAGAGGGATGAGCACAGGATGACAGAGTAGAGGAAGAGTCTTTCCTTTGCAGCAGGGCTGGTCTTAAGTAGATTGGAAACTGCAAAGTAGTGACGGGAGAGTGTAGCTAAGCAGCAGGGGATGACCTTGGAGAAGAAGCGGAGGAAGGTGATTGCCGAGACAAAGATCAAATTGTGGAAGCTGAAGTAGGAAGACTATAAGGTGGCATTTAAAAGGGACACGGGTGTGAAGAGGAGTTACCAGAATCCCTAACTGGAGTAGCAGAGACATAGTTTTTGTGCAATCAGATATTTGTGTTATTTAGTTTTATTTTTGTTTTATTTCCCTAGCTTGCAGTTACTGTGTCAGGGACTGTGGTTGCCAGTCCAATTTTCCAAAAATCCCCTTGTGAAGGCAAGTTAACTTGGCAATGTGTGTTGCTGAATAACACATGATGGAGTTGGTCGTGGTCTAAGAAATTTGCCTTCAGACCAAGAGGTTGCAGGTTCGAGTCCCACCTCCAGCACTACCATTGTTCCTGAGCAAAACCCTTAAACCCAGGGTTGCGCCAAGGGGGACTGTCCGTGTAATTAGGACATGGAAGTTGCTCTGATGGATGTCGCTCTGGGTTCACCTGGGTGAAGGTGTTGTGCAGGATGTGGGAGATGGCGTCCTCAGTAGAATTTTTGATCGGGAATTAATCTCCCTTGTCACCAGAACCTTGCGAGCCAGTCATATATACACAGTACTGTGCAAAAGTTTTAGGCAGGTGTGAAAAAATGCTGTAAACAAAGAATGGAAGTGTTGATCATTTATTTTCATCAATCAACAAAATGCAATGAATGAACAAAAGAGAAATCTAAATCAAATCAATATTTGGTGTTACTACCTTTTGCCTTCAAAACAGCATCAATTCTTCTAGGTACACTTGCACAGTTTTTGAAGGAACTTGGCTGGTAAGTTTTTCGAAACATGAGTGTGTTTCAACCTACGTGTGACATTGATGATCATTAGCACCTGTTTGGTAAAATTGGTTGATCATACACCTGACGGTTTGAAGGCAAAAGGTAGTAACACCAAATATTGATTTGATTTAGATATTTCTTTTGTTTGCTCACTTTGCATTTTGTAAATTGCTAAAAATAAGCAATCATTATTTATATTTCTGAAAGCATTCTTTCACACCTGCCTAAAACTTTTGCACAGTTGTGTGTGTGTGTGTGTGTGTGTGTGTGTGTGTGTCCAGTTCGAATCCCGCCTCTAGCACTACCACCACTGGGTCCCTGAGCAAGACCCTTAACCCTGAGTTGCTCCAGGGGGACTGTCCCTGTAATTAGGACCTGTAAGTCGCTCTGGATAAGAGCGTCTGCTAAATGCCGTAAATGTATTTTATTTATTTATTCTGGGATCAGAAAAATGGCATTGTGATCACTTTTTCTTTTCTGAAACACAGTTGTGGAGTGATGTGGTCCAAAGTGTTGTTCCCTCTTGTAGTGCAGGAGACTTGTTGGAAGAAATCTGCCTTGTTAAAGTCCACTGCTGTAATGATGGCAACATCTGGATGCTTGGTCTGGCAGTCACTAGCACATTGTGAATTGATGGGCAGGTGCTCAAGGTGAGGTGAACAGGTTCCTAGGGTCCGACCATCTGTTGTTGGTCATGAAGCAAACCCCACCATCATTGGCTTTACCAGCCTCTGATGTTCTGTCCAATTGGAACATAGAGAAGGTTTCCAACTGAGTCATGGGGTGGTCTTGAACCGTGGGGCGGGGCATGTTTCATAGAAAAAAAGAAGGTTGCAGTCCCTGATGTTGTGCTGGAACTTGACTCCTAGCAATGAGGTTGTCCAGTTTGTTCTCAAGTGACTGAACATTTTCAGTAAAATGTTGGGAAGTGGAGGACAATGTGGGCGTTCTCTCAGTCATTCTGAGACTGAGAGTTTTTTTGAATGCCAGTAGTGAGTTTTGTTGACATTGTTGTTGCATTTTGTAGAATCTCTCGGAGCTACAACAGACTGACCAATAAACCAACTAATAACTTTTCTCTGTTGGAGATTGCACTAAACAATGTGGTTAGAAACTCTACCGCCATCTCCTCCACAGGTATATCATCTTGACCAACAACCTTTCCATTCTTCATAGCTACCCTTACTTCCACTTTGCTAATCTGCTGCACTTCCTGGTTCACTGTCCCCACATATTCCAACCTTCTCTCTCTCATTATTTTTCTTCATCAGCCCCTCAAAATATTCTTTCCAATTGCTCAACAAACTCTGTTATTCACTTGTTATTGTGTTTATATTGCAATCCATTATGGCCTTACCTGCTGTGCATCTTTCCCTGCTCTGTCCCTCTGTCTAGACAATTGGCCATTGTCCTTTTCTCCCTCTTTAGTATCTAACCTCTCATTCAACTCATAAAAAGCCTTTTCTTTAGCCTTCGCTGCCTCTTTCTTTACCTTGCACTTCAGCTCCTTGTGCTCGTGTGTATATCTCACTATCCCACTTCTTCTTCACCAGTCTCTTCTTCTGTATACATTCCTTAACCTCCATGTTCCACCACCAGGTTTCTTTATCCTCCCTTTGCTGTCCAGATGTCACACCAAGAACCTTCTTAGTTTTAACTCCTGTCTGAAATCAACCTTCAGTCTTCTTCATTCAGCTTTCACCATTTGATTCTTGAATCAACCTTTACTTTCTTGAGGTCATCCTACAGAAAACCATCCTATGTTGTTTAGATACACCTTCTCCTCTTATTACTTTACATCTCTAAACTCATTCAGATTGAAATTCATGCTAAGAAAGTTATCCACCTGTGTGCATCTTCCTCCACTCTTATAAGTCACCCTGTGTTCGTCCCTCTTCTTAAAATAAGTATTCACTACAGCCATTTATATCCTTTTAGCAAGCCATTTATATCCCTTTAGCTTTCAGAAGGCTTGCTTCATTTGACCTTCTGAATTCTTCTACTTCACACCATAACTATTTATTAATGCCTCCTCTGATCCCTTCACCTAAATGCCAGTTAAAGTCAGCACCAATCACCTGTCATGCTCCCCTTGGTGCTCTCACTATCACTTCTAACATGTATTTCACTCCAGAATTCTTTCTTCTCAATCTTACAAACTAACTTGTCGGGCAACTTTTATTATTACACCTTCAATTTCTAGCTTCAAACTCCTCACTCTATCTGACACTGTTTTCACCTCTAAAAATATCTTTAAATACTCTTCCTTCAGAATAACGCCTATCCCGTTTCTCTTCTCATTCAAACCATGGTAAAACTATTTAAACCCACCTCCAATACACCTGACCTTTCTACCCTTCCATCTCTTGCAAACACAAATTATCTAGCTTATTTCTCTGTCATGTCAGCTTGCTGTCATATCAACCTTTACCAGTCATGATGCCCACATTCAAAGTTCCTACCCTCATTTCCTCTCTCCTTCCCTTCTGTCTGTTGGCTAACAGTACTGGAGGTGGTCGTTTTTAACCCAGGCCTCAACCAATGCAGGATGGAAATCTGTATTGCTGGCTGTATATTGATTTGGCCAAAGTGTTACACCAGATGCTGTTCCTGACAACTCTCACCATTTATCAGGTTTTGGGATTGGCACAAAGAAATACACTGGCTTGTGGATCCCCTAGTGGCTGGTTTCCTATGTTCTATGCTATCTTAACATATTCAGATAAAAACCTATTCATAACTGTAATCTCCACATGTCTTTTTCTGTTTGTTGTTGTTTTTAAAAAGAAACCATTTAAACTGACAGTTCAGTATTACAATTTTCTTCTTTTTTGTTGTTCATTTAGGAGATTTATGATCTTAAGGATCAGATACAAGATGTTGAGGCTAAGTATATTCAAAGCCTCAAAGATGTCAAGGTATTCTGCAGTTTATTGATTGTAGCACGTTTTGTGAAACTACTTTAATTTCTAAGTAGATAAACTGTATTTATAGTTATAACAATGTGCAGTTAGAACTATCCAAAAGAGAACATTACATTTCAGGAAAATCAGTGTATTACTGTGTATTAATACACTGTGTATTAATCAGAGTATTGTCTAAGCATTGTTATCGATGATTGTGCATAGGCAGATCTATATTATTCAGCAGCATGATTTTCCTCCTATTTGTCCTGGGTATGCCCTTAAATACATATCTCTTTCCAGTGTTTCTCATAAGTAGGCAATACTTTATTTTATTTTTTTTACTTTTTTATTAATTTTTTATTAATACTTTTTTTGTTTATTTTTAAAAAATTTAAAGTAATTTTTTAAAGTATTATTTAAATGTTTTATTTATTTTATTTATTTATTGAAAAAATTTATTGACCTACATATATTTTACATTTATATATCATATACATGTATTTATACCATAACTAATAGTTATTCAGAAGTTTGTATAAATTGGGGGCTGTATTTCAGGGCTAAGGGAAACACTGCTGTCCTTATTGGCATCAGGGTCTTGCAGTCTGTATAGAAGTCTTTTTCTTTCTTCTTCTTTTTTTTTAATCTTTAGTGATGCATTTAGTGATGCATTAGTGATGCATTTCTGGTATTTTAATATTTTTGCAAACAAACATTACTGTATGTTACTGAAACGAAATAACAAAACTTACCAATTTTAGGATTCTCTGGGAGAGATGGAGGAAAAGTATCGCAAGGCTATGGTTTCCAATGCTCAATTAGATAATGAGAAGTCCAATCTGATGTATCAAGTGGACACCCTGAAAGACTCCCTCATGGAGTTGGAGGAACTTCTTGCTGAGACTCGCAAAGAGTTGGAAGAGAACAGTAAGGTACTTGTTACTAGGAGTTAGTTTTTTTCCCATTTTTTTTTTCTAGAATAGTAATCCTTTATCTTTATTGACACTAAACAAAGCTGCATTTGCAGTACAAACATTAAAATAATGCTTGTTGGACATTTTTGTATGCAATACTGAGCTATTTAGTGTCTTACAATGTATTGTTTTCATAGTGTTAAGTTTTTGGTGGTCTGTGCTTTTTCTCTAAAAAAGTTTTTTAGGACCCATCCCTTAAGAAGGAAAAATGTTGTTCTTTATACTGAACTATAGTTTGTTTTTTGGTACACACTAAAGAATGAGAATTGTTCATAAGTTTGTGGCAATGAAATGGGGGTTGATGCTTATGGTGTAGGTGTCAGCTAATTTTTGTGCATTTTTTTTTTTTTAAATACTTTCTTCTCTTCGATAATATATGAAGCAGTATTTGAATTCACTGACTAATCAAACCATTAGACCTGCTTTGGTCCCTTTCCTAAAGAATAGAAACTGTATCACTATAAAAAATTTCTACTGTTTTCTATGTATGTAATCTTGATTAGGGTAGGAACACTATAGAGGATATTTGACTTTGGTTGACCAATAATTCTTACATGCTATGAGTAGTGGACATTCAACTTTTGTTGTTATATACATCTGGCATGGATTACTTAGGGAAATGTCAGTTCTGATGTGATGACGTTAGAGTAACTTTAGCCCATCTTTTTCAGGCTCTGGAGAAACAGAAGCATGCTCACAATGTGTTGCAGTTTAAATTCAGTGAAATGGAAAAAATGCTGAAACAAAGTGAAGAGCTACTGACTGTGAGTAGTAAATTAAGAACTTTTTTCATGCACATTCTGCTTGAAAAGCTTTCTTTCTCCAAATTGTCTTTATCTCCAAATTTGTTCTCACTTCTTTCTGTGCTCCTTTTTGCTTTTCCTTTTACCTTCAATCTCTATATTTCACACTGTTACCAGGAGATACGTCAGTTACGTCTCAGACAAGATGGCTTTGTTAGGGAGGTTTCTGACCTGCAGGAAACTATTGAATGGAAGAATAAAAAAATTGGGGTATGCTTTACAATCCCATTCATCACTTCAGTTAAAGATAAATAAATGTTATCTACTGTCTCCTCCAAAACAATAACAAGGCAAATTATTTGGTTTTGCTATGCACTGAACACATTTAGGTTTGAAAACAAAAGGTGAGTTCAGATTTTCAGATTTTATTCCAGAAACTTTGTCTCATGTATTTATTTTTGACCAAGTTCCAGTCTAGTTTTTTTATTCTTGTGAGGGATTTGTATCTTGTGGTAGGCCTTTCAAAGTCTTTTTTGAAAAGTGGATTATTATGCATCTACCCCTTTGTTTTGTTTTAGACTTTACTTACTTTTCTTTACTCATAATTTGTCATTAGCTATTGTCTTCTCCTTGATCAGCCGGATCAATATTTGTTACTCAGTATACCACTACTTTCTTTCTTTTCAGGACATTTCTAATAGTTTGGATAATCTCAAACTTAAATGTTCTCAGTGCATACCAAAAACAAATGAATGTTCCAATGGATTTGGGGGCTTGGGAGTTTTTCCTATCCAACCTATACTCCTGTCTGCTTAACATTCCTGTGTTATCTGTAAGACTCTCAGTTAAAAAGTCATCTTAGCAGGAATATCTTAGACTTGGGGTTCATTATTTAACAAATCCAATTCATGTCTTCTGCTAAAACCTGTTATAGTTTAAAAAGTTGGTACAACGACATAACTTTCATTTGAAATCTAGGCTTTTTAGTTTAGAATATTCTTAGCTGGACAGCATCACATTTTCTGCCTTTTTTGTCTTTCACTAATTTCTCTTTCTCTCACCTATACTTCTGATTTGTTTTTTCTATAACCTTCTACTGTAACTCTTCTGGGTGCTGATCAGGCCTTAGAAAGACAGAAGGAATATTCTGATGCAATTCGAAATGAGCGGGATGAGCTCAGGGATGAAGTGATTCAACTCAGAGACATTTTGAAGGTATATAAATGTGTGCAAGATATATACTTGTTTTGGTGTTGACTATTTTTTAATACACTAAAAAATATGCACTGATGTTGCTTCCATCTACTTTATTGTTCATTCTTAATTTAAATGTCACACTATTTCTTGGCCTTTACCCAGAACAACTTCAGAAGTTTCATACACCAGTCAGGCTTTTATAACTTAATGCATCAGTTAGCATTACATTTAACTTTACGTTTGCATTTAGCAGACACTCTTATCCAGAAATTGACATATTTTTTGGATGTTGTAGGAAAGGTGTCTGCCAGACCTGGAAAGGTTGACATTATTGGAAGAGATGGTATCAGTCGGATAGTATCAGTCAGCCATGGATAAGGCAGGCTAGATAGAGGACAAGGGCTACCCATGCATGAACTCAGTGGGGCGCAAAAAGACTGTAGCAACTTTGACCTCTAGCAAGGAGAATTTGCTGAGAGGAGGCAGAGTGGGAGAGAGGATTTTAGTTGCAGCCAAAGAAGAAACAAAGGGTTGTTCAATTAAGCACATAGTGAATGGGATGAAGTAAACCTTAGAGCTGTGACCATTTGTGGTTTAATTTTGAAATAAAAAGGTTAAGTTTCTTTGTCAGCTTTTTACAGAGCGCTGCATGCCAGTTTAAGGTCAAATAGGAATAGGAATTTAGCCAAGTTTAGGCTGTCTAAATAGTTGTTAATGTCACCTAGAATGATTAGATGCTAGATAATCAAAAAGATTTTTACAGGAGCTATAACCATAACAGCATGGCATGTAAAAAAAAAAAAAGGAAAGGAAAAGGTAGAGAATTAATTGATATAATGGTAGTAAGGCCAGGATGTTAAGGAGGTGGGTTGAAATTGTTTTACCTTGGTGTGGATGGAAGGAGGAGGTGTTCTGAAGGAAGAGCATGTCAAAAAAGTGTTTTGGAAGTGAAGCGAGTGTCAGATAGGGTGATGAGTTTGAAGCTGGATGGCATTATAATAATATTGTTAGTGCTTATGCCCCAGAAGTAGGATGTGAGATGGAGGGGGGAAAAAGAATTCTACATGGTGTCAAGGAGAGGAATGCAGAAGGTAAGATGGTTTTAGATTTTGCTAAAAGGATGGAAATTGCTGTAGTAAATACTTATTTTAAGAAGAGGGGGGAGCAGAGGTGACATACAAGTGTGGAGAAAGATACATACAGGTGGATTATATCCTTGACCCTCTTACAAATCTGATGGAGATTGGAGATTACAAAGTAGTGACAGGGAAGAGTTTAGCTAAACAGCATAGGACGGTGGTCTGTTGGATGATCTTGGAGGATGAAATGGTGGAAGCTGAAGAAGGAAGATTGCATGGTGGAATTCAGGCAAGAGTTAACACAAGCACTGGGAGGAGGTGAAGAGTTACCGAATTGCTTAAAAGCTACTGCAGAAGTGGTCAGGGAAACAGCTAGAAAGGTACTAGGTGTGACATCTGGAAGGAAGAAGGAGGATAAGGAAACTTGGTGATGGATCCCAGAAGTCCAGGAGTGTGTACAGAAGAGGAGGCAGGCGAAGGAGTGTGATAGAGAGAGATGATGAAAGTAGACAGGAATACAAGGAGATGAAGTGCAGGGTGAAGAAAGCCCTGACAAAAGCTAAAGAGAAGGTGAATGGTGAATTGTACAAGATGTTGTACAGTAAGGAGGGAGAAAGGGACCTGTACCAATTGGCAAGACAAAGAGACAGAGCTGGGAAAGATCCCATTAATTGCCTTTCTGAATAGTTTATAATAGTTGTGTGTGTGTACGTGTGTGTGTGTGTACGTGTGTGTGTGTGTACGTGTGTGTGTGTGTACGTGTGTGTGTGTGTACGTGTGTGTGTGTGTACGTGTGTGTGTGTGTACGTGTGTGTGTGTGTACGTGTGTGTGTACGTGTGTGTACGTGTGTGTGTGTGTACGCGTGTGTGTGTGTGTACGTGTGTGTGTATGTGTGTGTGTGTGTGTGTGTGTGTGTGTATATATATATATACATACACACAAACACACACACACACACACACACACACACACACACACAGTACTGTGCAAAAGTTTTAGGCAGGTGTGAAAAAATGCTGTAAACAAAGAATGCTTTCAGAAAATGCTAAGTGAGCAAGCATAAGAAAAATCTAAATCTATTCAATATTTGGTGTTACTACCTTTTGCCCTCAAACCAGCATCAATTCTTCTAGGTATTGCACAAAGTCAGGGATTTTGTAGGATTATAGTCGGTGTATGATCAACCAATTTTACCAAACAGGTGCTGATGATCATCAATGTCACACATAGGTTGAAACACAGTCATGTTTAGAACAACCTAACAGCAGAGTTCCTTCAAAAACTGTGTGCAAGTGTACCTAGAAGAATTGATGCTGTTTTGAAGGCAAAGGGTGGTCACACCAAATATTGATTTGAGATATATATATATATATATATATAATATATATATATATATATATATATATATATATATATATATATATATAAATATAAATTTCAGCATAAACCTCTTTCTTAAAATTTGCAACTTTAGTCCAATCCCCAAATGGGGATCATGGTTTTTATAGGGCTATGGATAGAACTGGAAACATACTCACAAGTGAACAGAGCATGTTGAGCAGATGGAAAGAGTACTTTAAGTGGCTGATGAATGAAGAGAATAAGAGAGAGAAGATTGGATGATGTGAGGATAGTGAACCCGGAAGTGCAGCAAATAAGCAAGTAAGGGCAGCTATGAAGAGGATGAAGAATGGAAATGCTGTTTGTCCAGATGACATACTGGTGGAAGCATGGGGGTGTTTAGAAGAGATGGCAGTTAGCTCAAAACTTAACAAATAAATACAGTACTATAATCACACAGGCTAAGTATGGAACCAATAAAATGTAGTGTGGGAGATGCAGGAGTATAGTTTTAGGTTAAATCTAAGAGGAGCACTGTACAATTATAAGTAATATTATATTCCCCTCCAAAAGTGCTGGAGCAGGAAGGCCAATTCAGTAGTTTTTTAGATGCACTGGAGACACTTGGGTTGAAGATTAAAAGATGAATATCATATGAGAGATTTGGATTTATTTGATTTAACATAATGGCGTGTGTCTGACTACCCAGTTTTTTGAGTGAGCAGGTGTCAGATTTGTATGTTAACATGATTTTTTAAATGATTGTTTAAACCGATCAGACACAAACCACTTATCAGCAAAAAGTCTTATATTAATCTTTGGATCTCAGACCCAAATTTGTGTGCATAGAACAAAAATAAACTGACTGTCCGAATATTTTTGGAGGGCACTGTATAATTTGTAATTTGGCAAGTTTATGGATATATTGGTGTTTAGGTGAGGAGCAGGTGCAGGGGAGTTCCTGACTGTCTCCAAAGAGGAGCTGTTGATGTTCAGGTTGAGGTGAACTTTCTGTGTGATGCAAAAGTAAAATGCAGATAAAATTAGGTAATGGAATAGATAATCTGAAAGGGATGGCTATTTGCTTGGGTTTAGCTTTCTGCCTATTATAGAGACCAGCACACCTGACATTCTTTTGTAGGGCAGCCAGCCTCAGGCAGTTATAGCAGGTGAATACAGCTATAGCAAGCGATACCATGGTCATGAAAAAACCCAAGGTATGTTTTGGAAAAAACTCTCATGTTGTTTCCAATTATTCTATACAGAAACATGGTATTGTCTTTGGACCTGACCTAAGCATGAGCAGGCAAGTTGGAGAGGAGGTGACTGATGAATCATCCTGCCCTAAAGTACAAGAGGGAAGCAGTGTACTTGGTGAGGTGTTTTTTTTTTTTTTTTTTCCTTTTCCTCCCCCCCTCTTCTCTCTCTCTGCTATAGACTCTACATCCAAAAACTGTCATTAAGTGTAAAACTAAGCTAAGTCTTGGATTATTTGCTTTATGTAGCTTTCCTTTATGTAGACTTTTGCATGTTAACTTTCATTCTGTCCTGTTTCCATCAGAGAGTACCCTGCAGGTTTATCAATGTTATTACTGTTCTTGCTTTCAGTATTTTTAGAGTTGGTATTGCTTTTGGAAAATCCTTTCTGCTTCTTCTTTGCTGATTATGTGCAACAGTAACAGCAGTAGTTTCTGTTTTCCTTGTACAAAAGTTGTACCTCCTAGGTTTTAATGCATCTGGAGAAAAGAGATGATTATTGTACATCTTCAGTTTTATCAACATGATGTGCAGTGTCAATTTAATAAGTTTATTATTACTTGCTTGCTATTACTTTTTTTTTCAATTCTAATATTCCAGTTTCACAGAAGCATTGTACTTTTAGTCCTGGAAAACCACGACTAACTCTAAGAAAAACTAAAGTACTGGAAATTAAGTCTTATTTTGCTAAGCAGATATCCTAGTGGCTGGTGTTTCACAATGAATGTGTAGTAAGTATAGTGGACACATGCTGCCAGGTTTTGAATAATATGAAGACAGTTATTTAACACCTGATAATGTACAGCTTTTGGACCGTTCTTTTGGACCATTGCACTTGTTTCTGCTCTTTGTTCTGAAATGTTTATTTTGGTGTTACTCTATGTTAAAAAATAACTCTTTAAAATGAAAGCATTTTAACAAAAACCTTTTATAAACGTCACCTTCTTATTTATTGGCCTTTAAGTTTATGAAGTAATATTATCTTGTTCACTATTTGACACCAGAATAGACATGCTTGCAACATGCTCAATTCACTACCGTCTTATTGGTATCTTAATTGGATCTATTGGGTCTTGGGTTTATACGTCATCACTGATTTTGAATTTACATGTTAACATTTGCAAAAAATCAACCATATAGATTTCTTGTTATCTCCGGCACTGACTCCTCAATCATCTCCCAGGCACTCAGGAAATGCAGCTGAATAGAGATGAAAATGTAGGCAGCCACAAAGGAAGCCAAGACCAACACCCTATGGATTTGGATTGTGGAATGCAGGAAAATAATCTGCCCCTACATACAAATGGCAGTTCTGTTGCACTTCCTTTAGCATTACAAAATAATGAGCATCTTGGGAATTATTTCAATAAGGACACCAGAAATGATGATGAAAAATCTCAGATTGTTTTTTTTGATGACAAGACTTTAATGTCCACATCAAGGCACAATACTGAAATCAATGGAGAAAAAAGAGTTGTAGTCAAGGATTTAAAAACTGGAGTTACTATGCCAGAACCTATTTCTATAACTCATGATTGCCTTATGATTGCAGATCAGCATGGCAGCTGTGAGGTAGTAAAAGAGGAAAGTTCTGCTTTCACAAATTGCTTAAATGATGCCCCATTAGGGTCCCCAGAACATGGATGTCAACCTACTGAACCACTAACTGAAAATGCTCAAAATAAAGGACCTGAAGATGAGTCAAGGAAAATTGATGAAAATGTACAACAGAGTGTCAGTATTCAGAGCAAAAAGAAGAAGAAGAAGAAGAAGAACAAGCAGAAACAGAAAGTAAGTTGCAATACAAAAGAGGCCCATACAGAATCTAAACAGAAGAATGAAAGTGAACTGAAAGAGATTAACCCTGTTCAGAAAAAGGAATCAGATCCCAAATTAACTTCTGTTTTTTCAGAACCTTCAGAGATCTTGACAAAAAAAGAAAAACTAGAAACTTGTTCAAATAATGACGAGAACATTAAACTAGCAAACAGAAGTGTAGACTCTTCAAAACTACAGAGCCCTAAGTCATTAACTGAGGTTGGCAGTTGTTGTGTAGCTGGTGTTTTCTTGAGGTCTGATAAGACAGAAGCTTCTTTGGAAGTGTCAAATGAGAAAGAGGAGGCTTGCGTAACAAGAGATTTTATAGATCCTGAATCCAGTGGTCAGACTTCTAATATTAATGAAAAGAATACGGTCATTAAAGGAACACAGGATCAAACAATTATACCAGTTGAACCAGAGGATATCCAGCAAGGATGTAAAAGCATGGCTGATGCACATGTAATGCCATACCTAGAATATGCAAATACCTTGGAACTTAATTATAACAGTGCAGAAATATCTACAAATGACTTTTTAAAAGATGAACAAGTTAGGACCACAGGAGAAGTCTCTGAAGAACACCATGAATGCCAGGATTCCATAAATGCAGCTCCTGAACCCATAGTAGTGGAAAATGTAGTGCCATGTGGAGAATCATTTAAGTGTAAGGATAATCATTTGGAGGAGTCATCAGATATTATTCAAGATTGTTTGAAAACTACAGATGCTTGGAAAACTACAGATGTAGCTCCAAAACCCAAAGCAGTGAAAAGCTTATTGGAATCTGGAGAAGCATTTGAGCTTTGTGACACTAATTTTGAGAAGTCATCAGATGTTATGGCAGAATGTTTCTCTGTGACACTGGCAGATGAGAGACCAAAGGTTTTGCAAAATGCTTTGGAATGTGGAGAATCCAAGTTTCATGATACTAATTTTGAGGAGTCATCAGAAATTATTTCAGATTGTTTTTCTGTGAAACCCGAAAATGCAGCATCAGAGCCCAAAGCAGGAGAAAATGTGCTAGAATGTAGAGAATCAGTTCAGTTTCATTTAATTAATTTGGAGCAGTCCTCAAGTATTATCCCAGATTGCTTTTCTTTTAAACTTACAAATACAGTTCCAGAGTCCAAAGTAAAGGAAAATACATTGGAATGTAAAGAACTGAAATTTCATGATAATTATTTAGAGGAATCACCAGATATGATTCCTGATCATTTTTTTGTGGAACAAAATGAGGAAATGATTGGATCTAAAGGAAATTCTCAAGACGAAATTAAGGGTTGGCAAGGGCAGATACGTGAGGTTACATATGCTACTGATCAGGGGCAGACTTGTGAAAACCGTGCTATACCAGAACATACAGATGCTCAAGCTGAAGGGCGGCAACAAGCCTCAACAAAAAAAGAGATCTGTTTAACACAGGACATAGCAGTAACAGCAGAAGACTGCAGTGTGCATCAGCAAAAATACATAGCAGCAAATGAGGAACAAAGGTCCCAAGACCATCTAAAAATGGAAGATCCTAAGCAGTATGTGGGAAAAGAGCATGAATCACTAGATAGTTTCCAGAACCATGATGAAACACTTGCAGAAATGACAGTACTGGGCCAGGGAGCTGTTAATTCTATTCCTCAAAGACAAAGTCAGAATTTTGAAGAGCAGGCAGATGAAGTTACAGCAGGTTTAAATGAAGGTGAATCAAGACAAACCTCCAAAAAGGAGAACAAGAAAGGCAAAGGTAAAGAGGACTGCAAAATGTCTTAATGGTTTTCATCATGGGTTTTTTTTTGTTGTTGTTGTTTTTGTTTTTTCTGTTATATATAACAAAATATTATGTTTTTTTCCCCTCTCTAGCTGTTACTGTATTTCTATTTAAAAAATGCATCAGACCATATGTATCATAAAGCTGCATTCAACAAAGCACAAAAATATCTTTAAGAAAATGCAAATTTACTGCTTATTTTATTCTGCAATAGAATTTATCAGTATCTTTATTTGATGGTTCTGATTTTTGCACTTTTGTCTTTTTTGAAAGCATGGCTAACAGGATAATTGCGGTTTTCACTCTTGTACAGCATACAGTTGTGTTAAACCACAAAACAATTGTTTTACATTGCCACATATTGTGCTTGCCTTTTATTTAAAACAACCTTTGCAATAAATGTCATTTTCACTATATCAGAAAGATTCTTAAAATTGTGCATTTTTGATAACTCAGCTATAATTCCCTTTCATTTTAACTCCTACACATTTGAATGGCTTACTGTTAGTAGTAGAAATTGTGAAAGATACTCTTTTACTAACTGAAGACCAAATTATAAAGTATGAGACCACCAAATAATAAAATTATACCAAAAGGGTATCATGCAATTCACAATGACAATTTTAATTTTTTTGTGAAAGGATGTTTGGTCTTGAAGCATCTCTTAGATGCTCTATTTTTGGCTGATAATTATTTTCTTTCCTCACATTTCTCATGATCAGTCATTGTTAACATTGTTAATATACTAATAATTAAATAAGAAGTTACTTAAGAAGTCCTGTTTTTATTTTCAAACATTTTCAAAAATCCAATCAGTTCTGTCTCAGTTGCTGGACACTCAATTCAATATCAGCTTGTTCCATGCAGGCTCAATGAGAGAAAGATCTAGACTGGGAAAGCTAAGACATTCTCAAAATTATTCTGTTCTTTGGACTGGATATATTTAATCTTGCCACTGGGATTTTTGCCCATTTCTCAAGGCAAAACTGCTCCAGCTCCTTTATATTGAATGGTTTTTGCTTGTGATATATTCAGTTTTCAAGCATGCTTGGGATGACATTCTCCAGCAATAAACTTTTCTTTAGCCCCAGATAGTTGAAATTTACTTTCATTTGTTAAAAATATCTTGCTTCCATTCCTCAAAACTCCATCATTTCTGTTTGGCTTTTTTTTTTTTTTTAACAATTAAATTGTGTCCATTGCATGGTACAGAAAGACTTATGTGATGTTTGCTGGAGTTGTGTGATGATTTTCTTTTCTTATGAACACTTTCATTATCTTCCCCCAATCCATCCCCATGTTTCACCATTCTTCTAGCCCCATATAATGTAAATTTACTTTGATCTGTCCACTTAACATGATCCAAGTCACAGAAAACTCCAGTGCTTGTATTTTTTGACCCAAAGTCCTTTTTTATTATAACACCACAAAGCAAAGGTTTTCTTGCTGCAACTCAAAATCTAAAATTAGTGAATAAAAATAATATAAAGTGTAGGTGTCTGCACTAGAGGTCTGCACCAGATAGGCCTTTTTCAAAGCCAATTTTAGCCTTTTTGGTTTTGTGTGTGTGTGTGTGTGTGTGTGTGTGTGTGTGTGTGTGTGTGTGATATATGATTTTTTTTACTTTGATGCCTCATCAAACATCTCATTATTCTTCTGATAACTCAGAATGGGGCTTTGACTATAGTCAGGGCCCTACATGAAGCTGCATTTATAATTCTCCATGATCACTCAAAGTTTCCCCATTATACTTCCTCACTCTTCATCTTCACCCCACCTTCACCTCCTTTTTGCATGTTCTGATCCCTCCCCCCAATAAACCAGGCTCCATCCACCCCTGTAAGTCTGCATTTTTTACTTAAAGACAATTTTGTTTAATAAAAAACAAAAAATATAATGTACAATAAAAAATGATCTCAAGCCCTGGTTCTGGAGAGGCCCAGCACTTCAGTTATCACTGTTTAAGATCAAGATTGTTTAATCCAGATAAGGCTGGACAAATGACTATTGATACCCTGGATTTCTGTGGACTTTCACAGCATAAAAACTAGTGTTAAAATACATTGCTTACAGTGCTGTGGTCCTCTAGGACTGAAGTTTGACATACTCATTTGAAATTACATTAACAGGTTTTTGTAAGCATGGATACCAGTGCATATTTAGATATGCTATATGGCCAAGGTTAATTTGATACTATGTGTTTGTAAAAAATAATTGCTGTTTATTTGCTGAATTAAATGTATTTTTTTAAAAAGGCCTATGTAAAAGTTCCATTTTATATAATGTTTTCTTTTTTGTATGTTAAACAAGAAAAAAAAATATAGCTTGTGCACTAGAATATGCAAAAATGCCATGATGTTCTATGTAAAGGTTGTTATTGCATTAATATAATCATCCAAACATATATTTTGACCAGTAACGTTTTCAGTACAATTACAAAATCTGTGTAAATCTAACCTTTAAATACTTGCCTCTGCTTTTCAGAGATCCGTCTGCGGAAACTGGTGGATGAACGGGAAAGTTTGATAGAACAGGTAACAATGAACATAAACATCAGTATAATTGTTAGGCATAGACCAAAGTTCTAAAAACCAATTGTTTATTAAGCTATGTGTATTGTTGTTAAAGCTATAATTCTGATGTTTTAGCCTAACTGGACTCCCATCAGGGCAAATAAAATATTTGAACAAGCCTGCTAAAGGCAGCATTCTATGCTGAGGTATCGTCTTTGGAAGTTATGAACATCTCCCAGATCGCACAATACTGTGCTTATGAGAAGTGTTGCAACATTTTAAAATTGTATGCTTAAAATTGTATGTATATTTTTATTATGCTTTTTACTACATTACTACATTATATATTTCCTAATCAATCTACATCATGCAATTCACAATGACAATAAGCAGGTTATATGGAATGTTTTGTTCATTTATTCAATTCAAAGGCTGATATCCCTTTTACATAAGGATTCAGATCCTTTGTTATTGTATTTCAATTCATTATTTTCACATGACATCATCCTGAAGGATTGCTCATATGGAGGGCAGAATAAGGCTTTCTTTCTTCTGTGCATCCCCAGAGGCTGGGTTTGTAGTCTGTAGTTAATAATTAATAGTTTTAAGCTAATGAATGCAGTTTCGTCTGAGTCCTACAAGTCAATGTAGCATTGTTGGGTTTGCTTAGTGGGTAGCCAGGACATGGTTGATGATTGTGCGCATGTGTGTGTTTGTGTGTGTTCATGTGCGCTGCATGTTATCCAATTAAACAATAAGTTCATCTCTTTAATGTATGTTTGCAGGCCAGTGTAAATGTTCTACACATTGCCAGAATTATAACACACTGCCATTACGAAGATCAGATCCTTGTCTTGTAAAGCACCCAGAACAGACTCGAAAATACCTAATCTAAAAGATTTCAAATAGGCACATACTTGACAAATTGTAACACAACTTTCAGGTGACACATACTGAATAATGAAGGTGAGCTGCTCTTTGTCTTATTTCTGACATACACTGATACTCGCTAATAACTTCTTGCAAACCCATAAAATTCCCATAATCAGGTTGTCCAAAAAGGTCTACTTTGAAAAGTAGTCCTTGCTCTGCCATTTGAAAATTATTAAAGCGATTATTATTATTAGTGCACATGTTCACCTTTTGCCAGTTTCATTCAGTTTCAACAGCATTTTGGAACATCAACTGTGTTTTGTCTTTTTGAGGCAGTCACAACTGAAGTTGAAATTTTGTTCTGACAATTGTGATGTTTCATTTAACCCAGTATATCTTCATATATTCATCAGTTATATTTCAGCATGCAGCATCTGAGCTATAGGCATTTGCTCCCTCTTGCACAGAGACAAATTGGCTATAATGATGGATGGGTCATAGGCTAATCCAAGGGTGTTGGTTGTACAGCATACATGGTGTTTTTAAAGGCTGACGTTTCAAGGCTTCTATCTCTGATGTGAAGAACTGGTATCTTTAGCCAGCTATGGCTAAAGCTCTTTGTGTAGCTAATTTTTAGGTGTTCTTATTCTTATGGTGGAGGTCTAGCACTCTAGTGTTAAGATAATAGCCTAGGGACCAAGAGGTTGCAGGTTCAAATCGCAATACCAGCATTATTTATTTTAATAATATCAGCATTCCTGAGCAAAAGCCTTTACCCCAAGTTGTTCCAGGGGGAATGTCCCTGTAGTTAGGAATTGTAAGTTGTGCTGTATAATTGCATCTGCTAAAATGCCGTAAATGTGTCATTTAACAATGTTTGAAGTCAAATACCCAAGCTGTCCACCATACAGTATTTCCATGAAAGCAATCACTGTGAAGGTTCCCTGCTCATACCAGCTACTTCAGAGTTGATGAGACTACATCAGATGCCTCTCTCCACATGAACTTCAGATCAGCTACATCAGACTGGATCATCTGCATGAGCTGCTGCCACTAAGATTTACAAAATCTTCACTTACTCAAGCAGAACCACTACTGTGGGTGCAGCGGTGGACTAGTGGTTAGCGAGTTGGCCCCAGATTGTAAGCATGGAAGATTGTGGGTTCGATTCCCTCACCAGTTGATTTCCCTGAGGTATCCTTGAGCAAAGGTACTGTACCCGGGCACTTTCAATAGCTGCCCCATGCTGCATGTGTGTGTATGGGTGAAACGCAGAGGTTGAATTTCGTTGTGTTGTGCTGTGCTGCGTTTTACAATGACATGGGTCACTTTCACTTTTTACTTCCAGCAACAGACAAGAATGCACACTCTTACTGTAACTCATGCTTACTGGAAGTCATCGCTAAATTGATTAATTACAAAGTGCACCTTCTCTTTCTTTCATCCTTTATTTCCGGTGTTGACCAGAGGTGGATGGGTTCCCATTTTGAGTCTTTGTTCCTCCCAAAGTTTCTTCCTCCTGTTTTGGGGAGTTTTTCCTTGCCTCTGTCGCCTTCAGCCTGCCCAGTTGGGGCTCGGACCCGGTTTCTGTAAAGCTGCTTTGTGACAATAAAACTTGACTTGTTATAGTGCCTTGCAAAAGTATTCTCTCCCCTTATTACTATTGTGAATCAAACTACAAATAGGACAAAATAACAGAAAACTACTATTCACCCCCCTAGAGTCAGTACTTTGTAGAGCCACCTTTTGCGGCAATTACAGCTGCATGTTACTTTAGATAAGTCTCTATGAGCTTGCCACATCTTGCCACTGGGATTTTTGCCCATTCCTCAAGGCAAAACTGCTCCAGCTCCTTTATATTGAATGGTTTTTGCTTGTGAACAGCAATCTTCAAGTCTGACCACAGATTCTCAATTGGATTGAGGTCTGGACTTTGACTAGGCCATTCCAACACATTTTATTGTTTCCCCTAAAACCACTCTATTGTTGCTTTAGCAGTATGCTTCGAGTCATTGTCCTGCTGGAAGGTGAACCTCCATCCCAGTCTCAGATCACAGGCAGACTGACACAGGTTTTGCTCAAGAATATCCCTGTATTTAGCACCATCCATCTTTCCCTCATTTCAGACCAGTTTCCCAATCCCTGCTGCTGAAAAACATCTCCACAGCATGATGCTGCCACCACCATGTTTCACTGTGGCGATGGTGTTCTTGGGGTGATGAGATGTGTTGGGTTTGCGCCAGACAAAGCATTTTCCTTGGTGGCCGAAAAGTTCAATTTTAGTCTCATCTCATCAGAGTACCTTCCTCCATACATTTGGGGAGTTTGCTTTTTCCTGGCCACTCTTCCATAAAGCCCAGCTCTATGGAGTGTATGGCTTATTGTGGTCCTATGGACTGATACTCCAGTCTCTGCTGTGGAACTCTGCAACTCCTTAATGGTAACCTTTTGGCTCTGTGCTGCCTCTCTGATTAATGCCCTCCTTGCCTGGGCTGTGAGTTTTGGAGGGTGGCCATCTCTTGGCAGGTTTGTTGTGGTACCATGTTCTTTACAGTTGAAGATGATGGATGATGGTGCTCTGGGGGATCATCAAACATGTGGATATTTTTTTTATAACCCAACCCTGACTTGTACTTCTCAAGAACTTTGTCCCTGACTTGTTTGGAGAGTGCCTTGGTCTTCATGGTGTGATGCCTCTTGCTTAGGGGTGTTGCAGCCTCTGGGCCCTTTCAGAAAAGGTGTGTTTATACTGACAGATCATGTGACACTTTGTTCATGTGAAGGTAATTGGTTGCACCAGGACTTTTTAGGGACATGCCAATAATTTTTTATATTTATTTTTCTCATTTCACTTCACCAACTTACGTATCGACTATTTTGTTCAGATCCATCACATAAAATAAGATTAAGAAACACATAAATTACAGGTTGGAATGTAACAAAATGGGTAAAAGCTGAGGGAGGATGAATACTTTTGCAAGGCACTGTATACTGACTATTAAAAATATCTTTAACCAAGCATCTTCCCCAATGCCTTCTAAAGCAGCTGTTATAAAGCAAGCCCACTTAGATGGTTCTGAATTCACCATAAAATAAAGAAAATTGCATTTATTACTTAAGATACATTTGGGGTTAGATAAGATACAGCAGGGTTGCGAGCAGGGTTGCAAACAGGCTTCAAAGCAATCCACTGATGAAGGTAAGGAATTAAATATTGTCACCTATGATTCATCATGATCTTCGTCACTCTTGAGTTTCGTTTTTGTTTCATTTTCTGACATACATCTATTTCAAGGTTGCACATTGCATGTATTTCCACAGTTGATACACTGAACCAAATGATGCAGCAGCTATTAATTTCATTACTACCTGTGCAGCTACTAAATTCATGTTCTAATCAAGCTTAAATTTTATCTTATGGGCAGGGGTGGACTAGTGGTTAGGGTCTGTGCCCCAGGATTGGAAGGTCATGGGTTTGAATTCCAGATATGTAGACTGACCTGAAGTAACCTGGTGCCAGGAGATGATATTTTTTACTTTTAATACATTCACAAAACACCTCTTTGTTTTGTCATTGTGGATTGTTGGGTTTTGATAAATAAGGAAAAGTGGATTAAATCCATTTCAAGATGAGTCATAAATCTTAATACAATGTGAAAAACATTTTCAAAGGATCTGAAAATTTTCCACACACAAAGTCTAAAAAGTGTAGTTTAAAGGAATGAATGGAGACCCATAATAATAAAGGAAGCGAAAATAATGCACTAATCTTAAATTAAATAAATTAATATTAATCTACATGTGTTTTTTTCTACTCAGGTTAAGAAGCTTAATGGGCAACTTGAACAGACAAAGAGACATGACGCAGAACATGGCTTCAGGCCTGAGAAAGAAAATGATTCTGACACTGACATCTCTGCACTGCAGAGTACGACACTCAAAAATACTATCTTTGTATAAACAATGTTTAAACAATGAAAAGAACCTCTGCTATGTTTATTAGTCTGATCAGTGGAAAAAATGCTTTTCTATTATGAATGCTTTTTCAGGAGATACCAACAGGCAAATCAGCGATCTCAAATTTAAGCTTGTGAAATCAGAGCAGGACATCACAGCTTTAGAACAGAATGTGAGTTTTTGTCTTTATGGTTTCACTCCAGCATTGTTATGGAATTATATATGTCCTATGGATCTAGAGTCAAGCTTGTGTGCTTTTTTCAGTGGAATCTTTGACCTTCTATTGCAGGTAACAAGACTGGAAGGTCAGGTAACTCGGTACAAATCCGCAGCAGAGAATGCAGAAAAAGTGGAAGATGAACTTAAAGCTGAGAAACGCAAGTTGCAAAGAGAAGTATGATGAGTCCTTGTATTTGTTTTCTCTTTTCAATGTCCTTATTCCTCTGTCAACACATTGATTGAATGATTTTATTTTGTTGTTTTTATAGGGTGGTTTGTTTGACTGTTTTAATCTGCTTCTGGCCATTTTTAAGTTAAGCACTTAAGTTGTAAGCTTTAAAATATATTTTAACTAAACATTTACCTTCACAGCATTTAGCAGATGCTCTTATACAGAGTGACATACATCAGTGCTTTGTAGTTCACATCTGTTCTTCCTTTTTAAAAACAGCATCTGTAGATTACTGTTTGCCAGCTAAATAACATAATTATAAGCCCGGTCTTCTTCCTCTTTAGAGGAGAGCAGTGCTTGACTTTCTGGGTGTAAAAAGAAAAGACATGTTGTTTGATTAGTGCCATCAAATAACAGTGTGTAAGACCCTTCTTGACCTTGAAAGCTAGTGTTAATGGATTTACACTTGATGCAAGCAGCCACAGGGAGCCAGTGCAGGAATCCTAGCAAAGGGTAGACAGAGAGAACTTGGGACGGCTGAAAACAAGTCTTGCGTTGATGCAACAAATGTTTTGTTGCCTTCAGTGATAGATGCATCAGAAGTGATTACAGTAGATCAGTTTGGAGATGAGCACAGACTGGACGCGCAGCTGGGTAGCCTGGGTTGTGAGGAATGGATCGATTCTTTGGCTATGTCTGCAAGACCTGGAAAGGTTGACAATATGAAAGAGAAAGAGCTCACTGTCAAATGTGGCACCAAGATTCCTAGATAGGACAATAATTGAGTTCCCAAAAGAAATGGCATGGTCATGTCTTGGTGATGTGTGGCCCTCAAAGTAGAGGTGCTCTGTCCTGCTGGGTTTTGGCTTGAGGTCTTCAGAAGTCATCCATGATAAATGTCAGCCATGCAGTTTGAGATTTGGGTTGAAATCTGTAGATCATTAGAGGGAAAAGAGAAAATTAGTTGAGTTTTATCTGAATAACAAAAATAAGTCATGGGAGGCTATGATATCCAGTAGAGCCCGTGTGTAAAGAAAACAGAAGGGCCCCAAGGACAGATCCTTGGTGAACACCAGTTGTCAGTCTTCATGGGGCAGACTGGTAGCTTGATATTGTCAGTCATCTAAGTAGGAAGAAAACTGTTGCCAGGCTGTACCAGCAAGTTGGAGAGAGTGGTCAGGAGGATCAGGTGGTTCACCATGTCCAAACGAGTTGTTTTATCTTGCAGCATGGAGTTTTTCTGAGACTGCTTCAGTTCAATGTGCTGATTTGAATCCAGACTAGTAGGGATTATGAAGCCTATTTTCAGACAGAAAGAGATTGAGTTACATATATATTTAGGAAAGGAAGAGAAGAGAAACTGGTTTGTAATAGTTTATCTGTGTAATTTGTTTTTTAAGAAATCATATTCCTCTCTTTACTAGTGAATGCTCAAGATTTTAAAATTGAAACTGTGGTATTGAGCCATCTTTAAGTATTATTAAGATACAATAATAAAAGATATGGATAAATAATTATTTGTGCCTTTTCTAAATGGCAGCTTCGGACAGCCCTGGACAAGATTGAGGAATTAGAAGAAAGTAACAGCCACCTGACCAAACGACTGGAGAAAATGAAGGCAAATCGTGGCACATCAGCATCTCCCTAGTTGTCTCCAAATTCTGCATTTTATCATAGTTCAACTTCCACTATCTGTATTTCACTGGCTGATTGTTCTACAGCATGCTGCTCATTCTGTGTACTATGTATGTCTTGCTCTTCATGATTAAAAACATTACACACTGCAAAATACAGCTGGTGCCATTTGTTATTTGTATTTATCTGCCTTTTTGAATTAAGTTTTAATAATGAGAAGGGTTTTTTGTTGGCAAAATCGTCCAAGACTTTGTAATATTTCAAACTACAGGTTTATAAAGGCATACAATTTCTCTGCAATTTCTACAAAGTGTTCTTTTTAATAAAAACTTGAGCTCAAAATATTTAAGTTGAGAATTGTGAGAAATGATGTGGTTTTAAGGACATGGGTTCATGTTGTCTGGCACTGAAACTTTAAAAAGAACTTGAATGTGCTAATGCAAGAAATGCATCAGCTTTTTTATATTAAAACTAATTATTAATCTACATTAATGAAGAAGAAGAGGAATGCATGTCCATTGGGAGGAGAAGATTGGAAGTGAGGGTAGGAACTTTAAATGTTGGCAGCATGATTGGTAAAGGCAGAGAATTATTTGATATGGAGAGAAGGAAGGTTGATATTTTGAGTGCGCAAGAGAATAGATGGAGGGGTCAGGGCTAGGTGTATTGAAGGTGGGATTAAATGTTTTATCATTGTGTGCAAGGAAGGAGGAATGGGGTAGGTGTTATCCTGAAGGAACAATATGTGAAGTGTTTTGGAGGTGAAGAGGGTGTCAGATGGGGTGATGAGTTTGAAGCTGGAAGTTGAAGGTGTGATGATGATTGTTAGTGCTTGTGAGATGGAGGAGAAAGAAGAATTCTGGAGTGAATTAGATGATCGAGGGTGTACCCAGGGCAGAGAGGTTATTGGTTCAGACTTTGATGGACATCTTAGTGAAGAGAACAGAGGTGATGGGTAGGTGTGGTATCAAGGAGAGGAATGCTGATGGTCAGATGGTTGTAGATTTTGCAAAAAGGATGGAAATTGCTTTACTTAATACTTATTTTAAGAAGATGGAGGAAGATGCACACAGGTGGATTATATCCTTTGCAGAAGCGTCGGTCTGAAGGAGATTGGAGACTGCAAAGTAGTAAGAGGAAAGGATGTAGCAAAATACCAAAGGATGAGGGTCTGTAGGATGACCTTAAGCATAATTGAGTATAAATGGCAGCTGACAAAATTGGAATCATTTCACTCTGCCAAGACTTTCTTACAATATGAGGGCACTTACATTTGCACGCTCTGCCTACCTGTCCAAATTAATAGATAATAGATAACAAGATTTAAATAATTTGGCAAGAAATAGCCAAATAACAAACGCACCATGTCTGCTGCCCAAGACAGATCTACATACAGATCAAAAACCAAATACCAATAGAGAGGTTAGCCTACTGTCATCCAGTTCTGCAGACTGAACTCATTTCACTCAGCTATTTTCTTTTTCAGATCTACTTCCATCCTGGATGCAGTCCCTACCAGACTACTTAAAGGGGTCATACCAGTGATAATTATGCCCTTATTAGAAATAATAAAATATGTGCCAAAAGTCATTAAGCCTCTACTCAAGAAATCTAATCTTGAGCCATTCAAATGAACAAATTATCGACCAATTTCTAATTTACCTTTTATATCAAAGATTCTGGAGAAAGCTGTGGCCCAGCAGTTATGCTCATATTTACAAAAAAATAGCATATTTGAGAAATTTCAGTCTGGTTTTCAACCACACCATAGCACTAAAACAGCACTTAATGAAAATGGTAAATAATCTTTTAATGACAAAGGGTTGGTATCCTTGCTAGTTCTCCTCAACCTTAGTGCAGCATTTGACACCACAGACCACAATATCTTACTGCACAGACTAGAAAACCTGGTTGGTATAACAGGAACAGCACTTTCCTGGTTTAAATCATACTTGACCAACCGTTATGAATTTGTTAACGTAAGTGAAGAAACGTCAGTTCGTACAAAAGTTAGTTATGGAGTTCCACAAGGCTCTGTCCTAGGCCCCCTACTCTTCATATTATACATGCTCCCTCTGGGTTCAGTTATCCAGAAACATAGAATCAGCTTCAACTGTTATGCTAACAACACACAGTTAAACCTGAATTTAAACTCAAATAAAAAAGATTAAGGACTGTATAGGAGATATAAAAGAGTGGATGTCACTCATTTTTCTTATGTTAAATTCTGAAAAAATAGAAGTTCTTTTGTTAGGTCACATAATTGCTAGAGACAAATTTTCAGGTTTAATGCTGGATTTTCCTAATTTTACAGTTAATTAAACACATTGTCAAAAGCCTGGGAAATATCACTAAAATAGCTTTCCACCTTTGAAACATTGCAACAACTTTGAAGTGCACTCGCACTACATGATGCAGAAATACCGATACATGCATTTATCACCTCAACATTAGATTATTGTAAAGCCCTGCTGTCTGGATGTTCCAGTAAAAGCCTTCATAAACTCCAGTTATTCCAGAACGCAGCAGCTAGAGTCCTCACTAGATACAGAAAATTTTATCATATTAGTCCAACATTATCTAGACTTCATTGGCTCCCTGTGAAATTTCTCATCGACTATAAAATTGTACTGCTAACTTACAAAGCCTTAAACGGCCTGAGTATCTCTCTGAGCTTTTCTCTATGAACCTATGTTCATTTAGATTGCAAGGTGCTGCTTTTCTAAAAGTTACCAGAATTTTGAAAACAACAACAGGGGGAATAGCTTTTTCATTCAAAGCCCCCCCTCTCAGGAACAGTCTTCCAGCTGCTGTGCAAGACTCAGACACATGCTCAGTATTTAAGTCCAGACTAAAGACTTACTTGTTTAGTCAGGCTTTTAGAAATTAATTATCCTGTTAATTAAGAAGTGCAGATCCAGGGGTTCACAGATACAGAGAATTACTGTAAACTGGGATGTCAGTTCTGCTGGCCCACCACTCTCACGCTCAAAAAACTATTTTTAGACAGAAAGAGATTGAGTTACATATATATTTAGGAAAGGAAGAGGAGAAGAGAAACTGGTCTGTAATTGACAAACCACGGCCCAGACAGGACGGTGGATTTCATTATCCATTGTTTGCCCAGAGATCCAAAACAAAGAATCAGAACTAAAACTCTGGGACAAACCAAGTCCCAGACAGATCAGTAAATTCAGGTTTGTTGAGGGTAGTGTGGGGGGTCGCCAGTGTCACAGGGTGCTCACGTGTTTGTAAAACCCCTGGATCTGTCCTTTTTAGTCAGGTTGTAATAGTCAGTCAGTCATTTTCTGCCACTTGTCCCAAGTGGGGTCGCGGGGGAGTGCTGGAGTCCAACCCAGCTCACATAGGGCGAAGGGGACACACCCTGGACAGGTCACCAGCCCATCGCAGGGAGGTTGTAATAGTGAGTTTGCCAAAGTCACATTCATGTGTGGTGGACAGTTTAGATATTTATGGAAAGTATGTCCATCAATCTCGGTGAGGGTCTCCTGAATTCCATACCAGCTACTACACCAAGTCGGTGAAACTACTATCATCTTATTTTTCTCCCGATCAGACTGGCTCTTCTGCAGGAACGGCTGCCATGAAGATTAAAGCTTCCCCCACTCAAACAGAGCTAACACCATTAGCTAATGAACCCCCATTTACAGTCACCAATGGACTCTTTTACTTTTACTGTAACTCATGCTTACTGGAAATGATCAGTGGAGTTTCTGACAGATTTGGAATCTGTAGAGAGAGTAGGGAGCAGCTTGAGGAGAACCTGGAGAAATGGAGATATGCTCTAGAGAGGAGTGGAATGAAAGTGAATAGGACAAAGACAGAATACATGAGTGTGAACAAAAAGGAGGAAAGTTGAGTGGTTACAATGCAAGGAGTAGAGGTGACAAAGGTGGAGGAATTGAAATACTTAGGATCAACAGTTCAGAGTAACAGCGGGTGTGGAAGAGAGGTGAAGAAGAGAGTGCAGGCAGGTTGGAATGGATGGAGAAGAGTGGCCAGAGTGATTTGTGACAGACAGGTACCAGCAAGAGTAAAAGCGAAGGTTTACAGGACAGTAGTGAAAGCAGCAATGTTGTACAGGTTGGAGAAGGTGGCACTGATGAAAAGACAGAAAGCAGATCTGGAGGTCAGAGTTCAAAATGCTGAGATGTTTGCTGGTGTTAGACAAGTTTGTTGGTTAGAGTTAGAGAAGTAAGGTTGCATTGGTTTGGACATGTCCAAAGGAGAGACGAGGATTATATTGGGAGGAGGATGTTGAAGATGGCCCTGCCAGGAAAGAGGAAAAGAGTGAAAAAAGGAAGACCAAAGAGGAAGTTTATGGACATGGTGAGTGAAGTGAAGACATGCAGGTGGTCGGAAGGAGGAAGATGCAGTGGACAGGAAGAAATGGAAACGGATGATCCACTGTGGCAACCCTTAAATGGGAGCAGCTGAAAGAAGAAGAAGGAAAGCTATATCTAGTAAAGTATTGTTTTCTAATAAGGAACTGCTTAACTGTGTTTATAAAGTATAAATCTAACATAAAGGGGATTTGTAAACTGCAAATGACAATTGCTATTTCTTTGTTTGAAATGTTCAGATATACAGAAATTTTATTAAAATCAAATAAACAAGAGTTTCAAGAATGTTAAGAGCTACGATGACAGCATGAATAAATATCAGCAGAATCCCTTTCCAAATGGAGTTTTGGGAAACAACTATTCACACATTTCAATACTTAAAATGCTTAATTTATATGCTTTGATTGGCTAAGCAATGTTAAATGTGAACAAGGTTTATATCATTTGTTAAAACATACATATTCTTAATAGACTCTCTTACTAGACTATGATAAAATTCTCTTTTCTTATGTATTATGTACTGAAACATCACTTCATTGGAGATGCTAATTTGCCAGTTTGACAGTGTGAATGAATTTGTTTGTCAAATGGGAAAGCACACCATCTTGTTTTTCCAGAAAACATTTACATTTGCGGCATTTAGCAGATTTAGCTTATTGAGAGCAACTTCCATGTCCTAATTACAGGGACAGTCCCCCTGGAGCAATTCAGGGTTAAGGGTCTTGCTCAGGGACCCAGAGGTGGGAATCAAACTGGGAACCTCCAGTAAATTCCAATCAGGCTTCCGGCTTGGCCATAGCACAGAAACTGCTCTAACTAGAGTGGTGAATGATATAATGGTCTCGAGTGATGCAGGAAACATCACTGTTCTTGTTCTCTTAGATCTTAGTGCTGCGTTCGACACGGTAGATCACTCCATTTTAGTAAATAGGCTTCACTCCACTGTCGGCATTAGCGGAACAGCCCTTAAATGGTTCAACTCCTATCTTACAAACCGTTACTACTTCATCCAAATGGATGATTATGGCACCCCCTCACCTATGTCACTAGTTAAATATGGAGTCCCACAAGGGTCAGTGTTAGGCCCAGTGCTCTTCTCCCTCTACATGCTCCCACTAAGCACTATTATACGGAAGCATAATGTTAGTTACCACTCCTACACTGATGACACTCAGCTATACCTATCTGTTAAATCATGTGATAAAGCATCAACCGACACTTTAATTAGCTGCCTCAGTGATATTAGGGATTGGATGAATAACAACTTCCTCTCACTAAACCCCGAAAAAACTGAGCTGCTCTTGTTTTGTAGTAGCGATGTAGACAGGGCCAACTTCATTTCGCATATCCGGGATGCAGGGTTGAAGTTTTCAGTTAGTACTCTGGCACGTAACCTTGGTGTTATTTTCGATTCAAATCTTTCATTTAATCCTCATGTTAATGCAGTTGCGAAGACATGCTTCCTGCACCTTCGGAACATTGCCAAACTACGGCGTTTTTTGTCAATGGAAGACACAGCGAAAGTAGTACATGCATTTGTATACAGTAGATTAGATTACTGTAATGCCCTACTTTCTGGAAGCTCTCAGGGCACATTAAGCACCCTACAGCGCATTCAGAACACAGCCGCTAGGATTGTTAGCAGGAGCAGGAAGTACGACCACATAACTCCCATACTCTCCTCGCTTCACTGGCTTCCTGTTAGGTACAGGGCTGACTTCAAGGTCCTCCTCTTAACCTACAAGGCACTTAAAGGTCTTGCCCCAATATACCTAACCGAACTGCTTAAAACCTATACACCTAACCACCCACTTAGATCCCAGAATAAAGATCTCCTAATTGTCCCTCGCATAAATAAATGTATAGGAGCATGAGCTTTCAGTTACAGGGCCCCTAGATTATGGAACAGCTTGCCTGCTTTTGTACGGGATGCCGATTCAGTCTCAGTCTTTAAATCACGGCTGAAGACTTACTTCTTTAGTTTAGCTTACCCGCACCAATCACCATAGTGCACTATTACTAATGTCGCTGGTGCTGCTGTACATGCCATCGCACTGTTGTTTCATTTCTGTGTCTGTCACTACTGGATCCTGCTCATTACTGACCCCCTCATTCCATTTCTCTCCCCACATGTCCGGGGGGGCCCGCTGTGGTCATCACCTGAGTCCAGTGCCGGGCTACCATCTGGTCTGTGTGATGCATCTGATGCGCCAAGGGACCCTGGCGGCTCATCGGTACCTGGAAGAAACTTGGGACTCCTCACTGATCCTGGAGTTTAAAACCAAACTAACTTTTTTACTGTTAGTATACCCAAGGGTGTTGGGTAGCCGGTTGACCTTGGACCCTCAGAGGTTTTTTTTTTCTCCACATAGTGGAGTTTTTGGTTCCTCTCCTTCGTAGTCCTCCGGCTTTAACATCTATTACTGTAACCTGTTCCATCATCGACCATCAATGTAAAGTGCCTTGGGGCAACTTTGTTGTAAAAGGTGCTATATAAGAATAAACTGAATTGAATTGAATTTAACCTCTTGAGCCATTGGTCCATAGGCAAGTATCCTACCACTAGACCACCACCACCACCAAAGAGACCCATGACTCTTAAGTGATGTGCGAATTCCATAGATTGGACTCAGTTGTCCAGTGCAAAACAGCACATGATAAATTGTATTTTATTTATTTATTTATTTATCACACTACCTCCATCGGCTTGCCATCTTCCTGGTCCACATCCACAAAACATGATTCATGAAACCGTGCCAACCTTTTATTTCTGCAATGCTCACATGCATTGTAGATGCATAGCCTCTTCCACGGCAAGCTGACACCTTTTTATCACAGTCCAAATACTTTGTTGTTGTACTTAAGTATTGTTTTCAGGAATAAGCATTTTTATTGCTTGTTCATTTAACAGAAATAACTGCTTTCTTACATTTTCAAAATATGCTTGTTATTATTATAATTCACCTGAGGATAACTGTCCATTCTTGTTAATTTTCTTATCATTCTTCGACTTCCCAAGACTGATTTCAACATAAGTTGATTAACTTAAATACAGAAAACAGACAAGGCCGTGTGGTATACATCAGTGCTTATCACGCACTTCAGACATAACAGGACATAAAACACAAACACTATAAAATCAGCTGGAAACAATATAAATGATGTAACGTGAAACAGAGAAGAAAGACTTATTAGAAATTGTGTATATTAAATGTAACTTGATTTATGTGACTGGGAGAACTAGTGAGAACAAGTGAATTTAATGTTTTTGTGTTGAATGTTGTTTTATTTGACGTTAGAACGGTTTATTAGTCTTGAGAACCACACTATGCGTGTGTAGCTTTCTTGAAGTTTCCTCGCCACCCCATGAGAGGGCAGCGTGACAAAGCAAGTAATGTTGTACTTTGCCGTGAAGAAGATAAACTGTAGTTCCATCAACCGTACCCAAATTCTGTCGATTCTAGTATTCTCCGTCTCTAACGCTTACTCATTTTGCACTCTGTGCTGGTTGTCTCAGAACGTCACTAAAAACCGGATTGATATGCTTTAGATTTTAGAATGAGAGCGAGAAGTGTGACATAGTTGCGAGCGAAGAACGCGACCAAGATCTGCAAGCGGAATAACTATGCCTTTATGATGTTTTGTGTTTTTTATGATCATATCTTCATTTAATATTTAACATTGTAAGTATGTCATCGGGTATTTGAATACTCAGTGTTAATTTTAGCTCTCATCCCTACGAGCTCGGAATTTGACTGTAGGTACGAATTAGAAAATTTAAGTTAACGTCATGCACCGTTTTTACTATATATCATATCATTACCTTTTAATTAAGAAGCTAATGAATATTAGCTTTACTCTGTTTTAATGTCCATGCTGTCTTCTTATTTTGGTAGTTAAGGTTACCATTGACTAATGTCTTGCAGCCAGTGGATAGTGGATCTTAACATGAACCAAAGAAGGAGAGGGGGTGCCTCCTGTAAACCTAAGAGCCATTCTTCCACAGCATTCGCAGATGATACAGACCCAACCAGAATGTCAAGAGGTTCTGGACTTGAGGAGTACGTTAAACACAGTATCTGCATGGTGTCTGACTTTTTCTACCCTAATATGGGTGGAGTTGAGAGCCACATCTACCAGCTTTCGCAGTGTCTTATAGAGAAGGGCCACAAGGTTATTATAGCAACACATGCCTACGGTGACCGACGTGGAATTCGCTACCTCACCAGTGGTTTGAAGGTGTATTACCTCCCGCTACAGGTCTGTACTTTGCTGTCCATTAAGTTGATAGCTCATTAGCATAAGTACATGTTGGTTGGGGGGTGGGCAAAATTTTAACTTGTGCAGTTTCTTGCACACGTGACAATATGGGAGGAGTTCCTTTGGGGCAAAATAACATTGTTAGGCAGTCTACCTACTGTTTTCTTTTCTTTTAGGTGATGTATAACCAGTCCACAGCCACCACCTGCTTACACAGCCTGCCACTTCTCAGGTGTGTGTTTGTGCGTGAGCGTGTCACTGTGGTGCATGCCCACAGCTCCTTCTCAGCCATGGCACATGATGCCCTGTTCCATGCTAAGACAATGGGCCTCAACACTGTCTTCACTGACCACTCGCTTTTTGGATTTGCTGACCTCAGCTCAGTGCTGACCAACAAGCTTCTGACTGTGTCTCTGTGTGACACCAATCACATTGTGTGTGTGTCATACACCAGTAAGGAAAATACTGTGTTGAGAGCTGCCCTCAACCCTGACATCGTATCTGTCATCCCTAATGCAGTTGACCCAACAGACTTCACCCCTGACCCAAGTTGTCGTGATGACAGCAAGATTATCATTGTCGTAGTTAGCCGATTGGTCTACAGGAAAGGTAGATGGTGGGATATTTTTTTGATCACATAACACAAGTCTCATGTATTGGGTAGCATAAATTGATTAGTTTGTGTTTCCCAGGAATTGATCTGCTTGGTGGAATCATCCCAGAGCTGTGTGCCAAGCATCCTGATCTCTACTTTCTTATTGGTGGAGAAGGTCCTAAGAGAATTATTCTGGAGGAAGTTAGAGAAAAGTATCAGCTTCATGACAGGTAAAAAGTAAGTTTGTGTGTGTGTGTCTTTCCATGCATGACATGGATAATAAGAATGTTGTTGTGTGTCTAATGTGGTTGTCTGTAGGGTGCGTCTTTTGGGTGCCCTGGATCATAAGGATGTAAGAGATGTACTTGTGCATGGTCATATCTTCCTCAACACTTCACTGACTGAAGCCTTCTGCATGGCCATTGTGGAAGGAGCCAGTTGTGGCCTTCAGGTCTGTGTTTACTTTATGTAAAATTGTGTAGTGGTTTTACAGTTATGACTGAACTTTCATGCAAAGTTACATATCAGTACTTTGATTATCTAAGTAGTAAACCTAAAGAAACAGTTATTTTCTTGTGTGTAGGTGGTGAGCACTCGTGTTGGTGGTATACCTGAGGTACTTCCTGATAAGTTGGTGACTCTGTGTGAGCCCACAGTTAACTCCCTCTGTGCTGGCCTTGAAAGTGTCATTGCCAGGCAACGCTCAGGCAATGTACCATCCCCAGCAGCAATTCACCGCCAGGTCCAAACTCTCTACACTTGGAGAAATGTTGCTGAACGTACAGAGAAGGTGTGTGAGCATGAGTGAAATTTGTGTGGTCATAAAAAGGCATATTGGAAAAAAAATTTATATGACCCAATTTGGCTCAAAATATTACTTTCAACAGTTTTTTTCTATCTTTAAAGAAGATTATGGTTAATATAAAAACCTGTTGCAACAATTAGTTAACAATAATAATTAAAGCAACAGGGAATCTTGATTGGGAAAACTTGATGTTTGCTTTTTAAGTAGGTTAATCTTGCTCATGTGGGTGCACAATACAGTCTCCTTTTCTGTCACAAGAAGGCCGATGTGGCTGATTCTTGAATTTTTACACCTTTTTACAGATATTTGAAACCTACGAATCTGTGGAGTCAAAGCCAATAATATGGCACCTCAGCACTTCTTTCATACAGTTCACTACTTTGCCCAGAAAGACATTGCTATTAAAAAATGTATTTGCATGAGGTGAATGAAGACCAATATTTACATATTTATTTATGTAAACATTTTATATTTAATATTTTAAATATTGGGGGCAGCGGTGGCCTAGTGGTTAGGGCGTTGGCCGTATGACCGGGGGATCTGAGGTTCAATCCCCTTCCCAATAGGTTGCCCTGAGGTACCCTTGAGCAAGGTTCCGTCCCCGTCATGCTCCTCCCTGCGATGGGCTGGCGACCTGTCCAGGGTGTGTCCCCCGTACTTCGACCTGTGTGAGCTGGCATGGACTCCAGCACACCCCCGCAACCCCACTTCGGACAAGCGGCAGGAAATGACCGACCTGACCTGACTGACCGATTTTAAATATTTATTTAAATGTATATATTTACATAAATATTTATTTCCTTTAAAGTGACTGACCTAATTCAAAAGAGTGCCTTATAGTCTCACAAATAGTGTAATGAAGATCACCGGAGAAGCTGGTGAACAACAAATCACTGAATATCCCCTGAAGTTAAAATTTCTGTCAACCTATTAAAATTTGTCTGTTTTTGTATTGTAGGTATATGACCAAGCACATAGACAGCCTGTCTTGACATTGACCGCTCGTCTTCGAAGGCTACACTCCCACTGTGGTGCTGTTGCAGGCTCCATCTTCTCCTTTATAGCTGTCATTGACTTCCTCTTCCTGCTATTTTTGCAGTGGCTCTGTCCCGATCACCTCATTGATGTTGCAGTGGATGCATCTGGCCCACATAGCTACTGGGGAAAGAGGTTTAGGGAGGAAGAGCCAGCTTAGCATGTTGGTGCTGATGTCTGTAATAAGATACTTAATAGATTCTGTTCATTTACCAGTCTGCAATAGTCTGCAATTGTTGTGACATCTGCTGAAGGACATATTTGTCAAGTCAAGTCAAGTAGGATTTTACTGTCATTTCAGCCATATACACAGTACACAGTGAAACGAAATACCGTTCCTCCAGGACCCTGGTGCTACACACAAGACAACACAAGACACAACATAATACACAAAACAGGGCAACAAGGGCAGACAAGACCGACAACAACAGATGGCACGACTGTAGAACCGTACAGGGCCACAGTGTTGTAGAACAAAGCAGCCCGGGTAGATTTCAGTGTAACAGTGTGGTGGAGCAGTGTTATTGTTAAAACACATATCATATTTGTGCCCATATAAAGTAATGACCAGTTTTCCTTTTGTTGTATTGGCTATTGTTTTTTTGGGGGGCGGGGTTGTTTTTCTGAAGGGAGCACTAATGTCTTATGAACAGTAGTACATTGTTAACCTTTAGATTGTTGCTGTGTGACTATTAACATTGTCATTAGTGTGTTGCTTATTATCACAGCTGATCTGATCAGAGTCCTGTATCTTTTCTTCAACCATTTTAAAAAAGTATTCTTCTTTTCTAATGATTGAGTTAAAATTTTAGGAAATATTTGATCACACTAACTAGATCTCATTCCATCTTAAACTCTTAGGTTAATCTTAAAGTTCAGCAGCATGTCTCCATCCTTCCTTCTATTTCATAGCATGAAGAACTGGGATGTGTATCCCTGAGGCAATGATTAAAACTTCCATACTGTTGCTATGTTTATATTTGTTTAATGCAAATGGTGCATGCTTGTTTTCTGTAGCATATAATATGATTTAACTATATCTGCACTAGTTAACTCATAACACATCTCAACCTTTATTGTAAATGATGCGCTGCTATGGTTATTTTTGCTAGAACTAAGTTACCATTGCTTTCATCACTAAACAACTGTTATTATAATGTCCTAATGAATTTTATAACATTCTTTTTGAAAAATTTGTTTTTTTTTACTCTTTAGTAATTACAAAATGTTCTGTGTGCTCAGTGTTGAAGTAAATTAGAAAGCATAAAAAAAATTCATTTTGCATATATAATTGTGTTATTTGCCTATAGTCACAGGCTTTAGCATCGCAAAGTTTTATATGTAGCACCAAAATGACAGAAATAAACATGATTGAAGTCCAGACATTGCTGATAATGCATACATTCCTCTTTTCAAGGGCCTTTGTAAACACATTGTTCTCACCTTGCCTAACTGCTTTCACACATGCATTTACATTCTGCCTGGGATGTTCACATTCCTGCAGTTATAGTATGAATTACCCTAATGTTTATGTAAATAAAGGTTTATACAAATGCAAATGATCCAGTGAATCACAGTTTATCAGTTCACATTTGACTGAACAAGGGCCATCTGGGAGGTTATTTCTTTTTCAATATACACATCAACTGTTTCTTCACTGAATTAATGATAATAATGCTGGTAATTTTTGTTGAGCTGATCTCTGTAAAACCCTATTTGTGAGCAGGAACTATGGATTTGATTTTAGAAAAATGTTAGTGCTTAAAAGAGCAATAATTTGTTTCAGAAAACCTATGCGCCATTGTTATGTAGATGATCTTCTATCCTGGGTAGGGGAAGATGTGTGAACACACATCTGCATAAGTGGTGGGTGGTACTGTTGTGCTAAGGGCATGAATCTTATTTCTTGAAGGCCTTATAATATGACAGCCTACTACACCACACGGCTGCAGCTCAATGTAAGCACAAACTTTACTAAAATCTGAAAAATGGATGATGTGGTGTATGTATGGAGTCAACTGTGGCAGAATGACTTTCAGCTGTATGGGGGACAGATGTGCAACACGCTTATGGCAGGTGAATTCTCTAACATGTTTGTACTTCTCAGGCCTTTGTAAGTGGTTGTGTGCAAGTCAGCTCTCTGGCAAGTCAGGCACTACGTTACAAGCATGGTGAACTCACTTAATCTCACCTATTTTCTATCTTGTCATGGTCCTATATTAGATTTGATACAACTGATTTGCATTCTTAGTAACAGTGTCTTTGTATTGCTTAGAATAAGAACAATCTACTTAACCAACTTACCTGACTAAACTGCTATAAAATGCATTTTTCATTTTCATCAATCACAGTCCAAGTTGAGGCAGGAAAAATTAAGATATTTGTTTTTACAAATTTAAATATGTCACAGTGTGCTTTTCTGACAATATTCTGGATATCATCAAAATTTAAAGTTCTTTTCTTTTAGAAAACTTAAAATATGTAAGTTTACTTAAGAGAGTATATTCAAGTTTGGGATATGGTCCATGTGCTCCAGGAACTTGGTCAGACAGAAGTCCTATACACGAGGCGGCTTTGCAAGGACGCCTACTCCCTCTGAAGAGACTCCTCTCTCAGGTACACAAATAACAAACATGCAATTTATATAACCAATAAATATGGTCTTTCATGTGGTCTTTGATGACTAGTTTTAGATAATTTATCAGACTTTTATTTTAACAGCATTCAGTCAAGTATTCAGTAGTGTGTGAATATTAGTACATGTTGATATTGATAAAGCAGCCTTTAAACACTGCACAACAATAGGCAAGAGACTTGTAATTCAGAAATGGCAAAAAAAAAAAGTACCAGAAAGTAAGAAGTACCAGAAAAACATTACTTTCAATAATTTTATGTTTATTTCTTATAAAGTTAGTGTTGCTTTCCTACATTTTGCCTGAAGTGTACAATAACATATGTAACATTTTAAATTGTAAATCTGGCAACTATCTTCTTTAGGACCATCCAACAGTCCTCAGCCATTATATATACAGTCTCTTTTTCAACAAGAGACGGAGTGCATGTCATGTCAGTAATGCATGAATGGTTCATAAGCTAGAATAAATGTTCAATACTTGTGTTTGCACAGGGACTGCCTGTTGGTGTGGTCACACTGAATGGCATCACTCCTTTACATGAGGCTTGTCTTGGTGGCCATTTGGTATGTGCCAAACTTTTGCTGGAACATGGAGCTGATGTATGTTCTTAACTGCCCCATATGTTTACACCTTTTCATTTTCTCAGAATAACTTCTTTCCTGTTAATGTTTTTGCAATCATAAATATGTCTGTGATTCAGCTATTTTCTACGTATAAATCTTCTCTCAGGCAAACGCTGTATCTGTTGATGGAGCCACACCCATGTTTAACGTATGCTACAGTGGAAAACCAGCACTCCTCTGCCTGCTTCTGATGCACAGCTCTGTCCACCACCCAGCTCACCTTATGAACTCACCTATTCATGAAGCAGCAAAAAGAAGTGTGTTTAACTAATGTAGATATTTCGGGAAGTGTGGATTCTAAAGTACTGAACAGTGATATGCAATATGGCTTTATACTGATTATTTTTCAAAGTGGTTTAAGCACCTAAAAGGTTCGAAGGCTGATGAGTTCTGACACACATCACAATAAGGTGTTATAACAGTAGTAAAAAAAAAAACAGTTATAATAAAGAAATTATGACCAAATTAGTGCTAATTACTTAATCTGAATTTAATATGTTTCTAATAATAATTTAATATGATTAGGTATCAGACTGTAGTTTATGATCATTGACATGAATGACTGTTCTCTGGTGTAAAAATATATGAATTCATTTTAGATCACACAGAATGCATGGAGATGCTGCTGTCTCATGGTGTGAATACTGATATGGAGGTAACCGGAGTGGGGACGCCACTGTATTGTGCATGTGAGGCCAGGAGTACTGAGTGTGTGCAGAGACTTCTAATCTTAGGTCAGTTCACACATGCATTTATTTACTCAAACATGCAGGCACAGGGAAACATGCATTCCACAAAGCAGCATGCTGCTTATTAAGACCACTGAACAAGTATGTTTTGCACACAAAGACACAAAATAGCCTTAAACACATGCAACTATGGAATATTCAGAAAATTACAGAAGTTGCTAAGTTGTGAAATGGTCCGAACAAAAATCCATATCTATTCAACCATATGTATTTCATCTACAGCCCCTATTGACTGGCCCAGAACAAGTACTGGACTGTAATTACAAATACTGTGCTAGTGCAAAAAGAAGCTTATAAATGGTTAAACAAACTGTATTAGCATTCATATTTCTATTTCTATTTTACTTATTTTCCCTTATAATGAATAAAGATAAAATAGTTTAAATATAACTCTTAGCTTCCACATGACTCCTGTGGTATGGATACTGTGTTTAACAAAAATGTAATTGTAGTATGCTGTTACAATATCCTGTAATGTATTAGTTGATTTTTGTTGTTTCAGGAGCTGATGTGAACTATGGTCGTGACCATGACACGCCACTTCATGCTGCAGTCAGAGCAGGTGGGATCAAGGAGGTGAAGCTGTTGCTGGAGCATGGGGCTGATAGGCATTGTAAGAATTCAGAAGGCAATTCACCTCTAGACCTGGCTACAGATGAAATCAAACATCTACTGCAGCAGCCAGGCAAGAAAACACCCTAATATCAGTATATCAGTAGTATAAATATTCACTTTTTTCCTTATCTTCTATGTTTTGTTCTTGCATTTTAGGTCTGTGTTCATTGTCACAGTTAAGCAGGTTGTGCATCCGTCGTACCCTGGGCCAGAAAAGACTGAACAAAGCAAGAGGGCTCTGTTTACCACATATGTTGCGTGAATACATTCTATATCAATAAACCCACACTTCAATCTGACATTAAAAAAAAAAAAACAGCAGCAAATATTAATTATTTTTGTTGGCCATCTAGGAAAAACAGAAACCGCAGTTTCTGTACCCAAGTACTTTTTTCTAAAGTGAACAACAGACAAAGAAGTATATTCTTTGGCGACAAAGAATATTATCTAGGAATACAATGAGTATTCACATAAAACTATTTGTGTGTTGATATTTGTTTTGAAAGTGTTGTTTTTGAGAAATTCTAGATTTTTTTTGTAGTAATAAAAATATATCCAGTATTATTCTGTCTTATGTTATTCAAACAACAATTTGTTTTTTGCAAAACGATAGCTAAATCATGTCAGTTTTATTTATACAGACAACTTTTGTTATCACAAAGCAGCTTTACAGAATCCAGGACTGAGCCCCTCGTGAGTAAGCTGAGGAAACAGCGGCAAAACTCACTAAGACTGGAGAAAGAAACCTTGGGAGGAACCAAGACTTAAAAGTGAAACCTATCCTCCTCTGGGAATAAAAAAGGAAAAGAAAGTGAAAGTGCATTTTATAAATGAATAGATGTGTTCTAGTAAAGTATGAGTTACTATAAAGGTCCGTTAGAGTTTGTAGCTGGAAGTTTATGAAGGCTTTTACTAGAACATCCTGACAGCAGGGCATTACAATCATCTAGTCTTGATTATAAAAGCGTGTATCAATATTTCTGCATCATGTAGTATGAGGGCCCTTGTAAGTTTAGTAATGTTTCAAAGCTATTTTAGTAATATTTCCAATGTTCCATCTAAAGAAATATCCAAGTCAATTTTGATGGCCAGGCTTTTGACAGTGGGTTTAAGATTAACTGTAAAATGTTTAAAGTCTAGCATTCAACCTGTTTATCTCTAGCAATTTTATAACCTAGCAAAAGAACCTCTGTCTTTTCAGAATTTAACATAAGAAAATTGAGTAACATCCACTCTTTTATTTCTCTCATACAATCCTCAGTCTTTTTTTATTTGAGTTTATCATCTGGTTCAGCTGAAATATATAATTGTGTGTCATCAGAGTAACAGTTGAAGCTGATTCCATATTTCTGGATAACTGAACCCAGAGGGAGCATGTATAACATGAAAAGTAGAGGACCTAAGACAGAGCCTTGCGGGATTCCATAATTGACTTTTGTAAAATGACGTTTCAACATTCACATTTTCAAATTGATAGCGGTTGGTCAAGCATGAATGAAACCAGGAATGGGCTGTTCTTGTTATTCCAACCAGGTTTTCTAGTCTGTGCAGTAAGATATTGTGGTCTATGGTATCAAACACTGCACTAAGGTCAAGGAGGACTGGTAAGGATACCGACCCTATTGTCAGATGTCATTAATAGATTGTTTACTGTTTTAACTTGTGCTGTTTCAGTGCTATGTCATGGACAAAAACCAGACTAAAATTTCTCAAATATGCTATTTTTATGCAGATATGAGAACAACTGCTGGACCACAGCTTTCACAAGAATCTTTGATGCATATGGCAAGTTAGAAATTGGTCGATAATTTGTTAAATTGAATGGATCAAGATTAGGTTTCTTAAGTAAAGGCTTAATAAGCAACTAGCCTTAAGTTAAGGTTATTTTGAATACTTTTGGCACATAACCTAGATTGAGAAATGAGTTTACTATTACTAATAAAGGCCTGAATATTACTGGCATGACCTATTTAAGTAATCAGATAGGGAGTGAATAGAGGATGCAAGTAAAAGATTTGAAAAGATTTGAAAGAGGTAATGTCAATCTGCAGAGTTGTATTAAAGTAGGTTAATCCCTCTGTTGGTCTTAGGTTTTGATCTATATCTGTATTGGCAACAGATGTGGTGGGTTTGTTATTTGGTTTTGGATTTAGTGTCGAATTATCTTATTGTCTTATTGCTAAAGAAATCCATAGAATTATCGCTATTGTACATTGATTGGTGTATCATGGAACAAGCTTTTTAAAAAGGAATCTAATTCTTTTGCATTTTAAGGGATCTACATTATCTAATGTGGTACGAAACATGTTCTCTAAACATACAGTTAGATTTTCCAGCTCCTCTGGACCAGATGGTAAACTAAATAATAAGCAAAATAGTTAGATGAAATGTTCATTTTCAGTTTGAAAACTTAACAGCCCATTTATTTATTTATTTATTATTTGGATAGAGGGTGGTAGTTACTATTAGCTAATTATCATCCATCCTTCCTCAGATAATGAAGAATCCGCAGTACTTAATCTAACAAGTGACAGACAGCATTATTGATCCGTCCACAGCTGGCTGTACTTCGGTAATCAGATGCTATGTCGAGACTGAAATTTCATAAAGCTGATTTCTTCTCTACCTTTGTGTCTTTTATTTTGGAAAGTGATCTAAATATTTGTGTTGGACGAAATGGAATATGTGATAATCCGTGAACTCTCTGAACTATGAATTGACATCTTTCATTTCAGAAGAAAAGTTTGTACAAACATTTTCTTTTCAAACAATTTTGCTCAATTTGGAATCTGGTCTATTTTATATATAGTATGCATATAATCTTTTCCACGCCCCCGTATAATGGAAGTCATGCCCGCTCATTGCTGCCCAGCCCCCGCCCCCCAGTAAGGCTCTCGGACGGTGGAGTTGCCTCCTTTACCCAACAGTAATCATTCAAAAGGGACTGCGCGTCATCCTCAGAGCGCTGCTAATTTTTTGCAGTGTTTTTAATTATCACGGCGTAAATGAAGATGATTGAGGTAGGAGTCGTTTTCTTTCCTTTTTGAAATTCCTAAATGGTGTCTTTGGTCGTCTGATTTTAGACATTTAGGGAAACCAATACGATTTTGTCCTCGCTGGAAGAAGGAAAACGCTGACGTCCTGTTTTTCTCTGTTATTCGATAAAATTGCTCACGTTTCCCATGTTTATCAGTCGAAATGTGTTGCTAGCTGGCTGGTTGCCATACGGTTTATCGAACTGGAAGTGGCCATTGCAGCCCTTGCTGATCGAGGCCAAGGCTCTTGGAAACGATATAATTCTTTTTGCCACCTCTCAGCACGAATGAGCAGCTTCGTCTCCTATGTCAGCTTTATGAACATATTTAATGCAGCAGCGGCTTTCTTTTCTACATGTCTGTTAAATTATCCTTAATTTGTTCAAAAGTTAATGATGACCGATTTTATAGACTGAGCATATTAGCCTGTCTTACGATCCACTTAGCGCCAGTTGTGACGGACAGATGTTGTCAAATAGAAAGAAGCTTTTAAATGAAAAGTATTGAGAATATGATCCATGTTTAAGGGGTACTTTGTTTTGCATGTATTACTCTGGTAATCAAAAATTGGCTTTGGGGTAAGCTGGCTGTTTATTATCATTTTTTAACTAACAGCTTGCAGGTCAGAACTGTAGGCTTTTGAGGATGGGGACACGCTGGTTGCACTGGTAGCAGGACCCTTAACATTAGCTACCATTTTTATTTTTGTACGCTGAAGACATTTTTCAGCACGTGTGTGTGTGTGTGTGTGTGTGTGCACGCGTGTTTTTTAAACATATACAAAGAATGTCCAGGTTGAGCATGAAAGATAGAAGTTAATATAATCATACACTTCTCTTTCTTTCGACTGCTACCGTTAAGGACTGCCACAGCCAATCATCTAATTATCTGTCTTCATTTAGTTTGTACTCTTCCTCTTTTGCACCAACAACCTGGATGTCTGGGTTTGGGTTCAGGGAAGTGTGGGAGACATCCCAAACATAAATTCAGTTGGTCTGATGTCAAATAAAATGGTGTGAAGACTCAAGTCTTATAAGCACTTGATTAAAACAACTTCAGCAATTATGACAGCCTTGGTTCAGGGAGGGATTCCATATCAATAATCAGTTTCTCTGAATATTATTGGCAAAATCATATAAGCATAACTTGTTAGGGGGAGCATCAATGCATATCCACTTTCAACTAATGCAGCTAACTTTTTCTCCAAAATGCCCCACCTGAGCTGTCCTCCTAATATACTCATTTTTAATCCTGTCCATGCTACATTTACTCTCTTCTCTTCCACACTTGCAGTTATTCAGAACTGTTGAACTGTTGAGAGATGAGCAAGGTACCATCCCCATCACTACTTCCAAGGTGCTTTCAATAGCTGCCCCCTGGTTTACCTACTATTAATAAAATTTGATCTTGTCCCTAGACATACACACATTAATTGCTTTAGTGATATTTTTCTCCTAATTCTGCTCTCATCTGTGAAAAGCACAGGGTGCCTGTGCCAGGCCTGCCAATTCTGGTGTTCTCTGGCAAATGCCAGAGCTCCATGGTGCCGGGTAGTGAGCACAGGGCCCACCAGAAGACGTCGGGCCCTCAGCCCACCCTCATGAAGTCTGTTTCTAATGTTTTGGTCAGAGACCAAGCATGGAGCTGGACTGCCTGTGCGACCTCTGTAGGGTCCATGTATCGCCTTACACTACCAGCAGTGACACTGACCCTAGTCAAATGAGAAACTACTGAAAAGCAGTCAAAAAAGATGAGGAGGGAAAAAATGTCTGTCCTCCACCAGCATAACCATTTCTGTTTTTGGGGTCGTCTCATTTTTGCCCCTTTAGCGCACCTGCTGTTAATTTCATTATCACCAAAACAGCTGACACATTAACAATGCCTTCAGCTAATTAACTGACCAAATCAACATCCCAGAAGTTTAACTGACTTACATTTGTGGCATTTAGCAGACACTCTTATCCTCTTGGATTTAAAAAATTGGGTGGTGGTCTAGAGGTAAGATACTTGCCTATGGCTTAAGAGATCTCAGGTTTGAATCCCACCTCTGGCATTACCACCACTGGGTCACTGAGCAAGACCCTTAACCCTGAATTGCTCCAGGGGGACTGTCCCTGTAATTAGGACATGGAAGTTGCTCTGGATAAGAGCGTCTCCTAAATGCCACAAAAGTAAATGTGAAAAAGCAAATAGGTAAGAGCCATCCATTGGATAATTATTGCATGGATGATTGTTTCAGCTGGCAACAATATTTAACTGATGCAGTGAGTAGCTTCACATTACTTATACAACCATGTCGGAAGACAGATTCTGTGGTTGTGGAAAGGATGTTAATCTGTTTCAGAAGGGTCAAATTATTGGCATGCATCAAGCAAAGAAAACATCTAAGGAGATTGCTGAAACTACTTAAATTGGGTTAAGAACTGTGCAATGCGTTATTAAAAACTGGAAGGATAGTGGGGAAATATCTTCGCGGTGGAAATGTGGTTGGAAAAAATCTTGAATGACCCTGATCAGCAATCACTTAAACATCCCTGATGGCACGGGCATTCATTGTGCTCAAATTGTGAAAGAGTGGTTCAGGGACCATGAGGCATAATTTTCACAGATGGATTGGCCACCTTGGAGTCCAGACCTTAATCCCATAGAGAATCTCTGGGATGTGCTGGAGAAGAATTTGTGCAGCAGTCCAACCCTCCCATTATAAGATGAAAAATTAAAAAATGTTGTGACATTACAGAAGCTTATCGAAATGTTGCCACAGCGAATGCGTGCCATAATCAAACCTAAAGGCGGTTCAACAAAATATAGTGTGTGACTTTTTTTTTGGTGGGCCAGTGTGTGTATATATATATATATATAAAAAGATACTGTGCATAGTATGAAAGGTAGCAGTTCATATACAAGGTAGCAACCATACACTTTTCTTTCTGCCTCCAGTAATGCCTTGCGTTACTACCCTTTTGCACACAAAATATCTGCCTTTCTTCTCTCAATCGTATCATCTAGCTATCTCCCTTTACCAGTCATACTGCCAATTTTCAAAGTTCCTACCCTCACTTCCACTTTTCTACCCTTCCTTCTCTCCTCCTGCCTACATACAATCCTTCCTCATCAACTTCTTCTTTTCTGCAAATGGTAGCCCGATTTATAACAGTGCCGGTAGCGTTGACCTATCCGGTATGTAAATTTGTTTTGTTGTCTGCATATTTATCTGGCAAACGATTTACACCAGATGCTTTTCTTGATTAAATTCTCCTGGGAATGACACCAAGACATATACTGGCTTGTGTATCTCTAGAGGCTGATTTAATAGAATCATGTAAATTTACATTTCACTTGACATTAATGTGGTGATGTAATCAAATCTTTTCTAAAGCATTTGGCCTAGAGATGGTGACATTTCCAAAGCCTTTTAATATTTTATTTTCTCTTTTGTTTTCGTCATCTGCTTTACAAGAAGCCCCAGTGCTAATGAACCAAAAAGGTTAAGGTAAAGGAAGTCACCATGTAAATTGCTCTTTCTTTGTTAGTGAGCCGTGTGTGGGCATGTGTTTTGTAACATCTAAGAAATAAGGTGTGTGTGTTTGCTCAGGGCACTGTGTACACCTAATGGTGTGTGTACAAAAGGCGGGAGCCAGTGAGACCTTATCCTGTAGTGTAAGAAATGGCTGCACTGAACAAATACACTAAAACTGGTTTCTGACAAAGCACTAAATGTAGAGCTTATGTAAGCAATTCAGTCAGATGCAGATATTTTGGCCTTGGTTCCGGCAAACTTAACAACGGTTTATAATGTTATCAACATGTTTTGGTTTTTTTGTGTTTTTTTGTGTGCATGAACACTTTGATAGTATGAAATATCACTGTTTATACTATATTAACATTACCTATTATATCTAATGGTCCAAAACTACATAATCTAGGATACGCACACAAATACACACAGATATAAAGGAGCTAACCTACTTTGTCATATCAGCAATTTCTTGCACTAAGAGAGTTGGCATCTTTGAGAGGCAGGGAGGCTGCGTTTGTTCATGGTGATGTATGGCAAGAATGTTGGTTGAGTTTTTGTAGGCTTATGTCTTGGGTAACTATGGCACTATGAAATAAAGAAAAATCAGCATATCAATATCAATACAGGGATGGCAGCTGATTAGTTCTCATGGAGAGTTTAAAACCATCTGACTTACTTTTGAAAAATGAATCTAGATGTTTTAAATTAAAAAAAATTAAAATGCTTATTTCTTTAAGCATATCAAATTAAGACATGATGGTTTTAGTTTAATTAAAATTCATCTGTGTCTATATTTTGCACTGAAGCCAATTGCATTTGCTATATGAAATGCAATCTTTGTCATGTGCTTTTTGATCAGTTTACCATTTTCAATAGGCAGTAATAGACTAAACACTTCTTGTTCCATTTATGTTTTTACATATTCAGTTTATCTACTCAGTTATTCTGCATGTTTTCTGTCACTGCTGGTGTTGTCAGGTGGAACAACTGAATTATCAGGTGTTGCAACCATAAATCTAAAAAGTAAGAGTTTGACGTGAGTAAACAATTTAAATCTTTGCTTCGGAAAGCACAGTTTTTCTTTTTGTGCCATAGAAGAAAGTGGTCAGTCAGAAACTCCACATACTTTTCAGAGGTAATAATCAGGGACATTGGCTGAAAGGGGCTGACCAGCTCTCTCCCCATGATTCGGGCCCAAAACATGACTCTGCCACCTCCTTGCTGACGTCACAGCCTTGCTGGGACATGGTGGCCGTCCACCAACCATTCACCACTGCATCCATCTGGACCATCCAGGGTTGCATGGCACATTCAGGTTTGCACGGCACATCAGTGAACAAAACTGTTTGAAAATTAGTCTTCATGTAGTTCTGGGCCCACTGTGAGCATTGGTTAGGGGAGGCTGAATAGAAGGTTTATGCATAACTGCAAGCCTCTGGAGGTTCCTACACCTTGATGTTTGCGGGACTCCAGGGGCACCAGCAGCTTCAAATACCTGTTTGCTGCTTTGTAATGGCATTTTAGCAGCTGGTCTCTTAATCCAATGTATTTGTCTGGCAGAAACCTTCCTCATTGTGCCTTTATCTGCACAAACCCGTGTGTGCTCTGACTCAGCCACAAATCTATTAACAGTACGATGATCACGCTTAAGTTTTCATTAAATATCTATGGTTTTGATCCCTTGTCCAAGGCATTCAACTATTTCACGCTTTTCGGCAGCAGAGAGATCCTTTTTCTTTCTCATATTGCTTGAAAATGATGATCTGCTTAATAATGTGGAACGTCTTTCTTCAGTAGTTTTTCCTTTTAATTGGGCTCACCTGGCATTTGCATAATAATTTGGAATGTGGTGTATGAAAACAGACACACGCAATCACAAAGATCACAGTATGGAGTCGTGGTGGTCTAGTGATAGGATAATTGCCTATGGGCCTATGGATCAAGAGGTCGCAGGTTTGAATCCCACCTCTAGCACTACCACCATTGGGTTCCTGAGCAAGAACCTTAACGGGTTGTCACTTTCACGTGGAGAGTATGTTCACACTCGTAGGATGCTTCCTCAGCAATTGACGCACAGCAAATGGGAGAACATAGCGTAGATGCGAGCTCACGTCATTGTTAACGAGGCAAGAGAAAACAAAAATCGTCTCAGCTGGCGTAAAAAGAGCATCCGCACCACGGGAGCATCACATAATGCTCGTTAGCCAAGGTAAATGTTTGCAACCCAAACTTTACTCGTATCAGAAGAAATGGCAACCCAACGCTCGTAACCCAAGTTAAATTTTATTGAAAAATTTTAAATATTGAAAAAAAGTTAAAATATTCGTGAGCCGGGTTACTCGTAACCCAAGGTACCACTGTATTTGTAAAGCTGTTTCATTACTTTAGTAAAGATAGCATATAGTAAAGATTAAATACTTGGCCGATAGTCTTACATTCTTACAGTATTGTATATAGAAAATATTCCAACAAACTAACAATGTAGAAGGTATTGTAGACACAGTAAAAAAAATATGCAGACATTTCACTAAGCATAAAAATTAGGAATGCATGCTAACTTATGTTATTTCTAATTGAACAGAGTGGATACAGTCGTCTGCAGGTGAAAAAAAGGGCACACCTTCATTCAGCTTTCATCCAGTGGCAGAAGATTCAGGATAAGGCCCACGTCTTAAAGGTCTTTCTTAGTGACCTTTAAACACTGAAGCATGTATTAGAAATATACAATGACTGACTACATGATATAGCTAATCTAACCTGTATTTAAGTCCTGTGACTATACATATGAACTGTCATGGCCAAGCCATCTGAGGTTCTCAATCTGTCCTTCCTGCTGGAACATGAGCGGGAAATGATCCTCACCGTCCTACAGAAGGATGAGAAACTACGCAACAGAGAGGAGAAACGAATACGGTAGCTTAATCATGTTTTCTGCTTCATTCCATCATGTTTTCCAACTAGTCAGTTTTAGCATTTTACCTGCATAAACACATGTTCCAACCATACTGTTAATTACTGAGTTTCAGAGGGTGTGTTAATGCTGGGGAAACATTAACATCTGAAGTGGGCCTTCAGGATGGTCTTTGGGAAATGCTTCTATTTACTGTGGCTTGGAATTCCATGAATCAAGATCAAACTGGACAATGCAATATTTATCATAGGAAATTGTTACAGCATTAACACTGAGAAGCTGCATGTTTCTTTACAACATAGCATAATTGCATAAGTGCTCAATTTTGGCAAAAATCATAACCCTGATTACTTTGGTCAGTATTGCGGAACAATTATTATACAAAATTACTCTGTTTTAATTAAACTTATTTACATTTAAGATTTTTAAAGCCATTCTATTTTAAGTTTAGTTTCAAAAAGAAGAAAAATAAACAAAATACACATTTACATGAATAATATTTATATACGTTTCTTATACACACACATATATATATATATATATATATATATATATATATATATATATATATATATATATATATATATATATATATATATATATATTACACATATACTGTATAAAAGTTTTAGGCAGGTGTGGAAAAATGCTGTAAACAAAGAATGCTTTCAGAAATATAAATAATGATTGTTTATTTTTCTCAATTTACAAAATGCAAAGTGAGCGAACAAAAGAAAAATCTAAATCAAATCAATATTTGGTATTTTTCTGTTTTACCACTAAACCTGCATCAATTCTTCTGGACCCCACAGAGCCCTGATCTCAACATCATTGAGTGTGTCTGGGATTACATGAAGAGACAGAAGGATGTGAGGAAGCCTACATCCACAGAAGAGCTGTGGTTGGTTCTCAGATGTTTGGAACAACCTACCAGCCGAGTTCCTTCAAAAACTGTGTGCAAGTGTACCTAGAAGAATTTATTTGATTTAGATTTCTCTTTTGTTCATTCACTGCATTTTGTTGATTGATGAAAATAAATGAACACTTCCATTTTTGAAAGCATTCTTTGTTTACAGCATTTTTCACACCTGCCTAAAACTTTTGCACAAGTACTGTGTGTGTATGTGTATATATTATTATATATACACAAATATATCTACATACATATATATGTGTGTGTGTGTATATATATATATATATATATATATATATATATATATATATATATATATATATATATATATATATATATATATATATATATATATATAATTAGATGAATCACATGGGCTGAGTTGTTAGGCTAGGCTGTCCTTAGGCTAGGACAATTTCTAGAGTAGTTTCCACTATGAAGTAAAGAAAAATCAACACAGAGCAGCTCACAATCAACAAAATCAGCACATCAACACAACAGAGGCATGACAGCTGATTAGTTTTAATTGATAGAGTGAAAAATTGTCAGACTTCCATCAACTAGAAACTGTAAAGAGAAAAGAAAATTTAAAGACAACAGTGGAGGCAAGAGAAAGCACAGGGAAAAGGAATAGGACAATTGAGGAAAACCTGAATTGAGGTAATATATAATCTTTGAATCTAGCGGCTGATTTAATAAATGAATCTGGATATTTCAAACAAAAAGTTACAATGAACATAAGCTGATTTCTTTAAACATATTAAACATGACTCTTCAATTAAAATTCACCACAATGTCTATATATTATACTGTAGCCTTCTGCATTTGCTATATCAAATGGGATCTTATGTCATGCATTTTGTCTTTTAAACAATTTACCTTTTACTTTGATAGGCTGATGTATCATTTAATTTAAAATAAATTAAATGAATTATACACACTGTTGCAGGCTATTGATAATGTCTAAAGTAATCTTTAGAAGGTTTTAGCCAGAAACACCAGCCATCTAACATGATTTCAGAGACTAGTGCATAATACATAATGTGGAGTTTAAAATAAAGCACTTTAGGTTAATATCTTTGAGCAATAATGTATATAGAGGCCAGTTAAAAATTCATAAAAATGTAATGGATCTTTTTATTGCCCACATGGTGATGTTGATCGGATATTTTTTAAATAAAATATATTAGTAAATGATTCAGTAAAATAAAGAGTATAGAAACAAGGTAGGTGTATCACATAATCATAACAATACTCTCAGTTATGTTAAGTTTTGCCAGTTACATTTTCTTTGATTCACCCAGACTGAACTTTTCTTGTTCATTTCTTATAACAAACCGTCTGTCTAAATCTCTTAATTGTTGTATCTTAAGCTGTAATTTGTTGCATGTATGCATTTTTGCTTGTTAATAAAAAGTGTAAACAGTGATTCTTTTGTAGAAAGCTGAAGAATGAACTACTTGAGTTGAAGCGAGGCAGCCGGCGCAGCAACCCAGAGCAGCGTGAATGTGGTGTGTGTATGCGTGCTCTGGGCCTCATTCTACAAAGAGGAAATATTTGTGATAATTGCCAGCGTCGCATCTGCAGCTTTTGCACAGCCATGTCCCTACATAGCAGCTACATCAAGTGCAGTGTTTGCGCCAAGACTGCGTGAGTCATTTTGAAATATGCTCTCAATATTGGGCCCATAATATGCTAATTATTGGTCATAGGGCTAATTTCCCTTAATAGATATCTCCCTTCTCAAATGCAAAGGTACTTAAGCTTGAGTAAAACATTTCAGTATTATTTACTTTCTTACCACCTCACAATACAGCTTGGGAGACATAAATGGCATCTCACTTCTCTTGGCGCAGCAAAGAAAGCAATCCTGGAACCAAATGTAGGCCGTCCACTGGTCTGGGTCCTGGTGTGTGTTTGTTCCACAATTAAATTGAAAAGCCTAAAGCTAAATATTCCATCCATTATCTGCCGCTTGTCCCAAACGGGGTCACGGGAGTGCTGGTGTCCAACCCAAGCGCACACAGGCGAGGATGGGGGGCGCACCTGGACAGGTTGGCCATCATGAGAGTGGGGACAGGGGGCGGCACCTTGCTCAAAAAGGAGTACCTCAGGGCAACCCATTAGGAAGGGTTGAACCCCGATCCGCCCGATCATGTAACCGACGCCCTAACCACTAGGCCACCACTGCCCCACAAAGCTAAATATTATGACTGATAATTCAGCATTGTAAAATTTCGTAAATAGAAAGTAAAGCATAGGAAAAAGTTTCCTACTAGTTTCCAAGTCTAAAACAAACAAAAAACCAGGAAAAGCTTTCATCATTTTACAATCTACTACAAAGTTTACTTTAGCCTGAAAAAAAAGAAGAACCAAAACAGACAAGGTAATAGAACTACTGGAACATTGCTTTGAAATATTGTTGGTTCACATAATCTATTGCAAGGTTAGAAATTGTATGCAGAGTACCAGCTAAATTTTAGGGCTATTAAAGTTAAATTCATCTTAAGAATAAGCATATCTTTCATTATAAACGTTATTTACAGAAATTGTCAAATTAACCAATAAACAGTCACAAACCTTGATCCTTATGTCAAGTAGGATGTTGAGCTGTGACTGTTTGTTTTCTTTAGAGAGTTGAGGGTGGTCACAGGAGAGTGGTTTCTAGAGGAACGAGCCAAACGCTTTACAATCCCAAGCAGCGATGTGGTGAAGCATTCCATACTTAACAGTCAATCAGGTGAGTACCACATGATTCACAAAAATATAACAGTGCACTGTGTACCCGTTGTGCAATTTGCAATAGTTTGCAGAAAGTTTACTGCTTGTGCAGGGTTTGCCCCAATTTCATAAAGGCCTATTCAATGATGTTAAGAAACTGCTTAAAATTAGATTTGTTAGATTTGTTTTTATCTTATTTATGTTTGTTTTTTGTTTGAAGATGGAAGAACTGCCCAGAGAAAGGTTTCCCCATCTAATCTAGATTGGACTGCCACACCCCAATCTGAGAAAAATATGCGCAAGAATAAAGTGTAAGGAGTTTGATTTTTATGTGTGTATAGCCTACATTATTGATTCCTAGTCTGTGTTAATATGTTCTTCCTGCTATTAATACTGTTAATAGTAACACTGATAATAGCCATAGCAAGAATATGCCCATGTTTAGTCTAGCCAGGTAGCCTGAAGAGTGCACCTCAAGGGTACCAAGACTGATGTGAATTATTGGTAACAGCTACTGGCTACAGCACTTACAGTAATTTCCATGATATACAGTATATCACAATATATGTATATATAATTTTTATACACCAGATAAGTTACAGCAGTCAAAAACATTGTTTCATACAAAGCACTGCATTAAACAATCATTTTTTGTGAAACAAGCAGTGATCACTGCTATTAGAATGATATTTGTATGCTCAGACATATTTTGACAAATGTGTCATGATAATAATACAGCAATATTGTTATATTGCTCTCCGTTTGAATATCACAAAATGTTATTGTCATTTATGTGGGTATGTCTCAGGACAAAAGCACTGGCTGTAGAGTCATCAGGGCTACCAACCACACCCAACAATATGCGCTCAAACCAAGGCCTTTCTACCACACAAGCTGAAGGGAGAAAAAGGGTAGTTGCCTGCTTCACACCACCACATTGACACATTATTGTTTGGACAGCAGGCCGGCATTTATTGTGTGTGTGTGTCTGTTTGTTTGTTTGTTTTTGTGTGCATACTTGCATGCATATGAAGCCTGATGGAGCAGAGTGTGTCCAGTCATCACAGTAGTGACAGCATTCCTGAGAAAATCTGCGGTGAGCGGTACCAAACAGACTCAGTCACACCCTCTATTGCTGTGTCCAGAGCCTCCCTCTCTTCAGGTATAGAATAACATCACACCCTGTGTTCATGTGCACCTGACAGTATTCAACACATGCACATACTAACACACCTACAGCTGTGGCCAAAAGGTTTGAGAATGACATTGAAAGTATTGGTTTTCACAAAGTTTGCTGCTTCATTGTTTTAGATCTTTGTCAGATGTTTCTATGGTATACTGAAATATAATTACAAGCATTTCATAGTTTTCAAAGGCTTTTATTGACAATTGCATTAGGTTTATGCAGAAATCATTATTTGCAGTGTTGGCACTTCTTTTTCAAGATATCTGCAATGCACCCAGGCATGCTGTCAACCAACTTCAATCAATCCTTCTTGTACAATCAATGCTTAGAGTGTGTCAGAATTTTTTAGGCTTTTTGTTTGTCCGCCCACCACTTGAGGATTGACCATAAGAAATGGCTTCCTTGCTGCCCTTCTTAATACCAGGCCATCCTCCAAAAGTCTTCTCCTCACTGTTTGTGCAGATGTACTCCACCTGCTGCCATTCCTGACCAAGCTCTGCAGTGGTGGTGCCCCAGATACCACAGTTAAAGTGGTCTTGGCATTTGCTGGACTTTCTTGGGCACCTGGGGCCCTCATGACAATTAGGCTGTCTATTTGCAGTTCACAATGATCAATAAATAGTTGATTTAGGTGCAATTCTACTAGCAGCAATGTCTTTACCTGTGAAGCCTCTTTTTGCAAAGCAATGATGACTGGACATGTTTCCTTGCAGGTAACCATGACAGAGGAAGAACGATGATTTCAAGCACCACCCTTTTCCAGCATTGTTCTCCTCAACACTCACTTGTATTAATGACAGGAACACTGAATTGATGTTAGTAGGTCCTTTTGTGGTGATGATGAAATTCAGTGGAAATGGGTTTTTTGGGACAAAGTTCGTTGTCATGGCAAAGAGGCACTTAATATAATTGGAATTCATCTGATCACTCTTTATAACATTCTGGAGTATATGCAAATTGTTATCATTTAAACTGAGGCAGCAAACATATGAAAATTTATATTTGTGTCATTCTGAAAACTTTTGCCGACTGTACAGCATATTATGCTTCCAAGTACTATAGGGGGAAAAAGCAATCATTCAGTCTTTTTATTACTGGATGGGTTATATCAGACAATTTCTTCATTGAGAGACAATGTAAAAATGTTATGCGAAATCCAGAAATAATAAACAAACAAACAAATATATATATATATATATATATATATATATATATATATATATATATATATATATATATATATATATTAGTTGTCAGTTTGATGAATCATGATCGTTCACTCTCTCTCTCTTGGCCATAGATCGTAGTCGGTCTGAGGTTGACCTTAGTAATCAAGGGGAGGGATTTCAGGGCTCTCTGTCTATTAGCACCGCTCTCAGTTCCAGGACTCAATGATGCAGTATGTTTTCATTTTTAAACACTTTAAGACACATTTGCTAAAGCATATCTAAAACAAAAGCTGGCTGCTAAGGAGTTTAATGTAAATGGATGGCATCACATCAGTGAGCAGTTGAATAATCAGTGAGTGCTTGCTATATCTTTGGCTTGTAGGATTCAGATGAGGACAATGATGCCTGCTGTCTGCTCACTACAAAACCAACCAGGTATCAGCAGTGCTCATTCGATTGGTACTTTCTCTTATACAACTATACATGCCTCCTCCAGCATAGGTTTAACAGTGTATTTCCCTCCACACTTACACTATATGCAGCCTTTAGATTAACAATAAAAGCATAGAGTGGGTTTCTTTTGAAGTATTTTAGTGTACTTGGCCAATAAACACCACTAGATAATGTTCATTGTGCTGCAGGCAGTGAACTACACTGCTCAAAAAAATTAAAGAGACACTTTTCATCAGAGTATAGTATCGAGTCAGTTATACTTCTGGGATATTGCAGAGGGGTTAAACAGTGTCAACTGTTTTGGTGTTAATGAAATTAACAACAGGTTCTCTAAAGAAACAATAGAGGCGACCAAAAACAGGAATGTCTTGTGGAGGCCACAGACATTTTTTCCCTCCTCATCTTATTTTGATTGCTTTTCAGTAGTTTTGCATTTGACTAGGGTCAGTATCACGACTGGGCAGAGTTGGCCCCGAATCGGAAGATTGTGGGTTCGATTCCCTCACCGATAGGTTGACCTGAGGTACCTTGGGCAAGGTACTGTCCCCGTCACTGCTCCCTAGGCGCTTTCATAAAAAAAGCTGCCCACTGCTGCATGGTGTTTGCATGCGGTCAAATGCAGTGGTCAATTCATTGTGGCTCACTGTAGTGCTTTGCTGTGACCTCTGGCCAAACAAGACTGAATTACTTTCCTTTCACTACTGGTAGCATGGGACCTGCCCATAGGTTACATGTAGTCAAATCCACCAGGATGGCACATCAATGCGTGCCATTGTCCAGAAGGTTTGCTGCGTCTCCCAGCGCAGTCTCAAGATCATGGAGGGGATTCCAGGAGACAGGCAGTTACTCCAGGAGAGCTGGGCAGGTCCATCGGGCAGGGCCATCGGAGGTCCTTAACCCATTAGCAGGTTGATGTTGCTCCTTTGTGCAGGAGGAACAGGATGGTAGAGACCCTAAGTGATCTCAGTGGGCCACTAGCATAGATATCTCTGACCAAACCATTAGAAACAGACTTCATGAGGGTAGTCTGAGGGCCTGACATCCTCTAGTGGACCCTGTGCTCATTGCCTGGCACTGTGGATCTCGACTGGCATTTGCCAGAGAACACAAGAATTGGCAAGTCCGACACTGCTGCCCTTTGTTTTTCAGAGGTGAGAGCAGGTTCACTCTGAGCTCATGTGACTTAGACTTGAAAGGTCTCGGGAAGCTGCAGTGAACATTATGCCCTGCAACATTGTTCAACATGATCGGTTTGAGTTAGTGGTCTGGGAGGCATATCATTGAGGCGCTGGACCTGTACAGGTTCAACGATGGCACCTGTTTGCCATTGGGTATCAGGATGAAATCCTTAGACCCACTGTTAGACCCTTCGCTGGTGCAGTGTGTCCTGGTTTCCTCCTGGTGCAGGATAATGCCCGGCCTCATCTGGCAAGAGTATGCAGGTGGTTCCTGGAGGAGGAAGGAATTGATACCATTGACTGACCTCCACACTCGCCTGACCTAAATCAAGTAGAACATCTCTGGGACATTGTGTGTAGGTCCATCCGATGCTGCCAGGTTGCACCTCAGACTGTCCAGGAGCTCAGTGATGCCCTTGTTAGGATCTAGGAGGGAGATACCCGGGGACACCATCCATCATCTCTTAAAAGGAGCATACAAGCACGTGGTGGCCATTACAAACTACTGAAATTACCATTTCTTAGTTGCTGCAATGACATTTCAAGCCAAGAATTGGACTAACCTGCCACATCAGTTTTTCAGTTAAGAATTTCACTTGGTAGCGTCAAGTAGGCCACTCTCTGTAGGTTGATCATTTTAATTTTTATCAAATGATGTAGCATCCTTTCCCATTACCCATTCCATATCAGTATGGATATCAGCATGATTTTTTTTCCAGTGAGATCTGATGTGTTTTCAAAGTCCATCCATCCATCCATTTCTCCTCCACTTATCCGAGGTCGGGTCGCGGGGGCAGCAGCTTCAGCAGGGATGCCCAGACTTCCCTCTCCCCGGCGGATCCCGAGGCGTTCCCAGGCCAGCCGAGAGACATAGTCTCTCCAGCGTGTCCTGGGTCTTCCCCGGGGTCTCTTTCCGGTGAGGCGTGCCCGGAACACCTCACCAGGGAGGTGTCCAGGGGGCATCCTAATTAGATGCCCCGAGCCACCTCATCGGCTCTGCTCTGAGCCCCTCCCGGATGACTGAGCTTCTCACCCTATCTCTAAGGGAGAGCCCAGACACCCTGCGGAGGAAACTCATTTCGGCCACTTGTATTCGCGATCTCATTCTTTCAGTCACTACCCACAGCTCATGACCATAGGTGAGGGTGAGAACGTAGATCGACCGGTAAATTGAGAGCTTTGCCTTTTGGCTCAGCTCCTTCTTCACCATGACGGACCGACGCAGAGCCCGCATAACTGCGGACGCTGCCCCGATCCACTTGTTGATCTCCCGCTCCATTCTACCCTCACTCGTGAACAAGATCCCGAGATACTTAAACTCCTCCACTTGGGGCAGGATCTCACTCCCAACCCTGAGAGGGCATTCCACCCTTTTCCGACTGAGGACCATGGCCTCAGATTTGGAGGTGCTGATTCTCATCCCAGCCGCTTCACACTCGGCTGCGAACCGATCCAGTGAGAGCTGAAGGTCACGGCCTGATGAGGCAGGACAACGTCATCTGCAAAAAGCAGTGACCCAATCCTGAGCCCACCAAACCGGACCCCCTCAACGCCCTGGCTGCGCCTAGAAATCCTGTCCATAAAAATTATGAACAGGATCGGTGACAAAGGGCAGCCCTGGCGGAGTCCAACTCTCACCGGAAACAGGTTCGACTTACTGCCGGCAATGCGGACCAAGCTCTGACACCGATTGTACAGGGACCGGACAGCCCTTAATAGGGAATCCGATACCCCATACTCTCGGAGTACCCTCCACTGGACTCCCCAAGGTACACGGTCGAATGCCTTCTCCAAGTCCACAAAGCACATGTAGACTGGTTGGGCAAACTCCCATGCACCCTCCAGGACCCTGCCAAGGGTGTAGAGCTGGTCCACTGTTCCGCGACCTGGACGAAAACCACACTGCTCCTCCTGAATCCGAGGTTCGACTATCCGACGGACCCTCCTTTCCAGGACCTCTGAATAGACTTTCCCGGGGAGGCTGAGAAATGTGATCCCTCTATAGTTGGAACACACCCTCCGGTCCCCTTTCTTAAAGAGGGGGACCACCACTCCAGTTTGCCAATCCAGAGGCACCGTCCCCGATGTCCATGCGATGTTGCAGAGGCGTGTCAACCATGACAGTCCTACAACATCCAGGGCCTTGAGGAACTCCGGGCGGATCTCATCCACCCCCGGAGCCCTGCCACCGAGGAGCTTTTTGACCACCTTGGCAACCTCGGACCCAGAGATGGAAGAGTCCACCTCTATGTCCCCAGGCTCTGCTTCCTCATCGGAAGGCATGTTGGTGGAATTAAGGAGGTCTTCGAAGTATTCCCCCCACCGACCCACAACGTCCCAAGTCGAGGTCAGCAGCACACCATCCCCACTATACACTGTGTTGACTGTGCACTGCTTTCCCCTCCTGAGACGCCGGATGGTGGACGAGAATCTCCTCGAAGCCGTCTGGAAGTCTTTCTCCATGGCCTCACCAAACTCCTTCCACGCCCGAGTTTTTGCCTCAGCAACCACCAGAGCCACATTCCGCTTGGCCTGCCGGTACCTATCAGCTGCCTCTGGAGCCCCACTGGCCTAAAAGGGACGTCCCCCAGGACGTGGTTAAAGCTTTGCTGGAGGTGGGAGTTGAAGCTCGTCCTGACAGGGGACTCTGCCAGACGTTCCCAGCAGACCCTCACAATACGTTTGGGTCTACCAGGCCTGACCGGCATCCTCGCACACCAACGAAGCCAACTCACCACCAGGTGATGATCAGTTGACAGCTCCGCCCCTCTCTTCACCCGAGTGTCCAAGACATGTGGCCGCAAGTCCGATGACACGACCACAAAGTCGATCATCAAACTGCGGCCTAGGGTGTCCTGGTGCAAGGTGCACATGTGGACACCCTTATGCCTGAACATGGTGTTCATTATGGACAATCCGTGATGAGCACAAAAGTCCAATAACAAAACACCGCTCTGGTTCAGATGGGGGCCATTCATCCCAATCACGCCCTTCCAGGTCTCACTGTAATTGCCCATGTGAGCACTGAAGTCCCCCAGCAGAACGATGGAGTCCCCAGCAGGGACGCTCTCTAGCGCCCCCTCCAGAGACCCCAGAAAGGGTGGGTAATCCAGACTGCTGTTTGGCGCTTAAGCACAGACAACACTAAGGACCCGTCCCCCAACCCGAAGGCGGAGGGAGGCCACCCTCTCATCCACCGGGGTAAACCCCAATGTACTGGCCCCGAGCCGGGGGGCAATAAGTATGCCCACACCTGCTCGGCGCCTCTCACCGGTGGTAACTCCAGAGTAGAAGAGAGTCCAGCCCCTCTCAAGGAGACTGGTTCCAGAGTCCAAGCTGTGTGTCGAGGTGAGTCCAACTATATCTAGCTGGAACTTCTCAACCTCACGCACCAGCTCAGGCTCCTTCCCTACCAGAGAGGTGACATTCCACGTCCCTAGAGCCAGCTTCTGCAGCCGACGATCGGACCGCCAAGGCTCCCGTCTTCGGCCACCGCCCAGCTCACACTGCACCCGACCTCTTTGGCCCCTCCTACAGGTGGTGAGCCCATGGGAAGGGGGACCCACGTTGCCTCTTCGGGCTGTGCCCGGCCGGGCCCCATGGGTGAAGGCCCGACCACCAGGCGCTCGCCATCGGGCCCCACCTCCAGGCCTGGCTCCAGAGGGAGGCCCCGGTGACCCACGTCCGGGCGAGGGAAAACGTAATCCAAAATTCTTGTTCATCATAAGAGGTCTGAACCGCACTTTGTCTCTTCCCTCACCTAGGACCTGTTTGCCTTGGGTGCCCCTACCAGGGGCATAAAGCCCCCGACAACATAGCTGCCAGGATCATTGGGACACGCAAACCCCTCCACCACGATAAGGTGACGGTTCGAGGAGGGGGTGTTTTCAAAGTGTTCCTTTAAATTTTTTGAGCAGTGTATATTGAGTGCCAGAGCAGGAAAATGTATTGACAGGTGTAAAGAAAAACCTTTGGTGTTAATACAGGCATTTAATTTTTGTATAAAAAGTACCTGCCATTTCAAGAAACAAAATGTTGAAAAGATACACTCATTCTGTGCTGCTGTTGTATTTCGCTCGCTTTTTCTTTTTGTCCTTTTTTCTACTCCTTGTGCTTTCAGTCTGTGACTCTTCCATTTCTTTCACTCTGCTCCTTCCCTTCTTATAGTCTTCCACTCCAGGCTCAAAGCGAAAGTGGGGCTATCTGAATGTCCCTGACTCAGATGCTGAGACTGTGAGTGGTCTTCTTGGTGTGTCTGTATTTGCTTGCTATCCATCTGTATCTGTTTTATAAGAAAATTTTTTGGAGCTGTAAAATGTATTAGGGATGCCCAGAATGAAAAACAGAGGTGATTTTATAATGACTGAGAAATCTATATTGTGTCAAGAATAAATTATTCCAGTGTTTAACAGTTCATTCCTGGATAACTTGCACACAGTCACAGAACAGCAGATAAATGAGAATCTGCATATACATGCTAAGCATTTTCTGCTTGTGCATGCCCATTTGCATGCATGCACCCACACACACTTGCCCATAAAAACTTGCTCAGCCTGTTAAGATGTTGTGTTTCCATTTCACAGAGCAGTCTAAATAGTATGATGAGTGTCTACAGTGAAACAGGTGACTATGACAACGCACGTGTTTCCGGAGAGATCCTGCTCAGCATCTCCTACAGCTATAAAACAGGAGCACTCAATGTTCTAGTGCGTGCATGCCGCTGCTTAGCAACGGGGGATGAAAGGAGGCAACGCACTGACCCGTAAGGGGTTACATGTGCACACATACATACTAACATATTAGGACTTCATCAAAGTGCCAATTATTATGGAACTGAATATACATCCCACTTTGATCTTCTTTTTTTTCGGCTGCTCCCGTTTAGGGGTTGCACCAGCGGATCAACTGTCTCCATTTCTTCCACTCTTCTGCATCTTCCTTCTTCAAACCAACCACCTGCATGTCTTCTTTCACCACATCCATAAACCTCCTCTTTGTTCTTCCTCTTTTCCTCTTTCCTGGCAGCTCCATCTTCAACATCCTCCTATCAATATAATTCTCATCTCTCCCCTGGGCATGTCCAAACCAATGCAACCTTGCTTCTCTAACTTTTTCTCCAAAACGTCTATCCTGAGCTGTCCCTCTAATATACTCGTTTCTAATCCTGTCCATCCTCGTCACACCCAACAAAAATCTCCGCATCCTACATCCCACTTTGATAAAGTCCTAAAATATCTTTGGTTAATTAGCTCAATTTGAAAATATGATGGAAAAAACTCATCTTTAATAAAGTAAATAAATTGTAAGAAAACAATAACCCATTTAAGTATGTCACAAGTGTTAGCAACTTTAGAACTTATTAGCAGAATATAACTGAAGCATGTCCTCAATTATTTTTATTTCTCTAATTTAATTTCTCTAATAGGACAAAAGTTAGGTTAAGGTACTCTATGTAAAAGATGCTGTCCCTGTGTGCAAAAGTAAATAGCTCTGTTAGATGATAAACTACAGCTGTTCTAGATTATCTATACATCAAGCTTAGATTACCGCAAGCCTTTCAAATACTAGCTTTAATATAATTTAACCTTTTGAGATTGTGAAATATTCTAAGAGTTCTTAACAACCATTCAACACTGATGTGCTCAAAAGAAATGTTTTAAGAGGGGAGAAAGAAAGTTATTAAAATATATTAATTAATGAAGGGTTAGAGAGCCCTTTCTAAGGCTCCTGGGCTCCACTAAACCACTGTAAGAGCCATTGTCCCCAAGTAGAAACTACAAGTAAAGAGAACCTACCAGAGGTTCATCTGAATTCCTTAACAGAATTCCTTTAAGTAGGAGTGAGGATTCATCCATGGCTATCACAAAAGAACCTATGTAGGCCATGTAGGAAATAGTACTTGCCACCTCAGAGATTGAGCAAGAAATAATTTTTTTCCAGGCAAAACCACTGCTAACCAAGAAGAACATAAAGCCAAATCTTACATTTGCAAAATTTCTTTAGTTAAGAATGCTAAACCTTTAAACCGGTCAATAGTGTCAATAGTGGAAGACAGTGGTTCTATTTCATCTGCTGTAAAGTTAACTAAGAACTCTAGAATAGAATAGAATAGAATAATCTTTTATTATCCCATGAATGAGACATTCGGGTGTTACAGGGCTCTTTAACAAGAAAGACAGAAAGAATAAAAAAATATATATTAAAAAGAAAAAAATATAAAGAACGAGGACATCCATATACAAGAGCTATACATGAGCTATATATACATATACATATTTACATAGCAACTATATATACATAAAATACAATAAAAATAACCACATCAACAGTCAAACTTGGTGGTAGTGTGAGCCATCTGCTTTTCTGCATCATTTGTTTGTTCCCTTAACCACATTCATCAGGAACCACACAAAACGAGTGTTGAGAAGGTATTGTTTTGGTGGAAATCATTCTTAGCACTGGAGTGACACAGATATGGTATTGGGTTAAAGACATTTAACAAATGATGCAGAAAAGAACCAGAGTCCATACTTAATCCATAAACTTCATATCTTACAAAGTATACTTAAGGACAGCGAGATGTAGTTGTTACTAATGTACTTAGTTTTTTATTGTTGTGTTTATTTTTACACTCATTATTTAAAGCAATTTCCTACTACGAAAAAGAGGGGTAAATATATGATAAATACAACATATCATATTTATGGTGATTTCTGTGTGTGTGTGTGTTTTGCAGCTATGTCAAAACATATCTTTTACCAGACAAGTCCCGGCAGAGCAAAAGAAAAACTAGCATCAAAAGCAACACGACCAGTCCAGTGTTCAATGAAAATATAAGGGTGAGAAAGGCCTAACCTGAGGGTGATTGACATATCCTCCATACCAGCATACTAGTATGAGTCTCACACACATATATTGAATCTGTTTCAGTAACACTGAAAAAAAAAAAAAACCCAAAACACAATAAACACATGTGCAGGCTGAGTACTAACCTGTTATTCTCCATTTATGTAACTGCATTTGTATAACTGTTTCCACTTTCTTTCTGTAGTATGTGGTGAGTCACTCCCAGCTGGAAATGCGCACTCTGCAGGTGTCTGTATGGCATCATGACCGATTTGGACACAATAGCTTCCTGGGAGAGACAGAGCTGACCTTTGACTCACAGGAGTTTGACACACAGATAGAGGAGTGGTTTGCCTTGCAGCCAAGGGTGGGACACAGACATGCATTTACTTGCTCACAAACACACACACACACACACACACACACACACACACACACACTGTACTCTGTTGTGGTGTATTAACAATGTGCTATGTTCCCAGCAGGCTGAATGCTCTGCAGATGCAATGATGCAGTATAAAGGAGAGATGACTGTGATACTGAAATACATTCCTGCTGAAAGAAATATCTCACTGCCACTGGAACAAGTACAAGGTGCCATAGAATGATAGGGCCTCCTGTCAATGGATTGAATTAATACTGTTGATGTAATACCTGTTGAATGAAAATTATTTTAAAAGTTAAAAAAAGTGTTTGTTAGTGTTCATGGCACTTATTTTTTTCTGCCTTCATGCTTCAGTACCTTGTCAAACATAGTAATGCTAATGCAACCTCTCTACCAGTTAAAAAGGGATTTCTCAAAGGGAAGAAGAGCATTACTCTGCCAAAAGGAGGAATGGTAGAGCTGCTGGTAAAAGAAGCCAAGAACTTGACAGCTGTCAAATCAGGATCTTCCGATCCATTTGTCAAAGGGTAAACGTACACATGTACTCACACACAAAAATATTCCAAAACTATAAAAGCTGACTTAAAAATAACCTGCATAAAGTTGCCAGTCTCTTTTAACCCTAAAGAAAAACTTTTATTTATATAAATTGGTATCAATTCAATATCTGTTTTACTAATATATGTAAATTCAGAATGTTTTTCATACCAGACCCAACAGTACCAGTAACATACCAGACCCAACAGTCTTTTCAATGAACAAAAAAAATGACCTCATGGACACATACAAAATAAAAATAATTAATACTTCATTAGAAAATGAGTTTTGTCCAATTTACCAATAATCTTGGATGATCAAATTCCATGTATGAATGTAGATACCTTCTACCTGATGACAAAAAGAGCACTAAACACAAGACTGCAGTGGTGAGGCGTTCAGTAAATCCACATTGGAACCATACCTTTACTTACTGTGGTCTCCAGCACAGTGACCTGGACAGTGTATGCCTAGAACTCACTGTCTGGGACAAGGAGCCACTTGCCAGCAATGTCTTCCTGGGGGGAGTGCGCCTAGGAGCTGGGACTGGTCAGTCTCTTTTTCTCTCTCACACTTTCTTTTTCTCCTCTCTCTCACCTCTCATTCTCTTTTATTGTCCTTTCATGTTCTTAATCATCATTATTATACAAGAAAAGTAATTTTTTCAGAGCAAACTTTGCCTAGCCTAATAATTGTGTACTGTTTTAAAATGACATCTTTTCATTCATTTCATTTACTATATATACATGAAAGTATTTCTGCTTGTAAACTGAAACTGAACGTTTAGTTTAAAATATGTATTTGACAGGATCTCTCAGCTTGGTTAATATGAGCAATGGAAGAATTAATACTGAGCCATTCTTCAGCTTACATAATGCTTTAATCCATTTTTTTTGATTACCTTCAACTTCTAAAAAAGGTTCTGCTCTCATAAATAAGGAAGCTCACTGAATATGGAGTTCTTTAGAGCCGACAAATTTTTCAGTAATATTTTACTTTTGTTTGAAATGTGTTCTCTTTGGAATCGCTTACATTAATCAACTTTATTGCTTTCAGTGCATGCAGAAAGAAGCTTGATGTTGATTATAGGTTCTGACTCACAGGTCTGAGCTATGGGAAGGAGGTAGATTGGAATGATTCGTATGGAGAGGAACAGCTATTGTGGCAGCGAATGATTGACAACCCTGAAGTTCCTCAGGAGTGCACACTGATGCTGAGATCCAGCATGGCCAAAAGAAAGACATAGGGACAACAGAGCCTAGATACCTTGCAATATTGATCAAAACTTCCTGCCCCCTACCACCTTAATGAGTAAAGTGCCCTTCTGCACCCATACATACTCTTTCACACCTTCACACACAGATACAGACTTTGTGACTTTAAACTCTCACAGAGCCTTTAAACATTTACAAGAATGACCACACACTGTCCTACAGTCTACACAGATCTGCAGGGCTGAGTCTACTTCAAATATAATTTATCATCTGCATCAGCTGCTCCTGTTAGGATCATCACAGAATATCAACCATCAATTCCTGTCCTCTGCATCTGCCTCCATCAAACCAACTGCCTGCAGTCTCCTTACTTTGTCTCCAAAATGTCCAGCCTGAGCTGTCCCTCTAATATACTAATTTCTAATTGTGTCCATCCCCATCACACCAAAAGAAAATCTCAGCATTTTTAACTATGCCACCTCCAGCTTCTGCCTTTTCGTCTTTTCATCAGCATCACTGTCTCCAACTCGTGAAGCACAGCTGGTCTCACTACCATCCTGTAAACATTTCCTTTCACTCTTGCTGGTACCCATCTATCACAGATCACTCCTGCCATTCGTCTCCACCCAGTCTGCCTGCACTCTCTTCTTCACCACTCTTCCATACTCCCCATTGCTCTGAACTGTTTGTCCCAAGAATTTAAACTCCTCCACCTTTCTCACCTCTACTCCCTGCATCCTAACCACTCCACTTTCCTAGTTCACCTCCCCTCCACTCCTCAGGCATTCATTCACTTTCAAAGATTATGTTAAACAATCTCGTTACAAACCATACTGCAATCTCTCATAAACGCTTCCATGCCTCCACTCATATATCATCTGGATGAAAAGCCTTCATTGCTGCCCTTTGTTCTTGGTAATTCACTGCACTTTCTGGTACACAATTATCACATCATCCAATATTCTTTCTCTATTGTTCTCTTCATTCATCAGCCCCTCAAAGTACTTTTTCCATCTACGCAACACGCTCTGCTTATTTGTATGTCCCCATTTCTATCCTTTACTTCCATAACCTGCTGCACATATTTCCCAGCTGTCTCTCTTCTAGCTAATCAGTATAGATCCTTTTCTCTCACCTTACTGTCCAACCTCTCATACAATTTACCATACACCCTATCTTTAGCCTTCACCACCACTTTCTTTGCCCTGTGCTTTATCTCCTTGTACTCTTTTCTACTTTCTTCATCTCTCTGACCATCCCAATTTGTCTTTGCTAGCTTCTCTTCTGTATACACTCCTCTTCTGGGTTCCACCATCAGGTTTCCTTATCCTTCTTCCTTCCACATGTCACACCAAGTACCTTTCTAGCCATCTCCCTTACCACTTTTGCAGTAGTTGCCCAGCAATCTGGTAACTCTTCACTACCTCCCAGTGCATGTGTTAAATCCTGCCTGAATTAAACCTTCCTTCTTCAGCTTCACCCATTTGATCCTCAATTCTGCCCTCACTTTCTTCCTCTTCTTGACCTCCAAGGTTATCCTGCAGACCACCATCCTATGCTGTTTACACTCTACACTCTCCCTTGTCACTACTTTGCAGTCTCCAATCTCCTTCAGACAGACCCTCCTGCAAAGAATATCTGTGCATCTTCCTCCACTCTTGTATGTCACCTCTACTCCCTCCTCCTCTTCAAATACATATCTACTGCAACCTTTCCATTCTTTTAGCAAAATCTACAACCACCTGACCTTCAGCATTCCTCTTCTTGACACTATACCTACCCATCACCTCCTTATCACCACCTGTTCCCTTCACCAATATACTTTGTGTACTAAAATAGCTAAAATGTTGTAAATTGCACAAACCCAGTCCTAAGAAAGAGCACAGTATCTCAAGATCATAATCAGCTTTAACAACTATGACAAAAGCATGTTGTACTTTAAAACTAACATGAACACATTCACATACTGAACATTTACAAGTGCACAAAATAGCTGAACTTGCACAAAGCGTTTAATTTATGGTGCAGTCAATCACTGCGTATATTCAACAGAGCACTTTCATTACCAATAGACCAAATGAACAGTAGTGCTGTCAGCGTGAAAATATTATATATTATAGATAACTGCATATGTAGCTGAAGGAGTCTATTTTCATGTGATGTTTTAGTGATAGAACTAAAAACAAACACAGCTCCCTAAACTCATCTGCTGATTAGACCAGCCTAATATGGTGAGGGAGCCAGCCAGAATGATTCTTGTCATGGCCATTCACAGAGCAGTACAAAGCAGAAACATTTACGACATGTGTACCCATAAACAATTATTACACTAACGAAGCACAGTATATAGTGTCTAAAGTTCTAAGTTCTAAAGAAATCCCAGCTTTGATTTCACTGAGAATTTATGTGAACAAACAATACTTTTTCCAGTCTTGCATGCCTGTTACTTACAGAAAACCTTACACATGGTTTTACACAGGTGTTAACGATATGCAAGTCTATAAAGCTTAAAAATAAACCATGCATTTTAAAATGTTAAGCCATACTGTGTTTGATTGTAAATCACTCTATATCACAGCATGTTAAATTGTCTATTTGCAGTTGTCTTCTTTGGGTAGAGAGATTGCTCTCAACTCTCACATCTTCATTCACCTGTTAGCCAGAAAAAAATAAACTCTATATTAATTTTAATATCCTGATTTGTCTATTAATTTCTGTTAATACAAACTATAAACAGCATTAGTGTTTGATATTAATACCACGGATACACGTGGACACAGTGCAAAGTAGTGACAGGGCAGAGTGTAGCTAAACAGCTACACTCACAGGATGGTGGTCTGTAGGATGACCTTGGAGGTCAAAAAGGAGGAGGAAAGAGTATGCTCTACAGAGGAGAGGGATGAAAGTTAGTAGTACTAGTACCAGAGTGCAGAAAAGAGGTGAAGAAAAGATTACAGACAGGCTGGAATTGGTGGAGAAGACTGGTAGGAGTGATCTGTGACAAATGGGAACCAGCAAGAGTAAATGGGAAGATTTACAAGAAGGTAAGGCTGTCAACAATGTTCTATGGGTTGGAGACTGTGGCACTGATGAACACAGATAGAGGAGCTGGAGGAGGCAGATTTAAAGATGCTTAGGTTTGTGTTTGGAGTAATGAGGATTGGGAATGATTACAAGGGAAAGCACAAGCTGGATGATTTGGAGATTAAGTCAGTGTGAAAAAGGAAAATGCAGAGGATAGGAAGAAATGAAAATGGACGATTGGCATTCTTAATTAATCGGAAGGCAGCAAGACAATGAACCCAAAAAGAAAATTAAAAAATAAATAAATTATAAGACCAATGTTTTTTTTTTTTTTGACTGGCCAGGTCAATTATCAAATCTTAACGTAACTAAACATTCATTTAATTTCTGAAAAAGGAAACCCCAGACCAAACACCAACTGAAAGACTAGAGTAAAAGAACAGAAAAACCAAGGTGAATAAACTAACACTTTGGTGAAGTCAAAGCAAGGGATATGCAATCATATAATAAGTGTCATTCATTTTTGGAAACTTGAAATACAGGGGGTCAGAAATAAACGGTGCTGTGGACTATATAGTTTCAAATATCTAGATATAAATGTCTGGAAATGAAAGCTTAAAAATATTATCTTTAATCTCATATTCATCATTTGTTCTCAGACCCAAGTGTCTTATAGTGAAGGCATGAACAGGATAACATCTCTAAAATTAAAAAAACTGAAATCTCTGAAATAGAAATTCTAAAAAAAAAAAATGTAAAAAAAAAAGAACCCAAGGTTTCATGATAAAACACTGCCCAAAGGCTTGTGTTCCTCTTAGTTCATCATTGTGCCATCTTTCTTCACACTAGTCCTAAACTTCTGGAAGCAGACCTTTTTAGAACTATACAGCCTAATATTTAACACGTTTAAATCAAAGTCACCTTTAACATTTCCAGCAATTTGCGCTTCATTCACTCTTTAGAGTGAAAGTGACTATTCTTGTCATTGTGAGTACACCGCACAATACAATGAACCACAACAAATTTACACTTCGGCATTTAATGCACACAAACACGTGCAGCAGGGGGCATCTTAAAAAGCACCCTTGTGGTAGTGAAGGGGATGGTACCTTGCTCAAGGGTACCTCAGGGCAACCTACTGGCCTGGGATTTAAACCCACAATCTGCTGATCCTGGGGGCTCTAGGCCACCGCTTCCCTTTAGCAGCGGTGATTCTCTTTGGCTAACTTCTTATTAGCCCTGTGAATTTGCATTATTTCAATATTTCTTGCCTGGTGTTAATATATAGGCTGTGTAAACATCATACTTTGGCTTTTTGGGCCCATATTAACAAATATGGAGGGCTAACTAGGCTTAACGGGTTGCATCTTCTCACGCTAGTTTTAGTATCATATATGAAGTAAAATTTTCTCTGGTTCATTTAATTAATGATAAAATAGTAAAAAGAAATTTGAAACAGCTAAATATCTTAATTTTTACATTTCTTTATTTATTTCTTTATTTTTTTGGCATGAAATGGGCTAAGCCTGTCTCTGGACTACACAGAACACCGCTACAGATTTGGCGACTTTTATTTTGAAGGAATTGCGCCTGTTTTCACTCGCAATTTTCTTTCATGAAAAATAAAGTGACATTCAATTTGAAGCAAATTTATTTATAAAGGGTAGGTTAAAAAGTGATTAATTAACATACATATTTATACTTTGTTCCATAGCCCAATTACTTTCGAAAAAGCTGTTGAGAATGCAGTGACTGTGGGTATATATTTGATATTTGCAGGCTTTTTTCATTATTTAAACTGCAGTTTCTTATTGCATATAGCAGCTGTTCATTCCAAATTCACTTCAGATGGTAGAGTACAGTTAGAGGACTATTTCACATCTTTTAACGCTCAGCTGTCTCATGAACAAAAAAATAAATAAATAAATGGATGATAAAATCCTTCCCAGAACGCTTAGGGACCGTCTAAAAAATCCACGACGTCAATGCGTCGGTTAAAGATGCCGTCATTTTTAAAACCATCGACTCCAAACCAACGTTACCATGTTCTGCAAAGCATATTTAATCTTACAGTTTTGTAAAGATTCTGCGTGGAATTAAAAAAAAACTACTTATTTCCTTAAGTGTTTGCTTAACATGGTTCCTTTTTAATTAACTCTTCATACTGAAGTCTCTTAATATCAGAACACACAAAATGTGTGCGTTCTGTCAGCTCTTCAATTAACTTTCAGACGGATTTATTTTACCTAATACCATGTCTGACCTTTAACTTTTACCAACCATAAATTCCATAAATTACACAATCCCTTCATCTTCAAACTAATTAACTTCAAACCAACTTTTCTTTGATTTGCATATTATTTTATTTGATCAATTCATTATTCTGCTTGCAATTAATGAAAAAGAGGCTTTCACTTGTTTACATCATATTGTTCATTTTTAGCATCTTCATTTTTAATCCTATTTACATCAAACCGCACAAAATTCGTTCTTCAGCATACTTTCAATCCTCTTCACTTTATACCTTAATATTTGGGTGATAAAATTCTTTTGGTAGATGTATCTTTTTTTATTATCAGGCCTTCATTTTAAAATTACTTTATCAGATTTCTTTTTAATATATCTTAAAAACTGCTCTTTTCACAGTCTTGTTATATTATAGTTTTCTTGCAGTGTTACTTTTGGGTCCCTTTGAGATGACTCAGTTTTTTTTTTCCTGTATGCTCTTTAACCCAATTTATGTATTTATGCAAATCTGTGAATCCAGCATACTGGAACTTTGTTAATTGATTGGCTTTATAAGCTAAAAGCCATAGTCAGTATGGTTAATTTAATTTATTAACAATGGGGCAAAGTCAAATTTAATATTATTTCAATGTGACATTTTAAATGTTTAAATGTTTAAATGTAAATTTAAATGTTACTTTACATGTTACACTTCAAACTATTTTCAACCTTTGTACATCGTTAAATTTTAAGTCTTTCTTCATTTCTAAAATATGTATTAGGCTTTCAACTTGTTCAAACTAATTAATTATACAATGTTCTGCCAACCATGACATCCCTAATTGAACAGGTACCAGGATGTATTTAATAATTGATAGCAATTTTATATTTTAGATAATATATAAATAAAATTTAAAAATATATTTAAAAAAATAATATTTTATTTTATAAAACATTTCACTAGACTTCTCGACTATCATCTCTTTTCCAATTCCTTATGCAAAGTAGGAAAGATGTATTTCCTATTTGAATAATAGAAAATTCGGATTTTGTGTCAGTCAACAAAATTATATACGTTCAAAATAAATATTTAACCAATTAAATATATTAAAAATTTTATAAACCTATATTAGGTTGTATTTTTGGCAAGGGAACTAACACAGCCTCTAGGGATGCACAAACCAGTGTATTTCTTTGTGCTGGTCCCAAGTCCGGATAAATGGGGGGAATTTAGTCAGGAAGGGCATCTGGTGTAAAACTTTTGCCAATTCAATATGTGGACAGCAAATCAGACTTCCATACCAGATCAATCCAGGCTCGGGTTAACATCAACTGCCACCAGTGCTGATAGGGGTGGAGGTGGAAATTGGGCTACTGTTGGCCAAAGAAGAAGATGATGAAGAAGAAGAGGAGGAAGGCATGTCCAGAGGCAGAAGGAGAGAAGGAAGTAGAGGAGAAAGGAGGAATAGGGTAGGTGTCCTGAAGGAAGAGTATATGAAGAGTGTTTTGGAGGGGAAGAGGGTGTCAGATAGGGTGATGAGTTTAAAGCTGGAAGCTGAAAGTGTGATAATGAATGTTAGTGCTAATGCACCACAAGTTGGTTGTGAGATGGAGAAGAATTCTTGAGTGTGTTAGATGATGTGATAGCGAGTGTACCCAGGGGAGAGAGAGGGGTGATTGATGCAGACTTTAATGGAAATGCTGGTGAACAGAGGTGATGAGAAGGTGATGGGTAGGTATGGTGTCAAGGAGAGGAATGCTGGTCAGATCATTGTAGATTTTGTGAAAAAGATGGAAATGGCTGTAGTTAATACTTCTATTAAGAAGAGGGAGGAGCACAGGCTGATGAATGAGTGTAGGGATATTGTCATGATTGCAAGGGAAAATAAAGGCACAGATGCATGGCTCACTTCAGGGTGCTTTAATCTGCTTAACGAAAAGACACGTCTCAGGAACTAGGTGACACACATGGTGAACAGGCAAAGCTCGGTCGGACTAGCAGGTCTTAAATGCTTGGCTAACCAGGTGCAGGTGATTAGAGGTGATGTGTGAGGGTGTGTGGAAAGCTCCGGCTCAGTATTCCGGGGATCGGGACCTTGGCCATGGCCTGGATGCGGTGGCAGATGTGACATCACCCCCCCTCTTCAAGGGTAGCCTCCATCCGGTGTGCACCAAGATCCCCGTTGCCTGAAGTGTGCAGTGGTGGTCTGAGGCGTTGGGGTGGTCGACCCCTGGGCTTCGGAGCGGGACGTTCTGGATGGTTACGGTGAAAGTCCGTTCGAAGCTGGGGGTCGCAGATGTCCCTTGATCTTACCCAACTCCATTCCTCGGATGGGGGGGTTCTGTTCCTCTAACACTGGTCGCTAGTGGTCCCAGGACAAATGGTCTGAGAAGACACACGTGGAAAACAGGTTATGTGCATGTGACGAGGTAAACTGAGTCAACACATTACCGGGTTGACTCTGGCTTCCACGAGGGAGGGACCAAGGAATCGTGGACTAAGTTTCTTGCTTGGCATCCGCAGGTTGAGGTCCCGGGTGGAAAGCCAAACCCTTGAACTCTGGTGCCTCCCAGAGTCTGTCTGCTTGTTGACAGAAACGGCACACCGCCCATTCAATGTGAGTGTGTGCTCTCTCCCAGACCCACTCTGCTCTGCGGAACCAAGAGTCAACGCTCAGAATGTCCATGGGTGTGGGTTCTAGGGACAGAGGTGAGGTTGGAAGGAATGGTTGGAACACGCACTCGAATGGGGTCATACCTGTGGAGGAATGACGCAAGGAGTTCTGTGCATATTATGCCCAGTAGAGGAACTCTGCCAAGTCGTGTTGCTGATGGTGACAGTACACCCTGAGGAATCTGTTCAGGTCCTGAATGGTTCATTCAGCTTGGCCATTGGTCTGAGGGTGATAACCTGAGGAGAGAGAGACCGTGGTTCCCAGTCATCGAAAGAATGTGTGCCAGACCTGAGAGGTGAACTAGGATCCTCAGTCTGACAGGATGTCTTCTGGGAGTCTGTAGAACCTGAACACGTACTGGAACAGAGACTCTGCAATCTGGAGGGCAGAGGGGAGAGCAGCAAATGGGATAAACCAGCATCCCTTTGAAAACCGGTACACGATCACCAACACACATGTGGAAGATCCGTGGCCACATGCGTCCATGGTCTGGTGGGCACTAGAAGCGGCAGTAACTTACCAGCTGGCAGTTCTTGGTGCGTGCTCCGGTACAAAGGTCTTATCAGCAGGGCATCCATGCGGAGCCGGAGTCCGTCCGGCCTCACTGAGGATGTCCCGCTCGATGTCCTACTGCACCTGAGCAGCCACGATGGCCGGAATCAGGATTGGTTCCTAGGGTTAGGGACTGTGAAGGGATGCTTTGCGCCCTCCAACCAATGCCGCCATTCCTCCAGTGCTGCCTTAACTACCAAGAGCTCCCGGTTACCTATGTTGTAGTTAGCCTTCACTGGACTCAGCTTGCGTGAGAAGAAAGCACAGGGAAATACTTTCTCAGGTTGCCCATGACGCTGTGATAGGATGGCCCCCAGGCCTACCTCAGACGCATCCACCTCGACCACAAACGGCTTCCCTGTATCTGGCAGTTTGAGGACGGGTGCAGACGTGAACTTCAGCTTGAGTTCCTGGAAGGCCACTCAGGCCTCTGCCATCCAGCTGAGATGGAATGGTTTACCTCTAAAGAGGACGGTCAGGGGAGCTGCAATGGAGCTAAAGTCACAGATGAAGCATTGACAGAAGTTGGCAAACCCCAGAAAGTTCTGGAGCTGTCTCACTGTATGGGGCTCTGGCCAGCTGAAGTTGTTCAAGGGCCGACGGTACAAGAGGGAGAGGATAACGATACTTAACTGTGATGGCATTAAGTCCCTGGCAATCAATACAAGGCCGCCGTCCTTCTGCACAAAGAAAAACACACGAAAGCTGGCGATGTCGAAGGCATGATAAACCCCTGTCGAAGCGCTTCGCGTCACATACTCCTCCATCACTCTCGTCTCTGGTGCAGAAGGGGAAACATGCGAGAGCGAGGAGGAGTTCAATCGTGCAATCCCATGGCTGGTGTGGAGGGAGCTGAGCAGCTCTCCTAGCACTAAGTACTTCTCTAAGGGGGGTATATTCGGCCGGGATTGGAATGAGGTAGGTGGGCCAGGAGACTCCAGAACGACTTCCAGAACGACTGCGTTGATCTAGACAGATGACCAATGAAAACAGTCCATCTAGGGACAGATGACCATCGGCCATCTGCCATCTGCAGGCGAGCTCCCTCTGGACGTTCTCGTTGAGACCAGCCTGAAACACAGCCATTTGCACTGGGTTGCTCCATCCACTTCCTGCTGCAAAAATGCAGAAGCGGACTGAATAATTCACTGCAGAGCAGGCTCCTTGCCTCAGCCGCAATAGGCAATCCACCCTGGACTGTCAGTGAGCCGGGTGATCAAACACAGTACGAAATTGGGACGAACAGGGGTCATAGAAGCGTACGGTAACCAAAAATGTATCACAGGCTGAGGGATTGCCGGCATAGCTCTCTGAAAGAGCTACATGGCTTACCGGTGGGGTCGGTGCCCGAGTGGGGGGTGCCTTGTGCGGCCACTGTGGGTCCTGTGACCTCCAGCCGCTCAGTCCACCACATAACCGTGTTCAGCATGGCCATTATCTGTACAAGAGCTTGGTCATGGATTAACACCCTCTGACGAACCTCTTCGCCGGGATCTAGAGCACCACCTGAAGCTGTCTTGCCCACTGCGCCTTGTGAGATAAAGGCCTGTTCATCTGTCATGATTGCAAGGGAAAATAAAGACACAAATGTGTGGCTTTCTTCAGGGTGCTTTAATCTGCTTAATGAAAAATCTCAGGAACTAGGTGACATACACAACGGTGAACAGGCAACACTGGGTCGGACTGGCAGGTCTTAAATGCTTTGGCTAACCAGGTGCAGGTGATTAGAGGTGATGTGTGAAGGTGTGTGGAAAGCTCCGGCTCAGTATTCCGGGGTTCGGGACCTTGGCCATGGCCTGGATACGGTGGCAGATGTGACAGATATGCACACAAGTGGATTATATCCTTTGCAGGAGGGTCAGTCTGAAGGAGATTGGAGACTGCAATGTAGTGACAGGGGAGAGAGTAGCTAAACAGAATAGGATGTGTTCTCTAGAATGACCTTGTGGAAGAGAGGTGAAGTGTGGAAGAGAGATGAAGAAGAGAGTGCAGGAAGGTTGGAATGTTTGGAGAAGAGTGGCTGGAGTGTGACAGACAGGTACCAGCGAGTGTTAAAGGGAAGGTTTGCGGGAAAGTTGTGAGACTAGCTACGTTGTATGGGATGGAGACGGTGGCACTGACGAAAAGACTATAGGTGTCAGAGTTAAAGATGCTGAGATTTTCGTTGGGTTTGATGGGGATGGACAGGATTAGAAATTAGTATATTAGCGGGACAGCTCAAGTTAGCTGTTTTGGAGACAAAGTTAGAGAAGCAAGGTTGCGTTGGCTTGGACATGTCCAGAGGAGAGACGATGATTATATTGGGAGGAAGAATTTGGAAGATGCAGCTGCTAAGAAAGAGGAAAAGAGGAAGACCAAAGAGGAGGTGGACGTGGTGTGAGAGGACAGGTGTTCGATTTGAAGGAGGAAGATGCAAAGGACAGGAAGAAATGGAAATGGATGATCCACTGTGGCGACTCCTAAATGCGAGTAGCCGAAAGAAGAATGAAGATTTATGGAAAATGAACTCAAGCATGTAAGGTAACAATTGAAAACAAGCTAGTTATCTGAAAATGAAGACCCAGCCACTAGGGATGCAGAAGCCAGTGTGTTTTTTTGTGCCTGCCCTAAGGGCAAACATAGAGAGTGTGTCATTGTGAAAGTCCCTAACCACTAGGCCACCGCTGAGTGATGAGGATGAAGCTGGAAATTGAAGATGTGATGATGAATCATGTTAGTGTGTATGCTCCTCAAGCTGGTTGTGAGGTTGTGAGGAAACCTTTGAAAAGTCTTGATAGATTTCCTAACCCTGTCTTGATGTTTCAACTAAACACCTTGTACTTCTTGGCACTCCAGGTAGGTTGCAGCTCTGGAATGGAGGATAATGGATTCCTGGTAGCTTCATGTTTGATTCTTCTTAAATCTTTGGTAGTTAATGTGTGTCTTTTTTTCCTCAACACATTTCTTGCCTGTTTGATAGTTCTGTGATCAAACCTCAATATTTTAGCAATTATTTTTACATTTTTTTAATCTTCAGATTGAAAATTGATTTTTATCTTGGTTGATCTCCTTAGACCACACCCTCCCTCATTAGGCAAATATGCATCACCTGATATGCTTAAATCCAATTAGCATTCAAGTTTATTCAGCTTGTGTGCTTAAAAATAATGATATCGTCAAAATACTCACTTGCCTAATAAATGTGCACACTGTGTATATATTGACATTGAAATTATTATACATAGTGGAATGATACAGGGACTATTGAACACACTTACTGAATTTTTTTTATACTAAGCAGAACAGCTTTTGTTGGTAAGGACAGCTTTAAGGCACCTCTTACCAGCATGATTTATTATAGGACTGTCATATATTTTCCACCCAGTGACTAATGATTCTGACATATCCTGAAGTACTTGTTATAATAATGTTGCATTGAATGGTGAATAACGATTAACTTGAAATTATTAATTTATTATATTACATTCTAATAATATAAAATGGTTCAATGAAGCTCAATTGAAATTTACATACCAAAATCATCTAGCAGCAACACTGAACTCTTCATTCTTACCCATAGAATCAATGGCATACATCCTTTTGGGTTATTTTGTGTGTAATCTAAAAAATTGCATTAGATTACAGATTTACTACTATATGTGTTATAAAGAATTCATATATACAACTTTATTTAATAACCAGGAACATCAAGTGGTTGCTGTGGACAGTTATAAATCCCAGACAAGTATGTCACCCTGATACCCCTTTTCCACTACACTGGTGCTGGTGCCAGGTGCCAGTTCTGGTGCTCGGCCAGTGCTGAACTGGGAACCAGCCAGAACCAACCGAGAACTGGTTCGTATTTACACTAGACAGGAGCTCAGCGGGAGCTGCATGATAATACATCACAGGTCACACCCACTAAACAGAAACAAACATGGCCGAATTCAGTTTATCTTTCCAATTTCTGTTGAATCTCTGTGGACGTCCATATTGCTAAAAGAGCTTTAATTTCTTCCGTGCTCCATGTTACCGGACTTTGGCTCTACGCCATTTTCTCTACCTATAGCTACCTATCACTCCGCCCACCGCTCATGATGTGAGCAAGATACCCTTGAGCAAGGTACCATCCCCATCACTGCTCCCCAAGCACTTTAAATTGCCACCCCCCTGCTGCACCTGAGTGTATGGGTATGTGTATGCAGAGGCTGCATTTTCTTGTGGTGTGCTGTGCAATGTTTTAAAAAGTTGTCATTTTCACTTTCACAAACGTGATTTGTGTGGCATTTGAGAATTGAAAACATATTTCTTCATTTTGTTAGGTAGCTCAAAAATTGCTATGACCACTTCATTGTTCTTTTGGTTCCAAATTCTCTGCAAAAATGCATGCATATACTATATAAGTTATACTTTGTGAACAAATGTTCTAAATGTTTGTGGCAGAATCTTTATGTAATGGAACTTTAGACAAAATAAATAAATAAATATTTTATTTCAGGACCATAATATTAACCAGACACAAACAAATACACAAACACATACACACACACACATACACAAACTGTCAGGGTAGGCATCTCATTAAGGACATCAGGTGTGTCTCACTGGCCAAGGGTTTAAAGGTCCCAATGAGTCAAAGCAGAGCATCAGTCATTGAAGGTATATATTGCGATTGCACTGTTGTTTGTACGTATAGTATGTGGAAAAAAGTCAAGTCATAGACTCCTGGCTACGTATCTATGTCTGGATCACACCATGCTGTTTTACACACAAACAAACACTCATGCCACATCTGAAGCAGTGACACGTAGCATTCTGATGGATGTGTCCAAGTGTTCCTCTCTTGTGTGGGATTCTTTAGGTGCTGGTAACTTGGAATATAAAATGGTGTTTTTAATAAATCTTGAAAATGTGATTTTTTAAAAAATACTTAATATTTAAATTATTAATAAATAATTACAAATCAAAAGTTATGTATCTGACAAATATATTTAATACAATGTAAGTGGCATAATGCTGAATAGTAAGTTTTTATATTTTTTTATGTAAGCCAAAGTATTACACACATTAGTCAGTCAGTCATTTTCTGCTGCTTGTCCCAAGCGGGGTCACGGGGGAGTGCTCGAGTCCAACCCAGCTCACATAGGGCGAAGGACAGGGGACACACCCTGGATAGGTCGCCAGCCCATCGCAGACACACATTATCTAAAATAATTTTTTTAAAAGTTCATTATTTGTAACATATATAATTCATGTATAATTTCTAATATTTCTACTTCTATACTTCTTTCTTCTCTTCGGTCACATCCTTTGGAGCTCTAAAGTGTATTTGAGGATGGAAATATTTTGACCATGTGGCAGCTAGTTTCTAGATCCCCCAACATGATACCTGTACATTAGAGTCTGTAATTGTGATTTCAGTTACTAATACTGGTAGGTCAGTTGAGTCAGTGAAGCTTCTGTTAATCTTGGTTTGTGGCAGCAGCTCATACCTTCACAAATTCCTTAATTAACCTCCAGTTATACATATCATGGGTTAAAGTTGTCTGGTCTGTTTTTCTTATCCCTTGTCCCATCTTCCCAGTCTTTTGGAACCCACCAGTGCAGTGGGTCCTGGGTTCCTCCTGGTGAAGGATGATACGCAGCCTCATGTGGCATGAGTATGCAGACCAAGTTGCACCTCAGACTGTCCAGGAGCTCAATGATGCCCTGGTCAGGATCTGGGAGGAGATACCCCAGGACACCATCCATCATCTCATAAAGAGCATGTCCCAACGTTTTGGGCCATACAAACAACTGAGTACCATTTTAAGTTGTTGATGACAATTTAGCAAATTGGACTAGCCTGCTGCATCAGTTTTTCAGTTTAAATTTCTTGAAGACTTCTAATTAACCTCTCTGTAGGTTGATCATTTTTATTTTCATCAATTGATGCGGCATCCTTTTGTTCATAATACATTACCTATCCAATGTGTTATCAGAGTGTTCCTTTAATTTTTTTGAGCAGTGTACATTTACAGTCCAATAGTTTTGCAAGTCAAAACAATGGGACCTATTGACTTTGTAAATTACAGATGTATTATAGGGAGAGTTAAAAGAACAAAAAAACAATAATTGGTATATTTATATTTTTATTCAATGTTTAATAGAGCATTTAAAATTTTAATTTATTATAAATTTTAAAATAAATCACAGCTTCAGAGTCTTCACAGATTTTACTTTATATTTGCTTTTCCACAACATTTACATTGCTTGTTATGCTTAATAAATTACATTTCAGATTTATTTAACAAAACAAAAAGAAGCAAACAATAAAAATTTGAAATCAAGATGTCCTTATGTTGGAGGTTTTCTTAACAAGCAAAAGTAGATGTTGAATAATTAAACTTAACTAGTAACTCTACAGAACCTTTTCAAATAATCAAATTCTTTTTTCTTTTGGCTGCTCTCATTTAGGGGTTGCCACAGTGACCGTCAATCAACCGTCTCCATTCCTTCCTGTCCTCTGCATCTTCCTGCTTCAAACCAACCACCTGCATTTCCTCTCTCACCACATCCATAAACCTCCTCTTTTGTCTCCCTCTTTTCCTCTTTCCTGGCAGCTCCATCTTCAACATCCTCCTTCCAAAATAATCCTCATCTCTCATCTCTCCTCTGGACATGTCCAAACCAGCGCAACCTTGCTTCTCTAACTTTGTCTCCAAAACGTCTAACCTGAGCTGCCCCTCTAATTTAATCATTTCTAATCCTGTCCATCCTCGTCACACCCAACGAAAATCTCAGCATGTTCAACTCTGACACCTCCAGCTCCACCTCCTGTCTTTTCATCAGTGCTACTGTCTCCAACCAATACAACATAGCTGGTCTCACTACTATCCTGTAAACCTTCCCTTTTATTCTAGCTGGTACCCGTCTGTCACAAATCACTCCAGCCACTCTTCTCCACCCATTCCAACCTTCCTGCACTCTCTTCTTCACCTCTCTTCCAAACTTGCTGTTACTCTTTAACTATTGATCTCAAATATTGAAACTTTATCACCTCTACTCCCTGCATCATAACCACTCCACTTTCCTCCCTTTTATTCACACTCATGTACTCTCTTTGTACAGTCTTTGCCCTACTCACTTTCATTCCTCTCCTCTCTAGAGCACATCTCCATCTCTCCAGGTGTTCCTCAAGCTGCTCCCTACTGCAGATCACGATATCATCAGCAAACATCATAGTCCACAGAGAACATCATAGTCCTTGCAAACATGAATGGGCTTAGTGCTGATCCTTAATGTAATCCAAACGCTACCTTAAATGCATCTGTCACTCTTACTGCAGATCTCACCACTGTCACACAGTCCTCATACATATCCTGAACTACTCTCACATACTTCTACACCTGATTTCCTCATACAAAATCACAACTCCTCTCTAGGAACCCTGTCATATGCTTTCTCCAAGTCCACAAAGGCACAATGCAACTCCTTCTGACCTTCTCTGTACTTCTCCATTAACACCCTCAGAGCAAACATTGCATCTGTAGTGCTCTTTCTCGGCATAAAACCATATTGCTGTTCACCGATCCTCACCTCTTTTCTTAACCTCGCTTCCACTACTCTTTCCCATAACTTCATGCTGTGGCTGATCAACTTTATCCCTCTATAGTTACTACAGCTCTGTGCATCACCCTTATTCTTGAAAATCGGTACCAGTACACTTCGTCTCCACTCTTCAGGCATCCTCTCACTTACCAAGATTGTGTTAAACAATCTGGTCAGAAACTCAACTGCCATCTCCCCTAAACATCTCCATGCTTCCACTGGTATGTCATCTGGTCCAACAGCCTTTCCATTCTTCATCCTCTTCATCACTGCCCTAACTTCCATCTTGCTTATTTGCTGCATTTCCTGGTTCACTATCCTCACATCATCCAATCTTCTCTCTCTTGTTTTCTTCATTCATCAGCCCCTCAAAGTACTCCTTTGATCTGCTCAACACGCTCTGTTCACCTCTGAGTATGTTTCCATGTCCATCCTTTATTGTCCTGACCTGCTGCACATCTTTCCTAGCTCTGTCTCTCTGTCTAGCCAATTGGTAAAGGTCCTTTTCTCCCTCCTTACAGTCCAACCTCTCATACAATTCAGCAAACACCTTATCTTTGGCCTTTGCCACTGCTTTTTTCACCCTGCGGTTCATATCCTTGTACACCTGTTTACTTTCTTCATCTCTCTGACTGTCCCACTTCTTCTTTGCTTCTCTCTTCTTCATTATGCACTCCTGGACTTCTCGGGTCCACCACCATGTTTCCTTATCCTCCTTCTTCCTTCCAGATGTCACACCAAGTACATTTCTAGCTAACTGACTTATCACTTCTGCAGTGGTTTCCCAGCAATCTACAGACATTTCCATCCTTTTTGAAAAATCTACAACCATCTGACCTTCAGCATTCCTCTCCTTGACACCATACCTACCCATCACCTCTGTTCACCAGTATGTCCATTAAAGTCTGCACCAATCACCACTCTCTCTCCCCACGGTACACTTCATCTAACTCCATCCATCCATTTTCTGCCACGGGGAAGTGCTGGTGTCCAACCCAGCGCACACAGGGCAAGGACGGGGGACACACCCTGGACAGGTCGCCAGCCCATCGCAGGGAGGAGCAGGACGGGGACAGCACCTTGCTCAAGGCAACCTATTGGGAAGGGGTTTGAACCCCCGATCCTCCGATCATGTGGCAGACGCCCTAACCACTAGGCCACCGCTGCCCACTTCATCTAACTTTTTTCTCTTCCTTCCTACAACCAACTTGTGGGGCATAAACACTAACAACATTCATTACCACACCTTCAACTTCCAGCTTCAAACTCATCACCCTCCCTGACACCCTCTTCACCTCCAAAACACTCTTCACATACTCTTCCTTCAGGAACCCCATTCCTACCCCATTCCTCCTTCCATCCACACCATGGTAAAACAATTTAAACCCTCCTCCAATACACCTGGCCTTACTACCTGGCCATCTAGTCTCTTGCACACACAAAATGTCAACCTTCCTTCTCACCATCTTATCAGCTAATTCTCTATAATTCTTTACCAGTCATGCTGCCAACATTCAAAGTCCCTACTGTCACTTCCACTCTCCTCCCCTTCTTTCTCTCCTTCCCCTCTGGACATGCCTTCCTCCTCTTCTTCTTCTTCTCCTTTGGCCAACAGTAGTCCAATGTCCACCAGCACCCTGTAGGCTAACAGCACTGGTGGTCGTTGTTATGCCAGGCTTCGACCATTCCGGCATGGAATTCTGTTTCATTGTCTGCATATTGATTTGGCAAAGTTTTACACCGGATGCCCTTCCTGACATAACCCTCCCCATTTACCTGGGCTTGGGACCGGCACAGAAATACACTGGCTTGTGCATCCCTAGTGGCTGGGTTTTTCAAATAATCCAATGTAGTATGAAAATTGTCAAGAGAGGTTCACTCACTACTGTCTAGATCATTTGAAAGACCTGATTCTTCACTTCACCTGTGTTTGTTTCTTGTAGTGTCATCAAGGTCTTAGGTGTATTCATCTGAGCTACTGCAAATATTCCAAGAAACTGTCATTGGCAACAATAGTTACATTACAGAATAGTAATTATATATTGCTATATAATTTTATTTTTGTTATTTATACAATGAGAAAATTTAATGACTGTAAAATAATAACTTATTAATGCATTTCTTTTAATTTCATGCAGTACTGTAAACAAACACAGTGTGACAAAATCATGTGCTGTAAATGTAAGAGGAGGTAAACTGCTTATAAAATATTTTTGGGTGTTGACAAGTATAAAAATGACAAACTTATTAGAAATAATTTATGTAATTTATGGTTGGTAAAGGTTAATGGTCATATGGAAATTATATGAAGAAAAATGAGTGTTAAAGTTTGCTGATGAGCTGAAGAAAACATTTTTGTGTGATTTTATGTTAAAAGGATTAAAAGTGAAGATGCTTTTAAAATTAATTAAGATCTTTTTTTTAAAAATCTTTTTCCTTAATTGCATACAAAGTAGTTCATTTTGAAAATAAAATAGTGTGAAAGATCAGAGAGCACTTAAAAAACATATGAAACTTGGCTTGAAGTTGAATATGAAATTTGAAAATAAAAGACTTTATATAATTTAATAGAATTTATATAATTTATCGTTGGTAAAGGTTAAAGGTCACATACAATGGGTATTGTGTCAAATAAATGGTTGTGAAAGTTCATTAAAGAGGTGACAATTTGTGTTTTCTGATGTTAATAGATCTCAGTATGAAAATGTAATAAAAAGGAACCATATTAAGGCGTCTGCTATGTATTATGTATTAAACTATGTAATGCATTTAAAAGGAACCATATTAAGCGTCTGCTAAATGCTGTAAATGTAAATATAAGGAAACATATAAGTATTTTATTCCATGCAGGATATAAAAAAAGTCTGTAAGATTAAATAAGCTTTGTGGAACATGGCGAAGTTTGTTTGATGTCCATGGTTTTAAAATGCATTGACCGGCGTTTAACTTTTTAGACGGTCCCAAAGCTTTCCGAAAGGTTTACGTAAGCGGGGACGGCTTTCGCGTCCTTTTTATCTTATTCTGTTTCGTTTAGTTGGAGCCAGACTCACCCGGAAGACAAGCTATACAGTCTAGGGTTTGGTAAATAAATATTTTCCTTCATTTAAGTTTGCGTCGGCCTACAAGACATTGTTATCTGGATTGCATTTTCAGTTGTAGAGAGGAAACATGAAGCAAGCAATAAAACCTCTGACCAACATTATTCAAGTTTACTTCCGTGTTTCGTTCGCAGTGTGATTACCTGTTTTATTATGAAAGGGCCTTTTTGGCTTTACTGTGTACAATGGCACGAATTATTTTTCAATCATACAATTTGTAATAAGCGAACGCGTTTTTCAGGTAATTTTGTTTTTTCTTAGAAAGTTATGTTTATTTACACAAACGCACATATTCGAAAGAAGCAATGCTTAAATCGAGGATGTTTGGTATTGAACTTCTGTGGGTAGAAACGAGTGAATTAGTGTCAAGTACAGTTACATTTTTGAAGCTTGGGAAATTTTGCCTCACACAGTGACGCTAAATGCTTTGATCTTGATGCTTTGATTCAGCCAACCAGAGTTTTACTTTGTACACTCATGATTTTTAGAATTTTCTATCTTTGGAAATTTGTTTACTGCATGGAAATATATTTGCTTCCTTTAAAATAAAGAGCTAACATTAGAGTTTATAATGTGCTATTTTGAGAAATTTTGCATGTTGTTTTGTATTTTCATGTTTGTCAAAGTGCAAAATCACCAGAAATTCTGGTTAATATGTAATTTTAGACATACTGCCATATGTTTCAGTATTAATGCATTTTATAGAAGATGCATTAACATATACATATGGGACCTAAAGAACTGTTATTATCGCTCACCATTTTTCTGTATTCCAGGATATTAGTCTGGTATGAAAAGATTTATTTCCACTACTTTGGTAAGCACAGTTTTAATAACACACTACAATTAATCAAATAGTTTAATCACATTTTATTTATTTACGATGTGAAAAGAAACGTTTTTGTTATGAATATGTATTTCGCTTTTCTGAAGTATGCATTGTTAGCTTTCTCCTCTCTGTCATTCAGATGAAGCATATTTTTGTATACGGCACACTAAAACAAGGCCAGCCCAACTACTACCGGATGCTGGACATGGCTAATGGCAAAGCTGAATTCCTTGGCCATGCTCATACTGTTGAAAAATACCCACTGATCATAGCAGGCAAGTACAACATCCCCTTCCTTCTGAATATTCCTGGGAAGGGTCAGCATGTACAGGGAGAAATCTACAGTGTGGATGACCAGATGTTAAAATTTTTGGACTGGTTTGAAAGTTGCCCACATATGTATCAGCGAACAAAGGTCCTTCTGGAAGTGGAACACTGGGCGAAGGAGGGAGAGGGAACACCTGAAGTGGGGTGCACCATGGAAGCTTTTGTGTATAGTACAACCACTTATGATCCTGAATGGCTTGAGAAGCCAACTTTCATCAGCTATGATTCAAGAGGGGATCATGGTCTGCAATATGTGAGTCGAGAATCCAGAGACTGATGTAAAGTTTCCTATAAATAGTTTAGGTTGAAAGATCCTATTAATAGATGCAGTGACAAAAAAATCATGACACAAATTCAGTTTACAAATGTAATGCATTGTATTCTATGTTTGGAATTTACCCGCAATATATTTTAAAAGGATTGGCTAACAGTGTCTAGCTTTAATATGCATGTTCTTGTACAAAGTAATGATTAGTGTAAGAAACTGTTTGGTAATCATAGCTTAGTCTTTAGTTAATCTCAGATAGATGACTTGCATATGAAATGCCTGATGTACAGTTGGTAATTTTTCAAATGAATAAATTTACAATTGTATTGAGTCATCTTTCATTATTGCATTTTTTTGTTGCTTTGCTTTAGTTGTTTACCTTTCATTAATCTGATCAATAAACTGATTAAAGGAAGCCTCCACTATTGAAGAGAAGAGGAAGACATGCATTGAGAATCTTCTCAGTCCTGGCTCATGGTGAAACCAACTTCCCCTGATGGCAAGAACTGCTGAATCCCTTGCTGTCTTTAAGCTTCAATTAAAGACTGTTCAAGGAATTTATCAGGGAATAATCTTCCCAAACAGTCCTACTATATTACCTATTTTACCGCTGCTCTTTCTTTCCTCTTTTTCCTAAAAAAAAAAAAAGACTCATTCTAGTCACAGGGTTAAGTTTGTTATAATAGTTAATCAGCAGTTGTTGATCATGGATGGTTACTAATACAAAGCACTGTTGTAAGTCACTCTGGATCAGAGCATCTGCTAAATGCTGCAAATGTAAATGTATATGAAGAGAGAGAGAGAGAGAGAGGGAGGTATTGGATGATGCAAGGATAGTGAACCAGAAAATGCTGTAAATAAGCAAGATGGAAGTAAGGGCAGCGATTAAGAGGATGAAGAATGGAAAGGCTGTTGGTCTGGATGACATACCAGTGGAAGCATGGAGATGTTCAGGAGAGATGGCATTGGAGTTTCTGACCAGATTGTTCAAAACAATCCTGAAAAGTGAGAGGATTCCTGAGGAGATTAAGTGTACTGGTACCAAATTTCAAGAATAAGGATGATGAACAGAGCTGTAATAACTATAGAGGGATAAAGTTGATCAGCCACAGCATGAAGTTATGGGAAAGAGTAGTGGAAGCTAGGTCAAAAAAGAAGTGATGATTAGTGAATAGCAGTATGGTTTCATGCAGAGAGGGTGTTGATGGAGAAGTATATACAAGGTCAGGAGGAGTTGCATTGTGCCAGTGTGGAGAAAGCATATGGCAGGATGCCTAGGAAGGAGTTGTGGTTTTGTATGAGGAAATCAGGTATGGTAGAGAAGTGTCAGAGTAGTACAGGATATGTATGAGGGCAGTATGACAGTGGTGAGTTTAGCAGTAAGAGTTAGTTTCATTTATATAGCGCTTTTCACAACTGTGACAAAGCAGCTTTACAGAATTCGGGTCCAAGCCCCAAGCAAGTAAGCTGAGGGCAACAGAGGCAAAGAAAAACTCCCTAAAACTGGAGGAAGAAACCTTGGGAGCAACCAAGACTCAAAAGGGGAACCCCTTCCCCTGGTCGACACCAGATAATCAAGATAGAAAAGAAGAGCAAGTGCATTTAATGAATTAATAGATTCAGGAATGTGTTAGGGCAAAGTATGAATTACTATAAAAGAGTCCATTACAGTAATTGAAAGTTTAATTAGCTAATAGTGGTGGTTCTGTTGTTAGTCTTAGTGCAGCAGCACATGCAGATGATCCAGTATGATGTAGCTGATTACAAGTATGAGAGCAGCCTGAGACACAACCATCAAACTTAAGTGAGAGTGATGGGCTGACCGCACCAATATCCCATCCATCCATCCAACCATCTTCTTCCACTTATCCGAGGTCGGGTCGCGGGGGCAGCAGCTCCAGCAGGGATGCTCAGACTTCCCTCTCCCCGGCCACTTCTTCCAGCTCCTCCGGGCGGATCCCAAGGCGTTCCCAGGCCAGTCTAGAGAAATAGTCTCTCCAGCGTGTCCTGGGTCTTCCCCGGGTCTCTTTCCAGCGGGGCATGCCGGAACACCTCACCAGGGAGGCATCCAGGGGGCATCCTAATTAGATGCCCCGAGCCACCTCATCTGGCTCCTCTCGATGCGGAGGAGCAGCGGCTCTTCTCTGAGCCCCTCCCGGATGACTGAACTTCTCACTCTATCTCTAAGGGAGAGCCCAGACACCCTGCAGAGGAAACTCATTTCAGCCGGTTGTATTCGCGATCTCGTTCTTTCGGTCACTACCCACAGCTCGTGACCATAGGTGAGGGTGGGAACGTAGATCGACTGGTAAATTGAGAGCTTTGCCTTTTGGCTCAGCTCCTTCTTCACCATGACGGAGCCATGTAGAGCCAGCATCACTGTGGACGCTGCCCCAATCCGCCTGTCGATCTCCCGCTCCATTCTACCCTCACTCGTGAACAAGATTCAGAGATACTTAAACTCCTCCACTTGGGGCAGGGTCTCAGTCCCAACCCTGAGAGGGCTCTCCACCCTTTACAGACTGAGGACCATGGCCTCAGATTTGGAGGTGCTGATTCTTATCCCAGCCGCTTCACACTCGGCTGCGAACCGATCCAGTGAGAGCTGAAGGTCACAGCCTGATGAGGCCAACAGGATAACGTCATCTGCAAAAAGCAGTGACCCACTCCTGAGCCGACCAAACCGGCCCTGGCTGCGCCTAGAAATCCTGTCCATAAAAATTATGAACAGGATCGGTGACAAAGGGCAGCCCTGGCAAAGTCCATCTCTCACCAGAAACAGGTCCGACTTACTGCTGGAAATGCGGACCAAGCTCCGACACCGGTTGTACAGGGACCGGACAGCCCTTAACAGGGAATCCGATGCCCCATACTCTCGGAGTACCCCCCACAGGACTCCCCAAGGGACACTGTTGAATGCCTTCTCCAAGTCCACAAAGCACATGTAAACTGGTTGGGCAAACTCCCATGCACCCTCCAGGACTCTGCTAAGGGTGTAGAGCTGGTCCACTGTTCTGCGACCTGGACAGAAACCACACTGCTCCTCCTGAATCTGAGGTTCGACTCTCCGACGGACCCTCCTTTCCAGGACCCCTGAATAGAATTTCCGGAGGCACCATCCCCAATGTCCATGCGATGTTGCAGAGGCATGTCAGCCATGACAGTCTTACAACATCCAGAGCCTTGAGGAACTCTGGGCGGATCTCATCCACCCCCGGAGCCCTGCCACCAAGGAGCTTTTTGACCACCTCGGCAACCTCGGCCCCAGAGATGGAAGAGTCCACCTCTATGTCCCCAGGCTCTGCTTCCTCATCGGAAGGCATGTTGGTGGAATTAAGGAGGTCTTTGAAGTATTCTCCCCACCGACCCACAACGTCCTGAGTCGAGGTCAGCAGCGCACCATCCCCACTATACACTGTGTTGACTGTGCACTGCTTTCTCCTCCTGAGACGCCGGATGTTGGACCAGAATCTCCTCTAAGCCGTCTGGAAGTCCTTCTCCATGGCCTCCCCAGACTCCTCCCACGCCCGAGTTTTTGCCTCAGCAACCACCAAAGCCGCATTCCGCTGGGCCTGCCGGTGCCTATCAGCTGCCTCCAGAACACCACTGGCCAAAAAGGCCCGGTAGGACTCCTTCTTCAGCTTGAAGGCATGCCTCACCGCCGGTGTCCACCAACGGGTTCTCAGGTTGCCACTGCGACAGGTACCAACCACCTTACGGCGACAGCTCCGGACAGCCGCCTCAACAATGGAGGCGCGGAACATAGTCCATTCGGACTCAAAGTCCCCCACCTCCCCAGGGACGTGGTTAAAGCTTTGCCGGAGGTGGGAGTTGAAGCTTGTCCTGACGGGACTCTGCCAGACATTCCCGGCAGACCCTCTCAATACATTTGGGCCTACCAGGCCTGACCGGCATCCTCCCCCACCAACGAAGCCAACTCACCACCAGGTGATGATCAGTTGACAGCTCCGCCCTTCTCTTCACCCAAGTGTCCAAGACATGTGGCCGCAAGTCTGACAACACGATCACAAAGTCAAATATCGAACTGCGGCCTAGGGTGTCCTGGTGCCAGGTGCACATGTGGACATCCTTATGCCTGAACATGGTGTTCGTTATGGAGAATCTGTGACGAGCACAAAAGTCCAATAACAAAACACCGCTCTGGTTCAGATCGGGGGGGCCATTCCTCCCAATCACGCCCTTCCAGGTCTCATTGTCATTACCCACGTGAGCATTGAAGCCCCCCAGCAGAACTATGGCGTCCCCAGGAGGGACGCTCTCTAGCGCCCCCTCCAAAGACCCCAGAAAGGGTGGGTAGTCCAGACTACTGTTTGGCGCATAAGTGCAGACAACACACCTGATCAGCACCTCTCACCGGTGGCAACTCCAGATTAGAAGAGAGTTCAGCCCCTCTCAAGGAGACTGGTTCCAGAGTCCAAGCTGTACGTCGAGGTGAGTCCAACTATATCTAGCCGGAATTGCTCAACCTCACGCACTAGCTCAGGCTCCTTCCCCACCAGAGAGGTTACATTCCACGTCCCTAGAGCCAGCTTCTGCAGCCGAGGATCAGACCACCAAGGCCCCTGTCTTAGGCCACCGCCCAGCTCACACTGCACCCGACCTCTTTGGCCCCTCCCACAGGTGGTGAGCCCATGGGAAGGGGGACCCACGTTGCCTCTTCGGGCTGTGCCCGGCCGGGCCCCATGGGTGAAGGCCCGACCACCAGGCGCTCGCCATCGAGCCCCACCTCCAGGCCTGGCTTCAGAAGGAGGCCCCGGTGACCTACGTCCAGGCGAGGGAAAATGACTTCTAAAGATCTTTCTCATCATAAGAGGTCTTCTGAACTGCTCTTTGTCTCTTCCCTCACCTAGGACCTGTTTGCCTTGGGTGCCCCTACCAGGGGCATAAAGCCCCCGACAACATAGCTCCCAGGATCATTGGGACACGCAAACCCCTCCACCATGATAAGGTGGCGGTTCGAGGAGAGGACCAATATCCCAGTTTACTGTAATTCTAAGTATCCATGAACCCCTAGATCTGCACCTACTAAAACCCTGACTTTTAGTACGATTAGGTTTTTAGCCTGGACTTAAAGAATGAGTATGTGTGAGTCCCAGACAGTAGCTGGAAGACCACTCCAGAGATGGGGGCTTTTAATGAAAAGGCTCTACGCCCAATGTTTAAAGAAAAGCTATTTTATAAAGAAATGCTATTTAAGTAATATTCCCAGAGTGTATATCTAGAGATAGATCGGAGTCAATTGTGATGCCCAGGCTTTTGATATAGGTATAGGTATAGATATAGGTATAGGATTAACTAAAATTAGCAAAGTCTAGCACTACACCATACAGTTTGTCTCCAGTGTCTGCCACGGAAAATGAGTGTGAGAGTGAGAGAGTGAGAGAGTGAGTTTTGACATGTATATGGATCAATAGGTATTTGTACAATAACGTATATTCTTTCAATTTTGATTTTAAAATCATCACATACGATTTGAAATGCAGCCATGAAGATTGGACAGAGTGTAGAAGTTCAACTTTAATTCATTTGGTTTAACAAGAGTATTGCATTAAGCTTTCAGGAATAAGCTTTTAAATATTGTCCTTCTGCATTTTCAGAGATTGTTAATCTGTGTATCTAAAGAATTCTATTTCAGAATTGTGAACGCTTTTAAAGATGTTCAATTTATTTATGAATTTACTGTTCTTGAATGTTGCCAGTCTTTTAATCAAGACTTAACAATGATATGCCTACTTAAGTGCTCTGTTGACTTGGTTACATGCTTTGAATGGGTTTTTCTTCACAAAGAGAATAATTAAGCAATCATCCACTTAAATTGTCTTTTGTGGTCTTCTTGGCAGTTTGGTGTTGCATATACAGCATATATATATATATATATATATATATATATATATATATTTAGCAGATGCTCTTATCCAGAGCGACTTCCAATTCCTGCTCATAAGTATAGTCTCCCTGGAGACACTTAAGGGTTTTGCTCAGGAAACTAATGGTGTTAGTGCTGGAGGTTGGTTTTGAACCTGCTACCTCTTGGGGCAGTGGTGGCCTAGTGGTTAGGACGTTAGACGCATGATCGGAGGATCAGGGGTTCAAACCCCTTCCCGATAGGTTGCCCTGAGGTACCCTTGAGCAAGGTGCCGTCCCCGTCACTGCTCCCCGGGCGCTTTCAATAGCTGCCCACTGCTGCATGGGTTAAATGCAGAGGTCCAATTTTGTTGTGGTTCATGTGTGCTGTGCCGTGACCTCGCAATGACAAGGGTTGTCACTTTCACTTTCTTAGTCCACCACCGTTGAGTTACTGGTTTTGCCAATGTATTCCTTCTTTCTGAGAATGTTAGAGAATTTTTAAACTGCTAATGTTTTAGCTATCTCTCGTTTTGTTTTTTTTTCCGCTTTACCAAGGCCTCTTTCACTCGTGTTTGACCTCTTTGGACCTTAGACCTTACTTTTATATCACTTGAATTAAATTTGACAGTATACACTTACATTGCATCTCAGTTGCTTAATTTCACATGCATTGTTGTGATGTACAGAAGAAAAATCAGAGAAATTGTAGTATTATGGACCTAACTGTACTGTCCCCCGTCCTCGCCCTGTGTGCGCTGGGTTGGACGCCAGCACTCCCCCGCGACCCTGTTTGGGACAAGCGGCATATAATGGATGGATGGATGGACAGTTCCTTGTTTGCTGATTTATTACTGTTACTCATGCCTTTGCACTGTGCAATTTAATGACCTGCTGCTAAATTCAGTGTCTCACATAAGAATGTATTCACACTTATTACTGTATGTTCATCATTACTTGGAATGATACTATGTTCATACATAACTGCTGTGTTGGATGAATGTATTCTGTGGCTCTGAATTGAGAAGTCATGTTTCATGTCTTGTGTGTAGCACCATGGTCCTAGATTGTACACTGTATATTTATTACCATACTAAACATACTTGATTTGTTAAGCAGTGCCTCCTAATTAGGGTTGCGGGAAGTCTGGAGTCCGTCCCAGCTCACACAGGGCAAAGGACGGGGACACACCCTGGACAGGTCACCAGCCCATCGCAGGGAGGAGCGAGCTGACAGGGATGGCAAGTTGCTCAAGGGTACCTCAGGGTACCACCGGTAAGGGGTTTGAACCCACAATCCTCCGATCCGGGGCCAACTCCCTAACCACTGGGCCACTGCTGCTCCCCTTTCAAATCAATGAACTCCAAATTATCTACATGCTTGTGTTGTGTACTTTTATGTATTTATTTAAAATAATCATAAAAGAGATTTAAGGTGTCTGATTTATCCAGTGAGAGTCAATTTGAGCATATTTATTTGACAAAAGAAGGGCCCCACAGAGTTGAATGGCTGAATATCCAATCTAACACAGATTGACATAAATATAGACAAAAGAAAAATAAATGAAGTGAAGAACTACAGAAGAAACTCCCTCATGCATTTATGTTCATGAGTACCAGCTCTATTCTGTCTTTCTATTTAGAATGCCTGCTTTTACACCAAATGGGAAAAGATGGAGGGTTGCTTGAATGTGTTTGTTTTCAGCAGTGGTGCCCAGCCTCTTTCTGCAAGATGGCCTCTTCAATGCGCAGTGGGAAGGTGTCAATAGTGCTGAATATTTCTGCTGCTGTAATGGGGTATGTGTAGCGCTGTTTGTCCACTCCCTGTTTATCCAGAAGTACTAGGTTAAAGGAATTCTGGGATAACTGCAGCAGTATTCTGTTAAAGACAGAAAAAGAGCCAGTGTTACAAGAGAAATTCACAAAAATTCACAGTCTTGCATGGCTAGCATTCATCTCTATGTTCTTAGGATTTTTCAGTATTTTTAAATGGTAATATTCTACTACTTTTAAAATAATTTTAAAATATAGTATTTTCTTAGCATTATGGTTTTTTTCAGATATACATCTTTGTTTAAAATAATATTTTATTACAAATGCAAAAAACTAAGATTGTAAAATTAATTAAAATTTCTGCTACACTTTTGATAATGCAAAAATCACACTCTTCAATTTAAATAACAGAGATCAAGCAAAAAGGCTACAAAAGGTCACAAAACATTTTCACACTCAACTAATCTGAAGATAGACATGCTGTGAACAAATGGAGGAAATTCAAGACTGTTGTTAACCTCCCAACAAGTGGTCGTCCAACAAAGATCAAGGCCTGTCATCTTCTTTTGACTGCTCCCATTAAGGAGTTGCCACAGCTTTTCCATACTTTTCCTGGTACCTGTTTGTCATAGATCACTCCTGCCATGCTTCTCAATCTATTCCGACCTGCCTGCAATCTCTTCTTCACCTCTCTTTCACATTCGTTGTTCCCAAGTATTTAAATTCCTCCATCTTTGTCACCTCTAATCCTTGCATTCTATCCATTCCACCATTCTCCTTTTCATTCACACTCATGTATTCTGTCTTTGTCCTGCTGCCTTTCATTCCTCTACTCTCTAGAACAAATCTCCATCTCTTCAGGGTCTCCTCAGTCTGCTCCATACTCTTGCAAATGCATCCGTCACTCCTACTGCAGACTCACTTCTTTCACACTGCCCTCAAACATATCCTGTACCACTCTTATATACTTCTCTGCCACTCCTAACTCTTCTCTAGGCACCCTGTTATATGCTTTTTCCAAACTCCTGAAGGCACAATGCAGCTCCTAACTTTCTCTATACTTCTCCTTTAACACCCTCAGAGCAAACATTGCTTCTGTAGTACTCTTTCTCCATACTGTTACTCACTATTTATTTTCTTACCCTAGCTTCCACAAATCTTTCCTAAAGATCAAGGCATGTAATAGAAAAAAGTATCCCTTGGTACCTCTTTAGCAAATAAAAACATTGACTAATTAATGGGTCCACTATCGAGAGAACACTGATAAATAATGTTTATAGAATCATTTATAAAATAAAATAATATTTAAGTAACTTTTAAAATAATGAAAGGAAGGCTTGGAAGAGGAATGTTATTGTGTACCATATATATGGGTATATACAGATATATATGGATTATATATAACAAGATGACTCTAAGATTATTGGCATGCTATGTTTGTTTGTTTTCCAGCTAAGTGTCTCCAGTAATTCCAATCAGCTGCTAGAGTTCTCATCCACATTATACACCCATCACACATCATAACCTTCACATGCTCCCTGTTCAGTACCACAATCATTTTAAAATACTAAAATGTCTAATGCAAATCTGAATTTCATCCCCTGCTGTGACACATAACCCTATAGAGTTCTTTGTATATATTTCTGTCTGATAAATAGGGGACCTCTAAGCCCATCTGACAGATGAAGTGCACAGAGAGACAGTTTAAAAAAAAAAAAAAAAAAAAAAGATGCATGCAAAGGTTAAAATTTACTATTAAGAAGGCCTTTGAGCTGTGATGTCTTCAGCAACATGCTGGCATTTTTTTGGACAGTTTTTATAAAACATTTAAACTTTAAAATGTTACATGCACAGGTTCACATTTACTATCAAGTCTCTTTTCCTTTTTCAAAACAAAAAAACAAAAAGTACCTGCCACATTACTGACTCTTGAAAAGTACCTGGGATTTTTATTTAATTGGTGTCACAAACAGTACTGGTACAAAGAAACTGGGAATGGACCTTTGAAGCCTGCAAGACCAAAGACAATTAAAGTCCACACTTGAATGAGGTAAGAGGTAAGAGCTTCCTCATGTCTCATTCTTTCCCTGTTTTTACTGCTCCACACTTACATGAAGCAGATGCTCCACTGGCTCCTTCACAGCTGAAACAGAACTAGGTAAACTAGCAATTGAACCCAAAACTGAACCAAAACCTGAACTGGAAGGCAAAAGGCAAATTGCAGATATTGTGAAAGATCAGGCCAGTTGGCAGTGTCATCAAAGGAAAAACATACGAATGGTAAATACTGCAAAGGTGGCAGCTGCCACACCGGGGGCAAAGGTGGCCTATTGTTTAGCAACTAAGCCCCAGGATCAGAGGGTTGTGGGACCAAATCCTGGTCCAGTAGGTTGACCAAGGTACCATCTCTTTCACTTCTCCCACGGCGCTGGATATAGCTGCCCCCTTCTGCATGGTGTGTATAGGTTAAATGCAACGGATATATTTGGTTACCATATATATATATATATATATATATATATATATATATCACTTTCACTTCATAGCACCAGTAAAAACAGCAACTGTGCCTGCAAATGCAGCATCTGCAACACCACATCCAGGGCAGCAACAAATGCAATGGGGTTGCAAAAGATTTCTGAAAGCTGCGCATAAATGAGAGTGATCCAAAAGCTGCTGACACATTAAAAACATACAAAACACACATACATGTAGCTAAGGGAATATATACTGGTAAAATAATAATAATGTAATATTCAAATAGTATCTGTCACTTAAATATTTCTGAAATCCAACTTAACATGATCACTTTTGTGGATAAAGGTGACAATTCCTGTCATTGCGAGGTCACAGCACAACACACAGTGAACCACAATGAAATTGGACCTCTGCATTTAACCCATGCAAACACCGTGCAGCAGTGGGCAGCTATGAAAGCACCCGGGGAGCAGTGACGGGGACAGTACCTTGCTCAAGGGTACCTCAGGGCAACCTACTGGTTAGGGAATCGAACCCACAATCTGCCAATCCGGTGGCCAACTCCCTAACCACTAGGCCAGACACCCCATCTCCTAATGGTACTATATATGTGTAACGATGGCAGGGTGCGGGAAGGACGTCAGTGCAGAGTCATTAGTCCAGAACATGACTTTATTCTCCATAATAACAAAAACCAGAAACAAGGACTGCAGTTCTAACCAAAACAAGACCCAGGGAACTGCAGTCGTGACCAAAACAGGAACAAACCACCATTAACTTAAGGCTTCGCCTTGTGAATGAACTGCGCTCTGTTCTGACTCACTGGGGCTTAAATGGCAGCCCCAATGAAGCACACCTGTGTCTTCATGAGCCCAGGTGTGCTCAGTCAGAACAGAGCACCATCTGTTGTGCCAAACCGGAAACCACAGGCATGACAGACTGTGACAGAAGCCCCCATTCATTTTTTGGCTCCTTCTTCCTCTTCCTCTTGACCTTGTTTTTGTTTTTCTGCTGCTTGCAGCTCAGTGTGACAGAATCCCTGCTCTTGGTTCCACTGCGAGAAGTTTCACATTGACTACTCAACCGTCCCTGTTCAGAGTCTGCTGAATTGTCAGGGAAAACAGAAGGTAGGGTGTCACTGATTGTGCTCTGAGCACCCTTCTCAGAGCTCTCACATGGCTGCTCAGCCTCTGGAATCTTTACCTGCCTCTCCTTCTCCATCAGACTTTTCCTCAGCTGCTCCATTTTGGCGTTATCCACCAGGGTCCCAGCATGCACTGGTGTCTGCGGAGTGAGTTGAGATCACCAATTTTGCTTCCATACCTCTGACCTGCTTTTCCAGCTCTGTGAGCTTACTGGCCTCTCTCTGGACTTTTCCCAGTTCAGCCTTCAGAGCGACACTGTTGGCTTGCACCTGCTTCAGCTCTGCCCTGGTCTGATTCAGCTGTTCTTCCAAAGTGGCCACTTTAGCCTCCAGCTTCTCCTGAACAGTTGGAATCTCTACTCTCTTTGTTGCCTGGCATGCAGTTTGGTTCTTCTGTTCATCTGTTCTCTCCAGCCTCTCTCTTTGGATAACCATCAAAATCTTGCAGCTTTTCCCTGGAGACCTCTCTCTCTTTTATGAGTTTACTGCTCTTTCCTTGAAGCTCACCTTTGTCTTTAGCCAGAGCTTTTCTTTCTGTTTCCATGGTTTCAATTTCCCTCTGACAAAGAGACAAGAGTCCTATGGTCTTTTCAAGCTGAGAAAGACCGAGGCATTCACCTGTAGCACGGAGGCTTCTCTACTGGTTGAGCCTGGTCAGCAACTCCTCCTGTTGAGTGATCTGAATGTTCATGCAGCTGATTTTCAATTCAATTCAATTCAATTCAATTTATTATTGTATAGCGCCTTTTACAACAAAGTTGCCCCAAGGCACTTTACATTGATAACAGGTTACAGTAATAGATGTTTAAGATGTTTAAGCTGGACGACTACGGAGGAGAGGAACCAAAAACTCCACTATGTGGAGAAAAAAAAACCTCTGAGGGTCCAAGGTCAACCGGCTAGCCAACCCCCTTGGGTATACTAACAGTACAGAGTTAGTTTGGTTTTAAACTCCAGGATCAGTGAGGAGTCCCAAGTTGCTTCCAGGTACCAATGAGCCGCCAGGGTCCCTTGGCGCATCAGATGCATCACACAGACCAGATGGTAGCTCGGCATTGGACTCAGGTGATGACCACAATGGGCCCCCCCGGACATGTGGGGAGAGAAATGGAATGAGGGGGTCAGTAATGAGCAGGATCCAGTAGTGACAGACACAGAAATGAAACAGTGCGATGGCATGTACAGCAGCACCAGCGACATTACTAGTGGTGCACTATGGTGATTGGTGCGGGTAAGCTAAACTAAAGAAGTAAGTCTTCAGCCGTGATTTAAAGACCGAGATTGAATCGGCATCCCGTACAGAAGCAGGCAAGCTGTTCCACAATCTAGGGGCCCTGTAACTGAAGGCTCGTGCTCCTATACATTTATTTATGCGAGGGACAATTAGGAGATCTTTATTCTGGGATCTAAGTGGGCGGTTAGGTGTATAGGTATTAAGCAGTTCGGTTAGGTATATTGGGGCAAGACCTTTAAGTGCCTTGTAGGTTAAGAGGAGGACCTTGAAGTCAGCCCTGTACCTAACAGGAAGCCAGTGAAGCGAGGAGAGTATGGGAGTTATATGGTCGTACTTCCTGCTCCTGCTAACAATCCTAGCGGCTGTGTTCTGAATGCGCTGTAGGGTGCTTAATGTGCCCTGAGGGCTTCCAGAAAGTAGGGCATTACAGTAATCTAATCTACTGTATACAAATGCATGTACTACTTTCGCCGTGTCTTCCATTGACAGAAAGCGCCGTAGTTTGGCAATGTTCCGAAGGTGCAGGAAGCATGTCTTCGCAACTGCATTAACATGGGGATTAAATGAAAGATTTGAATCGAAAATAACACCAAGATTACGTGCCAGAGTACTAACTGAAAACTTCAACCCTGCATCCCGGATATGCGAAATGAAGTTGGCCCTGTCTACATCGCTACTACAAAACAAGAGCAGCTCAGTTTTTTCGGGGTTTAGTGAGAGGAAGTTGTTATTCATCCAATCCCTAATATCACTGAGGCAGCTAATTAAAGTGCCGGTTGATGCTTTATCACATGATTTAAACGATAAGTATAGCTGAGTGTCATCAGCGTAAGAGTGGTAACTAACATTATGCTTCCGTATAATAGTGCTTAGTGGGAGCATGTAGAGGGAGAAGAGCACTGGGCCCAAAACCGACCCTTGTGGGACTCCATAGTTAACTAGTGACATAGGTGAGGGGGTGCCATAATCATCCATTTGGATGAAGTAGTAACGGTTTGTGAGATAGGAGTTGAACCATTTAAGGGCTGTTCCGGTAATGCCGACAGTGGAGTGAAGCCTATTTACTAAAATGGAGTGATCTACCGTGTCGAATGCAGCACTAAGATCTAACAGAACAAGAACAGTAATGTTTCCTGCATCACTCGAGACCATTATATCATTCACCACTCTAGTTAGAGCAGTTTCTGTGCTATGGCCAAGCCGGAAACCTGATTGGAATTTATCTAAGAGGTTATGCGTGTCTAGATATGACTGCAGTTGTCTCGCAACTAGTTTTTCTAGAATCTTAGAGAGAAACGGGACATTAGAGATAGGTCTATAATTACTTGGTGAGTGAGGGTCCAAGTTAGCTTTTTTAAGCTGTGGTCTAACCACTGCTGTTTTAAACTGATTGGGGACTACACCTGAGGTCAAGGATGCATTCATGATATCAAGTATAGGTGTTGATAGTATTCCTAAGGATTCCTTCAGGAGCTTGGTTGGAATGGGATCTAACCGACAGGTCGTGGAGTTTGCTTTGGCTATAACAGAAATTAGCTCAGAGTTATCGATGAGATTAAAATCACTAAAATATTGTGAGCACTGTTCAGCTAATGGATTAATTTGAGGGCTAATAGGGCACATTTGGAGCCTAATGTTGTTAATTTTATCATTAAAAAACTTAAGAAACCTATCGTTAGTAATACTACACGCTGGCCTTTTATCAGTTTTGTCTGTTAGCTGAGCGAGTGTCTGAAATAAATAGCGGGGGTTATGCTTGTTGTTTTCAATAAGCTTTGAATAGTACTCAGTGCGAGCACTATATAGAGCTTTCTTATATTGTTTTAGTTTAGCAGACCATAGAGCCTGAGAGGCTTGGAGACCTGTTGTCTTCCATCTGCGTTCTAGCTTACGGCACTCCCGCTTAGCAGCCCGTGTGTGATCATTGAACCAGGGAGAGTGCCTGATAGTTCTAACCTTCTTTGTCTTAATTGGGGCGACCTGATCAAGGATCTGCCCAACTACTGTATTGTACATGTCGGTGATGTCATTAACAGTTTTGTTACAGGTGAAATCTATCTCTGTTACGGCCTCCATAAACTGAACACATTTAGCCCTGTTTAGGTGTCGTGTTGTACTAGTCCTTTCACTGAGGTACGGTGGAGACATATTAATCTCAAACGTGATTAAAGAATGGTCGGAAAAAAGTTTATTTAAGGATTTATTTGTTCATCTCTTTGGTGAATGTCCATGAGAAGTGCATTGTGGTTCACATTGGCCTGTTGGAGCTTTTCTGACCCATTCCTTAGTTTCTCCTGGGTACCGTTCAAGCTCTCAGTAAACCAAATAATCTGTTCTCTCTGGTCTTCACATATTCTAAGTACACAGCCTGTTTTTCCTCCAGTTCCCTGTTAACTTTAGCTAATTCCTCCTGAAGGGAACGTAACTCAGATTTTTGCTTTCCTGTAGCTGGTGATTCATGGCTTGGAGGGAGACGTTCTCATTTTCCAATCTCTTACACTTCGCCTCCAGTTCATGCAAAACGTGTCTCAGTTCACTATTCTAATTTTCCTTGGCTTGAGTGCTTGTTAAAATCTCCTGAACACAGTTTCTGCTCACTTCAGCCTGCAATTCTGTCTCCTGAAGCTTCTCTGAGACTTGACAATTGGCCCGTGTAGCATCCCTTAACTTTATATTCAAAACATCAAGATCCTGGTTCCGTGCACAAATTTCATGATCCTTGGCGGTGAGTTCAGCCTCCATTTCCTGGAGCTGCTCAGCAAGATCATTTTTGGCCTGTCTTTCTCCAGAACAGACAGCCAAAAATGTTCAGGTTCCTGAAGCGTTTGTTCCAATCTTTGAACTTTCAACGTCAGTTCACTGATTAATTCATCATTCCTACTAACCTGGAGCTACTCCTTCTCTGCCTTCTTCTTGTCAGATGGGTTAGTGGTACTGGGTTTGGGGGTCAACTCCTTGATGCTGCTTTCCATGCTGTAAAGGGCCTTCTTGGTCAACCTTCCTCGTTGAACAGTGCAGGGAGCATTTTCTGCTGACTTCCTGCTCTCCATGTCACGGGTGGCCTTCTTTGCCAACGTCCCGCTTTCCCTGTCATGGGTGGCCTTCTTTGCCGTCTTCCCATGCTGAATGGTGCAGGGGCGTTCTCCCCCATCTTCCAGCGTAGAATGGCGCAGGGGGCGTTCACTACCAATGTCCCGCTTTGAATGACGTGGGGGGCATTCTCCGCTGTCTTTCCGCATTGAATGATGCCAGCCATCACCGAAGCCCCGCCTTCCATGTCGCGGGCGGAAAGAGACAAGTGGTTCACGCAGGGCGTGTTCTCCGCCGACATCCCGCTGTGATTCACGCAGGGCGCGTTCTCCACTGTCTTCCCGCATTGTAGCCAGTGAGGATCAGGGAGCGGTGTGGGAGGGGGAACGGGCAAAGGCTCTTCCTCTAGTTGGTCAAGGGACTGACGAACCACCGTTATGGCCATCAGCGCCTGCTTGCACTCCTCCAGTCGCTCGTTGGGCTCTAGAGAAGAGGCGAGACAGATTGAGCACACCAGCAGCTCCAGGCGTCTCAAGAGCATCGTGGCCATTGCGCTCTATGCTCCGCTGATCCGCTTGCGGAGCTCCGGAGAACATCAGTGCAGAGTCATCCGGGAAGGACATCAGCACAGAACCAGCAGTCCCGAAACATGACTTTATTCTCCATAATAACGAAAGCCAGACACAGGGACTGCAGTTCTAACCAAAACAAGACCCAGGGAACTGCAGTCGTGACCAAAACAGGACCTAAAAACCACCAACCACCAATAACTGTGAATGAACTGCGATCTGTTCTGACTCACTGGGACTTAAATAGCAGCCCCAATGAAGCACACCTGTGTCTTCATGAGCCCAGGTGTGCTCAATCAGAACAGAGTGCCATCTGTCGTGCCAAACTGGAAACCACACGAACAACAGACTGTGACAATATGTATGTAGCAAATATGTGTAGGTTTTTCTACTAGCCAAATGGTCAGAATCATGTTATGCTGCCTATATTGTTCAATTCACTTTATAATTAACATCAAGACAAGAAAGAGACAATCGGTTTGTAAAAACACTATATAGCCTTTTAAATGCTGCATGTTTAAAATAATGCTAGTATTCTAAATGCTACCTTGTTTGAAAGTGTGAATAATATTTTAAGAGTTAATTTTTTTTTATTTACTTAAGTTAATATTTAAGAGTTAAGTAGGTTTATGTACTATATTTTTTGTTAAATAAATGTTTAAAGGGGTTGTTTGTTAGATATTTGCTATATTTTACTATACTTTTGAAATCATTATAAAACACATTAAATGAGATATAGATTTCAAGTGGTCTCATACTCACAAAACAAACCTCAAAAACAGTCTCTCCAAAAGTTCCTTTTTAAAGTGTTCACACATTCTGTGCTGTAAAGTTAGTGCGTACCTGAGTTGTAGGGCCAGTCCTGGGGGAATGAGTCTGTGTCTGATGCGGCCTATTTGAGCTGGATACATCCCAACTAATTCAACCACAGTCACGTCTCTTAGGTCTAAGCCACACTGTGCATACTGAAACACATATGTATCACCCACTTAACAATGCTGTAAGTCTGAAAAGCATTTTAAGTAAACATACTAATATAGTGCCCTCCTGGAACAGCAAGGCCACTTCAATTCTGACTGTTGTTTTGGGTTTTCTTTACTGCTCTCACAATTTGTCACCAGCTGTTGTTGTTTTCCTTTACTGGCCAATTCAATGTCTGTTGCTCAGTACACCAGTGGTTTAGTTCTTTTTCTAGAATATGCATATGCCCAATCTTGGTAAAATGCTTCTAATGGATTTTCCCTTTTCTCAGCCTCAAAATGACACACATCTCCCATAGACAGCTCTATGGTCTTCATCACATACAGCCTTCACAGATGAAATCCAAAGCTTTATCTGAGATTAGATATCAAGAGCTATTTACATCTTAACCGACATATCTAACAGTTTACAGCTGTGTAACAACAAACACCTATAAGCCTCTCATGTTCCAGTACTTTTGCTTACTTTGAAAACTTAATTGGTAGTATGTTCTAGGCACTTTAGCAATTCTAGATGTAAATACCAGGAAATACATCTAATACACATCACATCTAATAATCATACTTTAATCAAAAACACAACTGTCATGGCAAAAGCAAATTATCTGGCCCTAGAGGAGAAAGAATCAAAAACCTCTCACCCCAAATAATACTTTAGATTTTGGTTCTTTGTAATACACTTTTATTTACAATTTCCTCTTAAATATTCACTTCTCCAGGATCTAAGTGCACTGTATGTACAACATAAGATATATTACCTGTAAATTAGCCATCAGGAATCGGTAGTAATGATTGGCAGCTGTTGGGGCAGAGATTATAAGAAGGCGACGCTTCTCATAGAATTGATCGAGTAATTCTGCCGCAGTTCTAACTCCAGTGTTAATGTTCATAGCTGTAATTAAGACATAAAAGACAGAAAAATCCTGATGGATCAGCTTTTTATATTAATACAGTTGTATTATGGGTAATAGTAGGAAGCTGTAGGTTGAAAGAAGTCAGGCTTTTTCAATTTCCCTCTTTTTTCATTATTTCATTTTTATGCACATGATGTACATATAACAAGATGTGTGAATGAGAACTGGTTGGAGTGACTTTTTGCCCACTCCACTCTGAATTGTTAATTTAAGCAGGAACACTTAGACCCCACGGCTCTTTCAACCATCAGGTACAACTGTACAGTGCATCTGGAAAGAATTCACAGTGCACTTTTTCCACATTTTGCTATGTGTCACAGATGAGGTGTTTTGTGCACGATAGAGGGCGCTCTGTTCTGACTGAACACACCTGAGCTAATGAAGGCACAGGTGTGTTTCAACCTATGACTCTGACTATTTAAGCCCCGATGAGTCAGAACAGAGCACGGCTCATTTGTTAGGCTCTGCCTACACTTTACGGTGGTTTGGTATCTTGATTTGGTTTCTGGTATCTTGGTTTAGGCTGCAGTTCCTTGATTTAGTTAGGACTGCAGTCCTTGTTTCTTGTTTTTGTAAATATAGCTAATAAAGTTACGTTTCGAACCCCTGGCTCAGCATTGGCGTCCTCCCTGAACCCCACCACCGTTACAGAATGAGCCGCCAGTACCTGGACGTCGCGAGTCAGGAGTGCGAGCAAGAGCGGGTGTTGCGCACAAGTGCAGCCGTGATCAAGGGGACGTTGGAGTTTATTGGAACCTGGGAGACGAGGGTACCGGCGTTCGTTGAGTCCGTGGACCTCCGTGAGGAATTGGAGGGCGAGGATTGGGTACGACGGACGCCGGCGGCCACCGCCAGGGAACTCCAGAAACGTCTGACGCGGCTGACGTCAGATATCCCGCTCGTCAGCCGCCTGGGTCCCGAGGTAGGCGCGGACTGGTTCGACTTCCTGCTGCAGAAACTGGTCGCTCTAGCTGCGAACACCCAGCGCTACCTCGACACGCTGAACCATGTGTTTTTTCCTGCACGCGACATGAAAGGCGGGGCTTCGTTGACGACAGGCGTCACGCAACGCGGAAGGGCGACAGTCAACGAGCCCTACGTCATTCAAAGCGGAACGCTGATAGTGGAGCCGCCCTGCGCTGTTCAACACGGAGATTCAGCGGCGAAAGCACCGCGCGACAATCACCGTGATCCGCCAGCGGAGAAAGTGCCCCGCGCAGCTGATGGAGGAGCCACGGTAAAGAATTCTCACTGCGCAGCTAATGGAGGATCTACGGTAAAGGATTCTTCTTGCGCAGCTAATGGAAGCGTTACGGTAAAGGATTCTTCTTGCGCAGCTAATGGAGGCGTTACGGTAAAGGATTCTTCTTGCGCAGCTAATGGAGGCGTTACGGTAAATGTGGCGTTATGCGCAGCTCAACGTGAGAGTACAGCGGTGAACACAGGCAGCGCGATTAACAGCAAAACGGTGGAAATAAACGCTTCCTGCAACCTTAAACACAAGAGGAAGGCAAAGAAGGCCGCCCGCAACAGAAGAAGTGAGGCAGTGGCAAAGAAGGCCGTTCCTGACACAGAGAGCAGGGAGACAGCAGAGACCGATTCCTGCATCGGGCAACCGGGGAGGTCGACCAAGGAAGCCCTTCACGGCAAGGTGTCGACCCCCAAACCCAGCATCACTGACCCCTCTGCTGCACTGAAAGCAGAGAAGGAGCAGCTCCAGGTTAGTGGGAACTTTAGAATGAAAGTTCGGGTGCAGAGGAAAATTGAACATGAGGCTGCAGTAACCATTCAGGCACAGGTGAGGAAGCATTTGAGCAGAAAGTACTACCTGAAGCTACTGTGGGCAGCCAGGACTGTTCAGCGATATTACCGAGCTAATAAGATGATGAAGCAAGAAATGAAGTCTTTGAAGGAGAAAAAGATGGCTGTTGTTGTTCTGCAAGCCGCATTCCGAGGGATAAAGACCAGACAGACTCTGAAACAGAAGCACCAGGCTGCAACTGTGATACAATGTGCTTACAGGGCTCACTGTGCTCGGACACGATATTTACGCATCAAGTATGCTGCTATTGCCATCCAGCTTAGGTATCGCTCCACACTTGATGCCAGAAAGCAGAGGGAGGAATTCTTGAAATTGCGCTCTGCTGCCATGTTCCTGCAAGCCTGCTTCAGAGGTCAGAGGGTCAGAAGGGAGGTGATCCTGCAACATCAGGCAGCTTCCCTGATTCAGGCTGCGTTCAGAGGACACCGGGAGGTAGTTAAGTACCAGGCCATAAGGGTGTCAGCCATCATCATTCAAAGACATTTTAGGTCCTATACTAAGGGTAAATTTGAGCAAGAGAGATTCCAGGTATTGAGAAGGTCAGTGATATGCATCCAGGCAGCTTTTAGGGGTTTTTCTGTTCGAAAGAATGTTGCTGCAATGCACAAAGCTGCCACCATGATTCAGGCTGTAGTAAGAATGCACCAGCAAAGATTGGTTTTCAAGAAGCAGTGCTGGGCAGCAAGTTTTCTTCAGAGGAGGTTCAGAAGGTGGAAGCTTGGGCATCAACAAAAGCAGAGGTATCAGCTGTTCAGACATGCTGCAATTTGCTTGCAAAAGTCATTCAGAGGAAAGCAGGCAAGGGATCTGGCCAAACGGATCAGAGCTGCAAAGACAATCCAATCTCACCTCAGAGATGAACAAATCAGCTACATGAATGTTCAGATCACTGAACAGGAGGAGTTGCTGACAGAGCTCTACCAGCAGCTGATGGCGAAAGAAGCCTCGATGCTACAGGTGAATGCCTTGGTCACGAATGAAGGGTTGAAACGCAAGGAAAGGATCACCTATCTGCTTCCTCAGCTGGAGAGGACCAAAGGACTCTTGTCCAGTTGCCAAAGGGAGATCGAAGCCATGGAAACAGAAAGAAAAGCTCTGGCTCAAGACAAAGGTGAGCTTCAAGGAAAGAGCGTGAAATTCAGAGAAGAGAGAGAGGTCTCTAGAATAAAGCTGCAAGCTGTGACGGCTGTCCAAAGAGAAAGGCTGGAGAGAACGGATGAACAGAGGGACCAAACTGTATGCCAGGCAACTAAGAAGGTTGAGACTCCAACCATTCAGGAGAAGCTGGAAGCTAAAATAGCCACTATGGAAGAACAACTGAATCAGACCAGAGCGGAGCTGAGACGGGTGCGGGACCACAGCGTTGCTCTGCAGGCTGAACTAAGAGAAGCCCAAAGTGAGGTTAGCAAGCTCAGCGAGCTGGAGAAGCAGGTCAGAGGTATGGAAGCAAGATTGGCGATCTTCGAATCTCGACTCACTCCACAGACACCAGTGTATGCTGGGACCCTGGTGATTAAAGCCAGAGCGGAGCAGCTGAAGAACAGTCTGATGGAGAAGCAGGGAAAGATTCCAGAGGTTGAACAGCTGCATGATGACTCCCTACCTTTAGTTCACCCTCACAGTTCAGCAGACTCAGAACAAGGTGGTTCGTGGAGGAGTCCAAGTGGAGCTTCTCGTAATGGAACCAGGAGCTGGAATGTTGCCTCACTGGGTTCCAAGCAGCAGGGAGGTATCATCAAGAAGAGGAAGGAGCCAAAAGACATCAGCAATGACCTGTCTCAGTTCAAGAAAGCGAACGACTGTTTCTGCACTGTAGATTCTGTGATGAGAGACATGAAGAACAAGGATGGCAGGGGTTGGAAACAGAGTTCGGACTATGTGAGAAAGACTTCCTCTTTGAACCCTTTAAGATCTGTGTTTAGCCCTCTCTCAGATTCCACCAAGGCGAGGTGTTCTACTGAATCGGGCGATTCCTCCAGTGACTCTAGGGTCAAGTCCGGGCAACAGTTAAAGAGGTGGACTGAACTTCTGGGATTCCCCTCACCGCCTCCAGTGCCTGGACATGGCTGGTCGGGGGTCCTTTATGTGGAGATTGTTTTGTGGACCTGGCCGTAAGCCCCTAGGGGAGACTTTTGTGAAGTGTTTTTTGTTCTTGACCTCCCCCCAGGGGTTCAGCTGTGTTTTGGCGCTTCGGGAGCCGCGCCTTTCGGGGGGGGATTCTGTCACAGATGAGGTGTTTTGTGCACGATAGAGGGCGCTCTGTTCTGACTGAACACACCTGAGCTAATGAAGGCACAGGTGTGTTTCATTGGGGCTGACTATTTAAGCCCCGATGAGTCAGAACAGACCGCGGCTCATTTGTTAGGCTCTGCCTACACTTTACGGTGGTTTGGTATCTTGATTTGGTTTCTGGTATCTTGGTTTAGGCTGCAGTTCCTTGATTTAGTTAGGACTGCAGTCCTTGTTTCTTGTTTTTGTAAATATAGCTAATAAAGTTACGTTTCGAACCCCTGGCTCAGCATTGGCGTCCTCCCTGAACCCCACCACCGTTACACTATGTTATAGCCTTATTCCTATTAATAAAATTAAATGCAATTTTTACATCAAAATTCCAAAGACAGTACACACACAATACAAAATTCTAAACACCTTAATGACAAAGGGAAAAAAAAAGTGTGCTTGGAACTTTTGTAAATTTATTAAAAATAAAATTGGTAGAAAAGCCCACTGGTAACTGGCAACTGAAAAATGGACAAATAAATAACTGCATCAAATTGTTCATCAGTCCTGCATAAGGAACTAACATCCCACAACACATTTATAGAGAGGTGTATGTGTTTTCCATATTCATATTGTAGCTTTACATACTTCCACATATGGTCTCAATACCGGACCATTCCATGTTGAACTGGCAAACTCGAGCAGCACTGCCTTTTAGCTCATAACCTCCAAGACAGCGGAAATCGCATGTTGCTCCATAGTTATCCCCAGCACTGTCACACTTCATCCAACCATTTTCAGGAATTGAGAGTGGGGTGCAGCGGCGCACTGTACAGAGATAGAGATTCACACATTCAAGTTTACTCTTTGTGAAAGTTGGCTTATGTTGCCATGCAGTTCTTGTTGTTTTGACCGTTTATATATTCACCATGTTATAGTCTTTGTGGGTGTTTATCCATATGGATATGTTTTTCGTCAAATGTATCTGCATGATTTACCTCTAACTCTGATGTTGAACCTACAAGTAGCTTTATTTCCTGCACGGTCAAAAACAGTGTAAGATTGTTTATGGTTTCCCTCTGGAAAGTATGTGCCTGAAGGCTTCCCCTTAAGAATCACACTGCAAACAAAAATGCAGTTATGATTACAAGACATATCATTTTATTAAATTAGACAGACAATAACATATACACTATGTCTCCCATATATATTGCTGTATGTTAATATTTTGACAGTGAAACATCTTGATTCCACCATTAAATACAGCACATTGGGTTTGAAATTACATAATCATGATGTTTATGCATTTATTAGCTTTTATAGGTATGCACTCTTTGCATCTTATTAACCTAATAATACAAAAATTTATACTAGTTATTAACCAGTAACTAATTCATTATTTGGTTAAAACTTACACTAGTGTAAACTAGTGGATGTGTTCTACAGTTTCTTTTTTTGAGTTCAAGTGATAGAAGTATAGATTATGGGTTCTGATCAGTTTGTGGTTAAACTGGTGAACCATATAAATATGACATCCCTTGAAATGGGTTATTCTGTTTGTTTGTTATTTCTAGAGCAGTAGAATAGTTATTCTTATTGTTCCTTTCTATAATGTTCATAGTTCTGTTCTCAGTTGGTTTTTCAGGGAAGTTAAATGTTTGCATTGCATGTCTATTCATAGCATGTTTTTTAAAGCGGTATTCACAATATTAAATAATATCTCATGTCATTGGAGTTTTCATTGCTTAAAATATTTCAGTAAATTACATCATCAGTGTTGCCTTTCTCAAGATCTTAAATATTAGATAATGTAAAATATATACAATGCTGTCTTAGGCACCTGAAAAATAATTGCAGTTAATTTATTTATTGCATTGCACTATTTTATATTCGTAATTTTTTGCCTAAAAATATGAATGTTCAAATAAATTCAAGTAATATTAATACATAAATAGCAAATGAATGTATGTCATAAAATTGTTTGCTTAACTATTTTCAGACATGCTGCAGGTCCCGTGAAGACATTTTAGGGTTTTTGGAGACTTCTTTTAGCATCTTGTGGGCTTGCACTCAGGGTGAACTTGCTTGGGCAGCCAGATCTGGGCATGTTGGCAGTTGTTTTGGAAGCCCTCCACTTGTAGACTATTTTCTGGACATTGGAATGGCTGATTGCAATTTAAATCCCTTAACAGACTTATAAGCTGCTACAATATCCTTCTTCTTTATGAAGGCTTCAGACAGCTCTTTTCATCTCACCATTGTGTTCATTCTCACCTCAACAGTAAGGAGCACACCAAACTAAATGTCTGAGGTTTAAAAGGGCAAACCTCCTTTAAAATGCTGAGTAATGATTTTCTACATCTGTGTGTTACTAGAGCCATTTTAATTGGGAATAAAGGTGAAAAGTCTTTTCTTCAGTTTTAACTGTTTAATCCTATTACTTACAATCCTGTAAAACAAATTAGGACACCCTATGAAAGCTTGTGTATTTTTGTTACATTCTTTGACATACAGATATTTAATCACAATTTTAACAATACTGGGTGATGTATGTCAGTGGCTGCCCGTGAATTTTTACCCATCCATGCAATTACTGGAGGCATTGAAGATGAAATTGGAACCAAAGCTGTGCTGTTCTAAAAGAATATTAACTATTTAAAATGCCTTTAGACTATGTGTATAGGTGCCTAGACTTGTGTATAGACCCTGTATGTGTAACTAATTCTAAAGTAGTAGTAGTAGTAGTAAAGTAGTATTCTTGTGGCAGCGGTGGCCTAGCGGTTAGGGCGTTAGCCGCATGATCGGCGGATCGGGGTTCAAACCCCTTCCCAATAGGTTGCCCTGAGGTACCCTTGAGCAAGGTACCGTCCCCATCACTGCTCCCCAGGCGCTTTCAATAGCTGCCCACTGCTGCACGGGTTTGAGTGTGCATGGGTTAAATGCAGAGGTCCAATTTCGCTGTGGTTCATGTGTGCTGTGCCGTGACCTCGCAATGACAAGGGTTGTCACTTGTACTTTATGCAAGTTCACAGTGTAGTAGTCCATCCATTTAATATTAAGTAAATAAAAAATACTGTTATCATGATTGTGCTTAAAAGTGTGCAAAAAACATTTTATGTATAATTTTTATTTTGTTTGTTTATCAACTTTTTAAATCCTTCTCTCTAAGAACATTTGGAACAATTTTTAGTGAACAGTCTACTGGGTGTAATCAGACTGATTTCAAATTATGACCATGCCCACATCAATTATACTACAACAGTGAAACCCAATGCTGATTGAAAGCATATGTTCATGATTGTGACATTTGCATTAGCTTGTTTTACACAGAGAAATGAAGCTCTTATGACCAAATGATGATTATTGATAATTATTATGACCAAATTATTCTATTAATCTATATTAGAGTTAGAATAGGATCCTCTCTCAAAAAGTATAGTAGAAGTTAACCACTGTATGTCACCTTGTTCAAATGTTACATCAGAACTATAAATTAAAAAAGAAAAACCAGGAAAGCTACTAGCAGCCAGCTGAGAGAGAGAGAGAATGAAAAGTTACTGACTCAGTGAGTATTCCATCTGCAGTGTCTTTTCCCTCTGGCGTATCCCAAGTCACTTTTGCAATTAGTTTTCCTGGCTCTGCCGTTTTTTCCTTCACACTCGGACACTTAATGGTTGGGGGTTCCACATCTGTGAAAACTGTATCTTTAGCATTCTATCCTGTTAAATCTGTTCTTTAAAAGGTTTTAAATGTTTGCTTTAAATCACACATAAAAAACCCATATGATAACATGAGTTTTGTCAAAACCTTATGATGTGCAAAACTATCACAAAGTTATTGTGATCCAAATTCTTTACCTAAACCTAGACCTTGCATTTTCCCAGATAGTTACATGACATTTAATAATAAAAAGGGCTGGTTTCTATCATCGATTATGTATAATCATAACTATATTTTAAAAAGTCAGCATGTTACACTGTTAACATTCATTGGTTTTCCACCTTCATTTTTGATTAGAAACCACAATAAAACCGATTGGCTCATTAGCACTCTTAACAAGCATGTCTAGTGTTTGAAATAAACTAACACCAATATTTGATCAAATACATTTCACAAATTTGGATTATCACATATCTCTTCAGCACTATATGGATAGTTGGTTTTGTTAATTTCTGTTAAATGTCTAGTAAACTCCATAACCATAATGATGTCATACTGTGTCAGAAACCAAATAAATAATAATTTTCAGATTATGCAACACTTCTGCACCATTTGAGATAAGCCTGTAATGATTTAAGTATGTATTTTGCATGATGCTAAACTTTTTATTTATACTAGCCAACGCATTGCTTTTGTATACTGTGTTGCAGTTTTCAAAATTCCCAAAATTGTATATACTATGTAATGGCTGCCTCACTTACCCAGACACACACTCTGACCCCCACTCCATGTCTTGCTGCTTTGGCAAGTAACACTGCGGTCACCTCTTAGTGTGTATCCTTGCGAGCAGAAGAACTGGCAGCGAGAGTTAAAGTAGGAACCATCTGAACACTTATACCCACCATTTGATGGCATCGCCAGCTTTGGACAGCGGACCTCTGTAAAAATAGAGCATTTTTCTTTTTCTTACCAAAGAAAATGTTTAAATATGGTTGACATCAAATGTACAATCCTATAATTTTTAGTCAATCCCTTATGGATAACAAGGAAACTTTTTTCTCTGCTTGCAGTGATAACTGCCAATGCAATAAATCAAAATCTTTATTAGATTAACATCTTTATCGTACAGTTTATGTACAGCCGTGGCCATCTGTTTTGTGAATGATACAAGTATTGGTTTTCACAAAGTTTGCTGTTTCATTAATTTTAGATCTTTTGGTCAGATGTACATTGAAGAACAATTACAAGCATTTCATAAGTTTCAAGAGCTTTTATTGACAGTTACATTAAGTTTATGCAAAGAGTCAATATTTGCAATGATGGCCCTTCTTTTTGAAAGTAAAAAGTGAAAGTGACTATTTTCATCATTTTAAGTATACAGCACAGCACACAGTGAACCACAATGAAACTACACCTCTGCATCTTACCCATACACTCACACACGTGCAGCAGGGGGCAGCTATTGAAAGTGCCCAGGGAGCAGTGACAGGGACGTTACCTGCTCAAGGGTACCTCAGTGCAACCTACTGGTTTAGGATTCTAACCAACTCCCTAAACACTGCCCCACCACTGATGTTTTTCAAGCATGCTATGGCATGCTGTCATTCAACTTCTTGGCCAAATCCTGACCGATGGCAGTTGATTCTCGCATAATCAATGCTTGGAATTTGTAAGAATTTGTGGATTTTGTTTGTGTAGCTGCCTCCTAAAGATTGACTCAATGGTCTGGAGATTATATTCTGGGGTGTTTCCTTACCATGAACCCAAAATTTGTTGAACCGCAAAAATGTTTTGTTTCCCAAGGCACTTAATTATTTCTTTTGACTCACAGCGCGGCGATCCATCAAAGGCATTGTTCTACACCAAACTGTTTTTGGATGGTTGGGAGAAGCTGCACTCAGAGGATGTTTTCGTACCATTCTTTATTCATGGTTGTTCTGTGTTAGACAAAATTGTTAGTGAGCCCACTCCCTTGGCTGAGAAGCCAAGTCTTCACCTCAATGTGTGAGCATATGCACTCACACCTGCCTGCTGTCATTCCTGAGCAAGCTCTGCACTGGTGGTGCCCCGATTCTGCATTTGAATCAAGTTTAGGATTGATGATGATGATGATAATGATGATGACTGCTCGTGTTTCTTTGCAGGTAACCATTGTTAACAGAGAAAGAATGATTGCCTTTCCTGTCCTTTTGTAGCAGTAGGTTTTTGGGATTAAGTTCATTTTCATGGCAACAAGGGACTTTACAAAAAATTAAAAATATCTGAGCATGCTTCATAACATTCTGGAGTATATGCAAATTGACAAAATAAAAACTGAGGCAGCAAACTTTGTGAAAATTAATATTTTAAGTCATTCTCAAAAACGTTTTGCCACAGCTGTATAACAGTTAAAAGAGGAAGGCCGAGGAGGTTCAGGGATATGGAGAGAGAGTACATGCAGGTGTGAAGATGTAGAGGACAGGAAGAAATAGATATTCAGCATGGCACTCCAAATGGGAGCAGCTGAAGAAGAATTGTATAGTTTATGTACAAAAGTATCTTTTTATTACACTCTGCTATTTCAGTCACACTCAATGCTACACGCAATGGAAATTCCAGTGTCACATGTCTGAAGAATTGTACCAGCTTGATTGCAAACTGATGTGGTATATGTGAAAAGTTTGTGTAGGTTATATATTGCATTTGTTTGAGCAAGCCTGACCTCTGCAAGTATATTTTCCTGACCACTGTTTACTGGCCATGCATAAGATATCACTGCTGCCCTGCAGCTCGTAGCCTCTTTTGCACTGGATCTTGCATCGGGTTCCGAGGACGTTCTTGTAACGCTCTCCGTGTGGCGTAAGGCAACTTACATGGCCATGCTTCACTTTGACTAAAGCACACCATGGCACACCTGCACAAGACGTAGAATTTAAGACATACAGCTACATATAATAACCTGAAGGAGAAGAATTACACATAAATTAATAGAGGAAAATCAGCACAGACATTTGCAGAAAGAACACACTCACCTTTATAAGTGGATATTTGTCTTTAAAGACCTTCAGAGTGGTCAAAAGCAGAGCAAGAAAGCAATGAGAAATACAAGTAGAATAGTCATAGATGAGGTAAGATAAATCAGAACTAGAGCTCAGTAAAAAGCAAAGGAACCTTAACCCTTTTCTAATAAAACTTTATGTCCTACTTGGCTTACCTCAATCATAAATGAATAACAAATTTTCCTTGCTTCTTTAAATATATTTGTCTTATTTCTGTAATAATTTGAATTGAACCAATCATGCCATTCTGTGCATATTGTGACAAACTATCATAGTACTGTATGTAATCTAGAGTAAACTGATTAAAATAAATGAATACTTCAAAAATATCAAATTCCTTCATTTCAAAGCTTAGGTGACAAACAGCACTAAGAAACAAATTATTTTAATGGTTGGGCTGGTAGGGCCTATTAATAGTAAATTTCAGCTTTTGAGTGTTCAAAGATTTATGAGTGTTGAGGATTGGATTTGTATATGTGCATACCTGTGTTTCGTACATCCTCATCATCAGTGTAAGGCCAGTGCCCAGAGCCTGGAAAACAGAGGATAGTAATGGAAGGCCAGGGACAATCAGGGGATTCTTAAAAACCTGCAAAGACACTAAATCTCTGATTACGACAGTTCTTTTAAGCCTCAGGTAAGGAAGCACTGCAATTGTGAACACTACATTGAGAAACTACATAAGAGAAATAAACTTATTGATTTCTTTAATTTAAACAGATTTTAAATGCAGTATAATGGATTGAAATATTGCCAGTCTAAATTAGGAATGAAATAGTTAGCAATTCATTAGAAATGGAAAGTGGCAAGAATATCACGTCTTTGGCATGTTCTATGACAACATAGAACATGGCAACGTTTCCTCCCTCAGTGTTGATGATTTCAATTTGCATATACTCCAGAACTTTATGAAGAGCGATCAGATGAATTGCAATTATTTGTAAAGTCACTCTTTGCCTTGAAAATGAACTTAATCCCAAAAAACCCATTTAAACTGTTTGGTTCTACCACAAAAGGACCACTGTCCACATTTTCTTTATTTCCAAGGCCATTCTAAAAACCTCCATCCTATACTACTTGTGACACTCTCCCTACTTGTCATTCTTTTGCACCACATTGACTCTCTGAATAAGATATGATTCATCTTCCGTACATCACCCTATGCTCCTATGCTTTGAGCAAAATCCACCACCATCTGACTTTCTGCATTCCTCTCCTTGACACCATACCTACCATCTGGACCTACAGTTTAATGCAATTATTGAGTCCACAAGAACTTCGATGAAAAGGGCCTGTCAAAATGGGCTTTCTTCACAAGCAGATAATTAAGAAGCTTGAATAGTCTGCCATTGAGCACAATAAGCAGCTAGCTGAACTTCCAAGTGACCACACTAAGCACTGCTTTTGATTCCCTGTCAGAGAAGTGTGAGGACTTGTTGGGTCACTCATCATTTGCTTTCTGGGTCTGCTGGAGGATGGACATAATGTGTAGACTCTCAGCTTTCATCTGAGGGTATCCACATTCAAATTGGATGAAGGGTTTAGGAGTTCCAGCTCCTTCACATGTGCCACTCTCTTTATAAAGGGACCAAAAGTAATTGGACAATTGACTCAAAGGCTATTTCATGGGCAGGTTTGGCCAATTCCTTCGTTATGTAATTATAAATTAAGCTAAAAGGCCTGGAGGTGATTTCAGGTGTGGTGCTTGCATTTGGAAGATTTTGCTGTGAACAGAAAACATACAGTCAAAGGAACTCTCCATGCAGGTGAAACAAGCCATCCTTAAGCTGCGAAAACAGAAAAAACCCATTCAAGAAATTGCTGCAATATTAAATCTACAATTTTCCAGCAAAGGGCTTTCAACCAAGTATTAGAAATGAACATTTTATTTTCAGTTATTTAATTAGCCCAATTACTTTTGAGCCCTTGAAATGAAGGGATTGTGTTAAAAAAATGCTTTAGTTCCTCACATTTTTATGCAATCTTTTGTTCAACCCACTAAATTAAAGCTTAAAGTCTGCGTTTCAACTGCATCTGAGATTTTTCATTTAAAATTCATTGTGGTAATGTACAGAACCAAAAAAAAAAAAAAAAAAGTTGTCTCTTTCCAAATATTTATGGACCTAACTGTATGCCCCTAATTGGGACTTTTTAAAAGCAGTTTTCTTGTAAGATGCCTGATTTATCATTATTGCCCAATTAGTTCAAGGTGGGGATTTCAATCATTGTTTATCATTCCTCCTCAACCCCATTCACTTTATAGCCTAGTGTATAGGGACTAAGCCCCATAATCAGAAGTGAAAGTGAAAAGTCAAAGTGAATATTGTCATTATGAAACGCAGCACAGTGAGCTACAATGAAATTCAACCTCTGCAACCAAACACCCGTGCAGCAGGGGAGCAGTGATGGGGATGGTACCTTGCTCAAGAGTACCTCAAGGCAACCTACTGATCTGGGATTCGATCCCACAACCTTCTGATCCTGGGGCCAACTAGCCACTAAGCACTATGCCACCGCTGCAGAAGATCATGGGTTCAGGACAAGTGGGTTACCCTGCGGTACCCCAATACTCCTCCACATCAGCTCCAACATCTATATTCATTTTCACTCCTGCTGACATCTGTCTGTCATGGATAACTCCTGCCACTCTTCTCCATCCATTCCAACCTGCCTGCACCTCCCTACCACATTCCTCACTGCTCTTAACTGCTGGCCCCAAGCATTTAAACTCCTCCACTTTTGCCTCCACTAATCCCTTCATCATAATCATTCAACTGCCCTCATTTTCATTCATATGTGAGTATTCTATTTCAGTCCTACTGACTTTCATTCCTCTCCTCTCTAAAGCATATGTCTACTTTCCCATGGTCTCCTCAAGCTGTTCCATATACTTGCTACAGATCACAATGTCATCTGGAAAATTTTAGTCCTGGGGGACTTCTGTCAAATCTCATCCATCAAACCATAATCATTGCAAACAAAAAAAAGAACTCAGTGCTGATCCGTGATGTAATCTCACCTCTACTTTACACCCATCCATCACTCCAACTGTAAACCTCACCACTGTCACACTGCTCTCATAGATATCCTTAACTAGTCTGACATACTATAGACTGACTACACTCCTGAGTTCCTCATATTGCACCACAACTCCTCTCTAGGCACTCTATCACATCTTTTTCTTCTTTCAACTGCTTTAGGGGTTGCCACAGCGGATCACTCGTTTCCACTTCTTCCTGTCCTCTGCATCTTCCTCCTGCAAACCTACCACCTGTATGTCCTCTCTCACCACATCCATAAACCTTCTCTTTGGTCTTCCTCTTTTCCTTTTTCCTGGCAGCTCCATGTTCAACATCCTCCTCCCAATATAATCCTCGTCTCTCCGCTGGACATGTACAAAGCAAGGCAACCTTGCTAAAACGTCCAACCTGAGCTGTCCCTCTAACAATACTAATTTCTAATCCTGTCCATGCTCGTCACACGACGAAAATCTCAGCATCTTCTTTTGTATAAACTCCTGAACCTCTGCATTCCACCACTAGGTTTCCTTATCCTCCCTTTTCTGTCACACCAAGCACTTTTCTAACTGTCACCATCACCATTTCTGCAGCACTTGCCCAGCATTCTGGTAACTTTCTAATACCCCCCAATGCCCATCTTACCTACTGCTTGAATTCCACCTTACAGTGTTCTTCCTTCAGCTTCCACCATTTGATCCATGACTCTGCCCTTATTTTTATTCAACATACCCATTGAAGTCCGCACCTATCACCCTTATCTCAGTCCTGGGTACACTAACTCTATATACTTCATCTTACTCACTCCAGAATTCTTTTTTCTCCTCAATCTCACAACCAACTTACGCATAAACCTTAAACCTTAAAAACATTCATTATCACACCTTCAACTTCCAACACTCTTGACCCAATCCTCTTTCAGAATGACACCTACCCCATTTTTCCTTCCATCCACACCAATGTAAAACTGTTTGAACCCACCTCCAATACATCTGGCCTTACTACCCTTCCATCTAGTCTTGCACACACAAAAATACCAACATTCCTTCTCTCCATCATATCAGATAGCTCTCTTTACCAGTCTTGCTGCCAAAATTCAAAATTCCTACCATCACTTCCACTCTCCTACCCTTCCTTCTCTCGTCCTGTATCTGGACATGCCTTTGTCCTCTTCTTCTTCCTGTAATTTGGCCAACAGTAGCCCAATTTCCACCCGCACCCTGCTGGCTAACAGTACTAGTGGTGGTCAATGTTAACCAAGGCCTTGACTGATGCAATCAGACTGATATGGAAATTTGTATTGTTGTTTGCATATTGATTTGGCAGAGGTTTTACACTGGATGCCATTCCTGACATAACCCTCCCCATTTATCCAGGCTTGGGACTGGCACAAAGAAATATAAAGAAGTAAAGTCAAATTATCATTGTGAAACGCAGCACAGCACACAGTGTGACAACAAAATGCTTCTTCTGCATTTCACCCATACACGCATGTACATTGTGGCTGTTTAAAAAAAGAAGAACCCTACAGGCTGAATATGTTATATCAGTTTGATATCATTAGATACTGCGCTACTGAGATTCTGTTTCATTATAAATCTAAGTTCTATGAATTTAGGAGACAAAACTTCCAAGCTCTTAACACTCTTTAAGCCAGACCTCTTTCACTCATTTAATTTCAAAGCTGAAAACAGATGTTGGATTTACCTCTGGAATATCCACTGAAATTATTAACACATTCAAGGAATTTTATAGTATGCCTTATTCCTATGAACAATGCTCAACTTTTTCTGACTGGATTTGTCTTCCAACATTGGTGCATGTAGCCATGGAACTTTAAATAATTATAAATATTTCAGGAGTTTCTTTCTTTGGAAGATGAAAAATCTTCATACCTATTCTCTCTAATTTTACTAGATGGTTTTTACATAATTTGTCAGTATCCACAAAGATTATCTGCATTTTAAAATGAACATTTTTCCATTTTTTTTAACAATACATATGACTCTTTATTCTTCAAGCCTTTTTCCTCACTCCCATTTGTCTCATTTGTCTCACTCCCATTTCTTCTTGTAGCATGTTGAAACTCTACTTGAAACCTTGTTAAGATCCAGCTATGCAACATATGTTTTTTTGCCATTTGTCAAGTGGTCTTAAACTTTTGATCGGGACTGTATAATTGTGTTAAAAAATATTAAGTATCATTTACCTCTGTTAACTTTAAAATTTGTGGTTAAATAAAAAGGGTTCTATGTTCTATATTAATTAACATTTTTGGATGTAACTACCAAGAAATGAATCCTAGAAATCTGATTTCTCATCTCTGATCTCATTCTCAAGGTTTGGTCTTAAAGCAAAATGTGTTTATTTCATTTTCTCAGTCTTGGGTGGTGCTGGAGCCTGTCCAAGCATACACAGGGCTCAATGCAGAGAAACACTCTGGATTGGTCACCAGTTCAGAAGGGCAGGGCAGAAACACAGACAAACACTCTCATACACACAGTCACATCTAGGGGCAATTTAACCTCTCCAGTACTAAGTAGAGTCACGGGTGGTGATGGAGCCTATCCCAGGTCTGTGAGAGGTAACTTGAGAACTTCGAGGAAAGCCATGCAGAAATAGTGATGAACAGTCTAATCCCACAACAGAAGGACCCTGGAACCATGCCTGGGAATGGAGAATTTAGTGTTATAAATATACATAAGAAATCAGAAAGGGGGCTAAATAGTTCTTCAAAGCCCTGTACTTCTAACTGAAAAACAAGACTTGGAAGGATCATGTTATTAGAAGGCTGGCTGATAGGCTGGCTGATTTACTGGATGATAAAACATAAGACTGGATGTAGCATAACTTTCTCTTGCTAAACAATGCAAATTTCTCAATTAGTCCTGTGTCAGCTGTAAATTCATGGTTTCAATATGAATGTCCTTGTGCATAATGTGCATAAACAGGTGAAATAAGTAATGTTACTAAAATTGCCTTTTGTCAACATCAAAATATGGTTAACTATCCTTACTAATGTCTACTACCCTGCGAACCAAAGCTAATCAAAGGTACCTTGACTAACACAAACTCAGACAGACATGGCAGACAGAAACCTTTAATTTATTCTCAGCCACATGCTCTACCTGATCCTACTAATGCTAACATATACATACTCTACTGGCCATCATACATTTTCTAATCTACTTCATTTATTATTTAATACATTTTTTTGTCTTGTTCTTTCGGCTGCTCCCATTTAGGGGTTGCCACAGTGGATCATCTGGTTCCATTTCTTCCTGTCTTCTGCATCCTCCTCCTTCAAACCGATCACCTGCATTTCCTCTCTCACCATGTCCATAAACCTCCTCTTTGGCCTTCCTCTTTTCTTCTTTTCTGACAGCTCCATCTTCAACAACCTCCCCCTCTCTAACCTTGTCCGTCAACCAGTCTATTACCATTGCAAACAAAAATGAGCTCAGCTCTGATCCTTGATGTAAATCCAATCTCTACCATAAAAGCATCTGTCAGTGCTACTGCAAATCTCACCACTGTCAAACCACCCTCATACTTATCCTGTCACACTGCCCTCATACATATCCTGAACTACTCTCACATACTTCTCTGCAACACCTGACTTCCTCATACAAAACCACAACTCCTCCCTCATATGCCACAAAGTCCACAAAGACACAATGCAACTCTTTCTGACCTTCTCTGTACTTCTCCATCAACAACCTCAGATTAAACATGGCATCTGTAGTGCTTTTTCTCGGCCTGAAACCATACTGCTGTTCACTAATCATCACCACTTATCTTAACCTTGCTTCCACTACTCCTTCCCATAACTTCATGCTGTGGCTGATCAACTTTATCCCTCTCTAGTTACTACAGCTCTGTGCATCACCTTTATTCTTGAAAATCAGTACCAGTACACTTTGTCTCCATTCCTCAGGCATCCTCTCACATTCCAAGATTCTGTTAAACAATCTGGTTAGCTTCATGTCCAACCTCTCATACAATTCATCATACACCTTATCTGTAGTCGTTGCCACTGCTTTCTTTGCCCTGCGCTTCATCTCTGATGAAGCTCTGTACTCCTGTCTACTTTCTTCATCTCTCTGACTATCCCACTTCTTTGCCTCCCTTTTCTTCTGTATACATTCCAGGACTTCTGGGTTCCACCACCAGGTTTCCTTATCCTCCTTATTCATTCCAGATGTCACACCAAGTACCTTTCTAGCTGTCTGTCTTACCACTTCTGCAGTAGTTTCCCAGCACATCCCAGTGCCTGTGTTAACTGCTGTCTGAATTCCACCTTGCAGTCTTCCTGCTTCAGGTTCCACCACTTGATGATCGACTCTGTCTTCACTTTCCTCCTCTTCTTGACCTCCAAGATCATCCTACAGACCACCATCCTATGCTGTTTAACTACACTCTCTCCTGTCATTTCTTTGCAGTCTCCAATCTGGTTCAGACTGACCCTCCTGCAAAGGCTATAATCTACCTGTGAGCATCTTCCTCCACTCTAATACATCACCCTGTGCTCTTCCCTCTTCTTAAAATAAGTATTAACTACAGCCATTTCCATCCTTTTCACAAAATTTACAACTGTTTTCATCAATCCTCTCCTTGACACCATAACTACCCCTCACCTTCTCATTACCACCATGTCCATTAAAGTCTGCACCAATCACCACTCTCTCTCCCCTGGGTATACTCTCTATCGCTTAATCTAACTTGCTCCAGAATTCTTCATTCTTCTGCTTCTCACATCCAATTTGTGGAGCATAAGTACTATCGACATTCATTATCACACCTTCAACTTCCAGCTTCAAACTCTTCATCCTATCTGACATCCTCTTCACATTCCCTTCCTTCAGGATAACACCTAGCCCCTTCCTCCTTCGATCCACATCATGGTAAAATAATGTAAACTGTTCTCCAATGGGCCTACACCTGGTCTTACTATTCTTCCATTTTGTCTCTTGCACACACAAAATATAAACCTTCCTTCTCTCCATCTTAACAGCTAATTAATATTTTTTTAGTAATATCCTTAATTCTCAAAATCATTGCATTACCCAGTGTCAACTAATCCCAGGGTTTACCTTGTCTCTGTCATCTTTGGCTTGCCCACAATGGGCTCACACCTGATTTTATTAAGCTGCTTTTCTGACAATGACACTTATAAAAATCACTATATAATTAAGCTGACTGACCTGAATCTTTTTTTTTCTCCACTTGAAACCTCCATGAAATGCTTCTCTGCATTTAGCTTATTAAATTAATTTGGCAATGTCCAGCAATATCAAGCACTGATAAAGAGCAGTGATACAGTTCCTTGCTCAAGGAGACCACAGGTTAACCTACTGGTCTGGGACTAAAACTCATGACCTTCCATGCTGCCAAAAAAGAAAGAAAAAGGAACACTTCTTGATTTTGCATGTCATCCTTGGTAGGTCCATGCTAATCTTCTCTGTTTCATTCTAATTTTTTATATATGCACTTTCTAGTCTCTCCCTCCCAATATTAAATGTAAATTTTTGTAAGCACATTTGTGCTATTGCCAGATGAGTTTTACTCTGCTCTTCTGTTGAGCTCAGCAAAATGGTGTCATACACAATCTGGTTAATGACTCTTTGAACAGGTGTTCATGTTCCTACATGCATAGTGAATTATAGGATACACATATGCACACAGAGGCACATTCATATTCTCATCATTTGTTGGACAGACTACTACTAATCATTCAGACAGTCTGTACATCCATAGTATAATATTAATATAATGTTAATCACTACTAAACAATATCACTAATATAGTGAACTGGAGTGAACAGAAAAGTTATTCACAGTGAACTAGCAGCTTTGACTCGCTTAATGAACGGCAGCAGTTTCCATTTTTCCATTTCCTGATATTAGCTGGCGGTGAAATCAGGGGTGCAGTGATTTCACCGCCAGCCCCTTCCTCCCCCCCATCAGCCCTACCAACCCATATCGTCCACGTATACACCCCAGCTAGCTATATAAACCTAAATACCGTTCAACTCCCACAAGACACATAGGTCAGCGGACAATCTCTCAGCTCAGACTTCACAAACACATCGCAAAACGCTGGTGGAGATTCTAGATCTGGGTGCAAAAAATACATGCGCGCGCACACACTAGCAATGAATGCGCCGAATAGATGGGCTTTCCTTACCATCGAATGCGATGCATCGAAAGAGCTGCAGTCCCAGCAATACAAATACGTTCAGCCAGGTATGCATTTTTAAGTGTAGGAGAGTGCGGGGAACCCTCTTGCGAATTCCTTCTTCTAAACCCGTTTTCCTCCGCCCAGAAACACGAGAGCATGCTGCTTTTGGGGGGGTTGGGTTGGGTTGGGTTGGGTTGGGTTGGGGGGACGGGGGACGGACAGAAGTCGGTGTAAAAGTATACTATCATTATCAGTTGTCAGGGATTATTCACCATCGATGAAATACAATTATAGTACACTATAATGCAAATGCTTCTTCCACACAACATTAAAATAAGACTGAATCATGTCCATAGAGGAATACCATAGAGAAACTGTGAATAAATACCTGCAAAAGAGTAAGGGAAGGTTTAAAGACCAACAATGTTATTCTGGTTGGAGATGGTGACGCTGATGATAAGAGGTAGTAGAGGCAGTAAAGTTAAGGATGCTAAGATTTATATTGGGAGTAATGATGATGGACAGTAATAGGAATGGGTATATTAGATATAATGTCTCTAACATCTATAAAGTTAATATAATTATTATTTAAAATAACATTAGAGGTTTTAGAGACATTAGAGAATTATATCTCTAGTAAATTCATACAAACTGAGCTATACCCCTTAAGGCTATTGAGATTAATATAAACAGGATAATTATTTTAGTGGTAGCTACAGAAGATCATTTGTCTCCATTTCTACTGAGCTTCTTTCACATGGACTGTCCATTTTCAACACATCTATAAACCTTTTCTTTGGCCTTCCTCTTCTCTAGCCTGGCTACTCCATCCTCAACATCCTTCTCCTAATCCTAGTGTTTTAAATGAAATAATTTCTTATCTTTATTTTTGGCAAACCTTTATTTTGGAGGTTTTGTTGAAAATTGTTAAGCTAAAGGTTGTTGTAAAGAGATTTGTTTACAGGTCAGAACAGAAAATAAACAGGGCTCCCACTCTAAATAAATGTTTTTTTACTTTGTCTTAAAGGCTGAATTCTATGAACAGTAATCAAAGAAAATCTTTGTGCTGAACAGACAAGAACAAGCCATAGATTTATACACGTTGAACAAAATATATGTTCTTAATTTGGAACAAAATTAATACATGTATACATTTTTGTTACCTTGAACACATATCCAATACGCACATAATTTTTTAATATCAAACACAAACAACAAATAGCACAGTAGGACATTGAGTGAAGTTCAAACATAAACAATTCCCCGGAAAGCGATTTGTGCTTCCAGATTCAACCTCAGAGCTTGAAGTTCAGGTCAGGAGAAAAATAAGATGATGGTAGTTTTGCCGACTCGTTGTAGCAACTGGCATGGAACTCAGGAGACCCTTATGGAGATTGATGGACTTGCTTCTCAGGAAACATCCAAACCATCCACCACACAGGTGGTGGACAGCCATCCATCTCAAACAAAGAGAAAGGAATTAGATCTGTTTCGAATTCATTGTACAGACCGTACGTTTAAAGAATGCAGTAATGTTACGCCTATTACAACCCGGCTAAAAAGGACTGATCCTGACTATAGCCTGGCCTGAAGTAGTGCTGAAGGCTGTTTTCCATTCATCACCCTTCCGAATTCTTATCAGATTGTACACACTACAGAGATCAAGTTTAGAGAAAATTGTGGCTCCTTGAGCTGACAGGACTAGGAGGAGAGGGTAACAGATAGAAAAGCCCAACAGAGGTGAATCCCTGTTTCAGTGCCTTGGTCACATACTCTTCCATTGCTCTTATTCAGGAGCATGCAAGAACACAGCCCATGGCCTGTGTGGTGGAAGCTGAGTAGCTTTCTTGGCACTGAATATTTCACTTAAGGAAGCATACTCAGCTGGAATGAAGGGAGGCAGGTGTGCTGGGGGGCTCTCCACTAAGGTGGAATGTATAGGGAATGCCAAAACAAGATAACAGCTTCTGCAACGGGAAGACCATGACTTAATTTCCCCTGCTGTCCAATCAATTGGGTGACCTCCAATCAATTGGGGTTATGTGACTTCAACCAGGGCAGCCCTAGCAATACCTTTATTGCATAACCAGGTCAATGTGAAGAACAAAAGTTTTCAGTGTGGGTTGATTGAACAGTGTGAGCGATGGGATTGGTAACCTGTGAAAGTGAAAGTGACTATCCTCGTCATTGGGAAATGCAGCACAGCACAACACAACAAAACTCAACATCTGCGTTTCACTCATGCACACGAGCAGCAGGGGGCAGCTATTGCAAGTGCACGGGGAGCAGTGACGGGTACAGTACCTTGCACAAGGGTACATCAGGGCAACCTACTGGTAAGGCAGTCGAACCCACAGTCTTCCGATCCAGGGCGAACTCCCTAACCACTAGGCCACCGCTGCCCCAAAAATAAGGAATGCTTCATGATTTTGCGTGTCATCCTTGCACAGGGGCCATGCTAATCGCTCTCTCCCAGCTCCATGGATTCTGGTGCTTCTGCTGCATTAACATGGGGTGCATGAAGCAGTGGTGGTGGGCTGACTGTCCGTGATGTTTGTTGATGGGGTCACTTTGAACGCAGATGCTGGTCAGGCTGGATCGCCAGATTGATCAAACCATCCAGTGATAAGGATCCAGTTAGGATTGTGACAGGAACATATAGTCTACCAACTATGTAACACTTTTAATTTTCAGAAGAAAATGGAGAGCTCTGCAGAAAGATATTTAAATAACCCAGTAAAGAAAAATGGTAAATGAATGAATTACATGTCGATTAATGACAACTAAAATTCAAACATTCTACAAACATAATTCTATAATATTCATTAAACCGTTCATTATGAAATCTTGCTGTTGACTGTAATAAGTTACAAGGGCATTAGTGAGGTCAGGCTAATTTGTCGTTGTGATGACACAGCACAGCACGGCACACAGTGAATCACCACAAAATTCATTTTTTTAATTTTACCAATTCACACACAGTGTATCAGTGGGCATCTATATCCTGTGCTTGGGAAGCAGTGATGGGAATAAGTACTTCAGGGCAACCTGAGCAGTCTGAGACTCGCACACACAACCTTCCAAATATGTAGCCAAGTCCCATAACACTAGGCAACCACTGCCCCTGTGGAATTTATGGAGGAGTTAAGGCTGGCACTGGGAGAAATTTGGAGAGGGACCAGACAGCTGAACAACTCCTGCAGAAATGGCAATGGAGACAGCTAAAAATGTGCTTGGTGTTACATTTGGACAGAAAGAGGAGGATAAGGTAACCTCAGTAACAATGGAAGCTCTGAGGGGCTGATGAATGAAGACAGTGAGAGAGAGAGAATGTTGGCTGAGGTGAGGATAGTAAAACCAGGAAGTGCAGAATATTAGTGAGGTGAATGTAAGAGCAGCTATGAAGAGGATGAAGAATGGAAAGGCTTTTCATTCAGATGATATACCTGTAGAAGCATAGAGGTGTTTAGGAGAGATAGCAGTAGAATTAGATCAGCCACAGCAAGAAGTTATGGGAAAGTGTGGTAGCAGTTAGGTTAAGAAAGGAGGTGATGATTAGTGCGCAAAAGTATAGTTCAATGCCTAGAAAGAGCATCACAGATGCAATGTTTGTTCTGAGGGTGTTGATGGAAAAGCATAAAGAAGGTCAGTAGGAGTTGCATTGTACCTTTTTGAACTTAGAGAAAGCATATGACAGGATGCCTAGAGAGGAATTGTGGTAGTGTATGAGGAAATCAGGAGTGGCAAAGAAGTATGTCAGAGTGGTACAGGATATATATAATGGCAGTGTGAGTAGAGGTGGGTGGCTCATCAAGGATGAGCACTGAGCCCTTTCTTCGTTTGCAATGGTAATGTGTAGGTTGATGGACAAGATTAGACAGAAGGTCCTATGCTTGCATATGACACAAAAAACAGATGGCGGAGCTGGAGGTGGCAGAGTTAAGGATGCTAAGATTTGAAGCCAAAAGATTATTAAGAAAAAGATTTTATAATGTGAAAATGAATCCTGTTTTGGAAATGATAAATGTAATTCATGCAAAATGTATTTCTCAGTTTTGCAAAGCTATGAAACTCATTTGAGGTCAAGATACTGTGGTAAAACATTGTTCCAAAACTGAATGTCTTTAGAAACACAAGATAACTGCTTTTTAGCTTCAGGAATCTGTTTTTTTCTCTTGTTTCTCTCTCTGATGTCTTCTTTGGCTGTGAGCCAGACCTTTTGTTTTGCTTTAAACCCTTTATTTTGAATTACTTTTTCATCTTTTCTTTCCTCTTCCTCTTCCTCCTCATCTTCTTCTCCATCATCTTCTTCTTCTTCATCATCTTCTTCTTCTTCATCATCTTCTTCATCATCTTCTTCTTCATGTTCTTCTACTTCTTCGTCTTCTTCTTCTTCTTCTTCTACTTCTTCTTCTTCTTCTACTTCTTCTTCTTCTTCTTCCTTTTTTTCTCTCACTTTCTCCTCTAATTTTCCATGTTCTTTTTCCCTAATTTGCTTTCCCTCATTTGCTTTCTTTGTTTTTTTAGTTTCTTTAATAAGCTTCTTAAATAGTTTTTTCGGTTTTTCTTCATGCTCAGTTTCATTCTCTTTGTCTTTTATTTCTTTGTCTTTGTCTTCTTTTTGGGTTCTATTCCATTCTTCATTATCATTTCCTTTGTCATGTGTTTTCACTTTAATGACTGCATTTCTTTTTACTTTCTCTTTTCTTTCTTTGTTTCCTCCTGACATTGCCTTTTCTTTTTTTGGTTCCCCTCCATCTATTTCCCAATAATTTCTTCCATTATTTTCACCTTTTTCTTCTTCTGCAATTTCCACCACTTTTCCTCCTCCTTCATCTGCCATTTCCACTATCTCTTTTTTTTTTTTTCTTGCTAGATGTCTGCCCATATCTGAGTTCCCTGCACTCTTACAGACCTCTTTTATTCTTTTCTTAGTGCTCTGTTTCTCTGACTGTGCAATTTCATCTTCCTCTACGCCTTCATTGCCACCTCTGCCTTTATCATTTTCTTCTTCTTTTTCTCCCTCACCATCTTCCTCCTCTTCTTCTTCACTCTCACCTTTATCTAAACTTTCTTTCTCATTCCATTCATTTTCTTTTTCTTCTTGTTCCTCTTGTTCCTCTTCTTCTTGTTCCTCTTCTTCATCTTCCTCACTTTCCTCTAGTTTTGCATCATCTTCTGTTTCCTCACACTCAGCTTCATCATCCTCATCTTCATCTTTAATTTCTTTCTCTTTTTCATCAGTTTCTTCTTCTCCCTCACTTCCTCCACTTTCTTCATCTTTCCCAACCCCCTCCTCCTCATTTTCCTCTTTCTGTCCTGCTCCCTCTTCTTCAGTTCCTTTATCACTCTGATTTTTCTCTTCTACCTCTTTCATTTCCTCCATTTCATTCTCCTCCTCATTCTTATACTTACCTTCCTCTACCTGTTCCTCTCCAACAGTTATTTCAACCTCTTCTTCTTCCTCTATGTCTTCACTATTTTCTTCCTCTTCATCTTTCTGTTTTTCTATTTCTTCATCCTCTATTGATGTCTTTATCTGATATTTATACAATCCTTCTTGATTACCTTCTTTAGTCCATGGTTTGTCACTATCACTCTTTCTTAGCCTATGTGTGGTCTCTTCATCTTTGCCCTCTTCCTGTTCATCCCCACTCTCCTCTGCCTTGCTCTGTTCTGCTTCATTCATATTCCCTCCATCTCCACTCTCTTCCACTTTGCTCTTTCCTTTCTTTTGTTCCATCATCTCACTGTCACTTATTTTAACTTTATCGTCCTCACCCTCATTAGCCCCCACTTCCTCCCTATCACTCTCCGCTTTATTTTTTCCATCTTCACTCTCTTTTCCCTCAGCCTTTTCATTCCCATTCAACTCTTCTACTTTCTTATCTTCATTCATAATGCTTGCTCTGCAACTAGTGCTCCTCTCTTCATTTCCTTCAGATACACCATTTTCATCCTTGTTCACTTTTTCATTTTTCTCCTCTCCTTCAGTTTCTATCTCTTTCATCTCTGCTTTACTCTCATGATCACCACTTTGATTTTCTTTGTGTTGTTCACTCTCTTTTCCATCTTCCTTCTCCTTAGGTTCATTCATTACCTCACTTCCTCCCTGTTGTGCTTCCTTTCCCAATGCCTTCCTGTCTTTAGCAAAACTCAGGCCTTTTTCTCTCTTGCTTTCTGTGTCTTCTCTCTCTCTCCAGAATGAACTGCAAGTTCCCCCCTCTAGCTCATCATTTTCCTTTTCCTCCATGTCTCCAAGTCTCCATTTTTCTGACTTGTCAACTCCCATAATGATCTTTTCCTTTTCATCTAATAAATGTTCCATTTCACCAAGTTCAGAACAGCCTCCTCTCCTGTTGTTTTCTCTGTGTGTGCTGCTTATCATGACATCTTTATCTTCCATGTAATCCTCTTCACTTTTTTGGTGCCGCAGATGTGCAAATACTAGCATATGGCTGGCCCCACATCCAACCTATAATAAATGAATATATACTCATTTGTATAAACAAATTAATGAACTAAAATTCTGATATTTAACATATAAATATGGACAATTTCATTTTAGACATTTAACTCACAGCCATTACAGTGTAGTCAAAAAAGCGCTGACACAAAGTTGGAGTGAACTGGTCTGTAAAGTTGTCATCTCCAAGGCCTAACTTCCCATGACGACCATCTCCAAATGTATAGAGGAGACCACTATCTAAATAAAATTACAGCCAAGTTTAATAACTATGGTAGCTGCATTGCTTTTGGATATAGCAACAAAAAATTTTTGTTTTTATGCAGGTGCAAGTGTAGTATATATGTGAGTAGATTATATTTTAGGTACTAAAAAGAACTGTTAGTTTCTGTGCCTAGGGCAAAGCAGCAAAACAGTGGCACTTCTGACACCCAGTCTGACACCCACAGAAACAGAAGAGCAAACGTATTTTTTTCATGACTTAAGATGCTAAGCCATTACATTTGCATTTAACAACAGGGAATCCCTGGATCAAGCTGGGGTTAAGGATCTGGCTCCGGATTTAAACCTGCAAGATGTTGCAGATAAAAACATACACTTACAAGGCAAACTTAATGCACTCTAGAAAACAGTTCTTAAATTATGATTAGTCAGGGGAGAAAAGCACAGTCAACATCAAGTTTGTGTTAAATGAATTATAGGGCAAATAAACATTTTCAAATATTCCTCAAACAACACTTTTTGAGGAAAATTCTAACAATAATTTGGCTTAAATGCTTGCCCCTTCTCCATGTGTGATTTTGCAATATGATCATGAAAATAAGGCTTTACATTTTTTTCAAAATACAGGGACTGTCTGTGTATGTGCATGAGCTTACTTGTAATAAGAGCAGTGTGGTTTTCTCCACAGGCAACATCAGCAATCCTGCCCTTTCTGAAATGACCAACAGCAGCTGGCAAATTGGCCTGTAAGACTGAAGTCCCCAGACCCAACTGCCCGAAATCCCCACGACCAAAGGAGTACAACTCATTCTCTAAAAGAGTGAGGGGTTGGGTGTCGTTATTAGTGTTTTCTTTTCTTTTCATTTAATTTGTTTGTATACATTGAGACCTTACCTGTCAGAGCTATAGTATGTGTGCCTCCACATGCTATCTGCAGCACCCCTTCCAGAGTGCCTATCCGTTGTGGTTGTCTATGATTAGAAAGCTGATCAGCAGTGAGGCCAAGCCTACCATCTGTACTTTCTCCAAATGTAAACACATCCCCAACATCTGCCAGACAACAAAACAAATGCAAGAGAATTACTTGTTAATTTGTGTTGGAAGCGAGAATAATTTATAAGCTCTCTGAGTTTTTTTTGAGAATCTATTTAATAGAGTGTTTTAAAGAGATCGTATCCATAAACAGGTTTATTTTTTACTGCTACCTTAAATCTGACATATGGAATTGTTCTGATTGGCTGCTTTGAATGGTGTCTCATTCAAAATTCAGTACAGGCTGACTTAGATAAACTGATGTCCTGCCCCTGTGTGTGATTTGAGCCATTTTAATTGGGAATAAAGGTGGGGGTGTCCTAAATTATTCCTCACCAGAAATCAAATTTTTTAGAATTACATTTAACAGAATTGTGAAAAGCTTTTTTGTCAGTTTAAATTGTTTAGTTATATTTCTTGAATCTCCCAGTATTGTTGAAATTAAGATTAAATAGCTATATGTCCAAGAATGTAACAAATACACAGAGGCTTTCATAGGGTTTCCTAAGTTTTTCACATGACTGTAGGTCCTTTTATCCCTCCTTACTGTCCAACTTCTCATACAATTCACCATGTACTTTATCTTTAGCCTTTGCCACTGCTTACTTCACCCTGCACTTAATCATCTTGTACACCTGTCTACTTTCTTAATTTCTCAATTCACCCTATCTGACATTCTCTTCACCTCCAAAACACTTATGACATATTCCTCTTTCAAAATAACACCTGCACCATTTCTCCTTCCATCCACACCATACTAAAACAATTTTAAATCCAATACACCTGGCCTTACTACCTACCTATTTGTACACACAAAATACCAACCTTTTTTCTCTCAGTCATATCAGGTAATTCTCTGCATTTACCAGTCATGCTGCCAACATTCAAAGTTCCTAACCTCATTTCCAATCTCCTACATTTCATTCTCTCCTCCTGCCTCTGGACATGGCTTCCTCCCCCAATTTCCACCTTCACCCTGTTGGCTAACAGTGCTGATGGCAGTTGTTGTTGATTACACTGGATGCGCTTTCTGATGTAACTCTCCCCATTTATCCAGACTTGGGACTGGTGTGAAGAAATACACTGACTTGTACATCCCTAGTGACTGGGTTAAATAAGCACAGCTAAATTACTGTATGCTAAATATTTGGATAAAGAAAATGTATGTTGTTATGAAAATAATGCTATCTTATATTGGCCAAATGTACAGAGGATTGCAGGGAATTAAATATTAACAATGCTTTACATACTACTGCAAACTGCTTCATTAAATTTTTTTTTCCATTTTAAATGTAGCATAATGTTTTACATCCTTAAAACATTGGGCCTCTTTAATTAGGCTATCTTAGAATTTTAACAAAGTACCATTTGTAGGCATAAGTCTTTTGTAAACACACTTTAAAACCTTTTAAGGACCATTAAGCTAGAGGCATTAAGGGTTAGAACTCATATAAACCGACCTATGTGAGATCATTTCACAGCTTGTAATTGTCTGAGGAAAGCTTGAGATGATTCAGACATGCTGTCAACCCTGGTCCAGTGTAAAAATAAAGAAACAAAGCCTAAAAATGGGGATTTTACCAGTGATTAGTGCTGAATGGCTGGATCCACATGAGACGCTAACAATGGGATGACCCACTTTTAGCTGCCGCGGCACCAAGACATGGTTCACTGACCCCAGACCAAGCTGACCAACAGAGTTATCACCCCATAAAAATAACCTTCCATCCACTGCAAGACACACACGAACACACACACACACACACACAATCATCAGCTTAAGCCTGATGAATATTTCTGCATCTCACTAATACTCGCAGTGTTACCTGTAAGTGCAGCGGAAGTGTTGCAGCCAGCAGAGAGCAGTTTCACTGGAGCATGTTCAATGAATGGGCAGAGCTGCTGAAATGACGTTCTGTCCTCAGAATGGCCTAAACCAAGCTGGCCCTCCTTGTTGCTTCCAGCTGCGAATATATCTCCCTGTGCTACAGTCCCACATGCATAATGCTCAATATAACTACCCATTTAATATTTTTCTTTTGCTACAGTCTAGCACTATGTCTTTTTATTAGGGTACTTACAGGTGCTTACAAGTGTATGATTTGTCCCACAGACAGTGAACTGAACTCTCTCACCTTTCAAGGCTGTAATCAAATTAAATAACATTTGGCATAAATTTAGTTCACAGCATTAACAACACATTTTGAAAGTGCAGAATAAAGAGGGTGTGTTTTTAACCTTTTACACAGACTGGCTTGGTTACAGGACCTTTAGATTCTAGACCAAGTTGACCACTGCTGTTGCTGCCAAACACAAATAACCTCCCATGCTCTACAGAGAGGGAAAGGGAAAGAGATGGAAGTCATCTATCACTAAGCTTACATATGCATGCATTGTATTAGCATCAATAATCAATTATATAGCTCTTACAACCTGTTATGAAGGCTGAGTGTGAATGTCCACATGAGATGTGTACAGGTTTGTCATTCTTCAACCACAATTTACTAGGCACATTATCATCAATCTTACTTTTCCCAAAGGTAAATACTGCTCCAGAATCTGTGTTTAGCAACAATCGAGTCAGCAAAAGAGCCACAACAAAGAGGCCCAAAGACTTAAACATGAAACAGATTCACCATGCAGTAATTTTATCCTTCACATAAAACAGTACATTATTGCATGCTTAATACCGCTATCCGAAAATGGCTTACAGTAGACACATACAATTAACGGAGAGAAACATTTACACATCCTGCTATTCACTGTGAAAAAATACACATTCCAGTAATTGATTATCTAAATCAAATATTTTTTTCAATAACGAGTCTGAAAACTTTTAGTATGCAGATTTATGTAACTTCTTCTAACTTTTACCTGGTGTTTCCTTTTCTGTTCCTCTCGTCATCTCTGCCAACAATTTTTAACAACTGGTGTGCCTTGGCCTAATTGCAGTCCAACTCCCCTTGAAGTATGGCTTCTACATGCAAAGATGATCTCAGTTTGTATTGCAGACAAAAGCGGGCATCTAAAGGAGAACTCAGAAGTGCACTGCACTCTGCAACAGGATTAAGGCTAATGCCAGTAATAGGCTACTAAAGATAACTTGTCAAAGGCTTTAAAGATTACTAATGAAATATCTTAAACAGTGCCAACCAAAAACAATAGTACATACAACTCTTTGGTACAAATGATTATCAGATATTCACAAAGATAATATCTAATATACTACAAGAGAATACATTTAAAAGTATTAAAACCAATAGGTATTGAAAAATATTAAAATTTAAATCTGAAGATATCCCCCCAGATACATAAAATATTAGTAAAAGACATTTTAACTGTTAAAATACTACAGATCACTAGAACATCCATAAGATGAAGTGAAAGCTAGCCAGATACAAAACCATCCAAAAATATATATACATACATCCTGGAATGTATACAAAAGAAGAGACAAGCAAAGAAGAAGTAGGATAGTCAGAGAGATGAAGAAAGTAGACAGGTGTACAAGGAGATGAAGTGCAGGGTGAAGAAAGCAGTGGTGAAGGCTAGAGACAAGGTGTATGGTGAATTGTATGAGAGGTTGGACACAAATGAACTTTGAGAGGCTGATGAATGAAGAGAATGAGAGAGAAAGAAGACTGGATGATGTAAGGATAGTGAACCAGGAAGTGCAGCAAATAAGCAAGGAAGAAGTAAGGGCAGCAATGAAGAGGATAAAGAATCGAAAATCTGTTGGTCCGGATGACATACCGGTGGAAGCATGGATGTGTTTAGGAGAGATGGCAGTGCAGTTTCTGAACAGATTGTTTAACACAATCTTGGAAAATGAGAGGGTGTGTGAAGGGAGAGGAGATGAAGTTGACTGCTACTGGTTTTCAAAAATAAGGGTGATGCACAGAACCATAGTAACCATAGAGGGATACAGTTGATCAGCCGCAGCATGAAGTTATGGGAAAGAGTAGTGGAAGCTAGGTTAAGAAAAGAGGTGATGATTAGTGAACAGCAGAATAGTTTCATGCTGAGAAAGAGCACCACAGATACAATGTTTTTTCTGAGGGTGTTGTTGGAGAAGTACAGAGAAGGTCAGAAGGAGTTGCATTGTGCCTTTGTGGACTTGGAGAAAGCATATGACAGGGTGCCTAGAGAGGAGTTGTGGTTTTGTATGAGGAAGTCAGGTGTTACAGAGAAGTATGAGAGAGTAGTTCAGAATAATTATGAGGGCAGTGTGTCAGTGGTGAGATCTGCAGTAAGAGTGACAGATGCATTGAAGGTAGAGGTTGGATTACATCAAGGATCAGCGCTGAGCACATTCTTGTTTGTAGTAGTAATGGACAGGTTGACGGACAAGGTTAGACAGGAGTCCCAGTGGATGATGATGTTTGCTGATGGTTTTGTGTTCTGTAGCGAGAGTAGCGAGCAGCTTGAGGAGAACCTAGAGAGGCGGAGATATGCTCTAGAGAGGAGAGGAATGAAAGTGAGTAGGACAAAGACAGAATATATGATTGTGAATGAAAGGGAGTAAAGTGGAGTGGTTAGGATCGAGAGTAAAAATACCCGTAACTGTATTATTCCTCATACCATTCACTAGCCTGCTAATAGGCCACTGCCATTGCCAGTAAGTAGTGTTCTTGATCTGCAACACAATTAATGGATATATGTCGAAGTATTATCCACGTGAATGTCAGGACTCAGTGTGTCCATGAAGCAGATAGGTAGAAACGGGAGAGTGAATATCGAACTCTAGCACATTAATTTTATGCTTCCGCACTGTTTTTTCATTAGAGCTTCAGGCTGTTTTGACTGTTAGTGGAAGACCACAAATACTCTGAGTAGCGGCGACTAAAAACTTCGTTCTCTGTGTGTGGAGAGGGCGGGGTACTAAAGCCCGTGGGTGTGTTTAACATACTTAAAGACCTCGAGCTGTCAAACTACCCCGCCTCTGGCTGATGAAACACTTTACTGGGAGCAGGGCGATCTAAATCGGTTTAGATTTTTCACAAACTGTGCCATAAGCAGTCACCAGTACCATGTTTACTCTAAGGAATACATTTTTCTGCAGTCTTAAATCTGTCCATTATAACCAGGTGAAGAATTTTAGGTAAGTGTAAAATGCCAAAACTAGTCTGATTTGGATTGCGACTTGAGAGAGCTAGTTAAATCTTTGCGTTTTAAAGCTAGACAAGCAATCGTTGCAACATGCTTAGCATGCTTGACTGAGCAGGTTTATGATCTTCATACATACATATGACGCCTTTATTATATCTAGGGTCGGGACGGAATGTTTAGGACTTGTTAATCTGAAAGGACGCAGTTTTCTAACGCTGAAAGACTACAACCCTGACGAAATCAAGCACATCCTGCGTGTGTCTGAGGACCTGAAACACCGAATCAAACTCCACGGAGAAGTATCAACTTAGTGTCATTAAAAACTGTGTTCCATTCATTTTGTGGGCTATGCCAGCACATACTCAGTTGTGGTTAACGAATATACTACTAAACTGAAAATAAAGATACTTATTGTGTTTATTTTATTTTTTTAATTCATCGTGTGCGTGTGTTTTTCAGTATCTCCCTCTTCTCCAGGGAAAATCAATTGCAATGATTTTTGAAAAGAGGAGTACGCGGACCCGCATGTCAACTGAAACAGGTGCAAATCGGTTTTAAATGGAAGAGATTGTGTGTTTTGGGAGAGAGAGCAAGAGAGCGCACATGTGGATGTGTTGGGCAGGAACTGGGGAGGGGGGGACAACACGGTCACTGAGCAGAATGAATACCGAATGAGAAAAAAGGACACAAAATTGCTGCGTAGACAACCTCTCTCCCTCCCCCTATCCATTTAGGGTTCGCTCTGCTGGGAGGCCATCCATGTTTTCTCACCCCTCAGGATATTCACCTTGGAGTTAATGAAAGTACAATAGACACAGCCAGGTCAGAGCATAAACCTATACATTCATTAATCAGTGGAACACTTATGCTTTCATAAACAATGTAACCTGTCTTGTCCATACAATGCATTTGCACTCATCACGATAGAAAATGTGTTGTAGAGTCCTTTCTGGTCTGGCTGATATCATATTAGCTCGGGTAAACAATCACTCTACTTTGGAGCAGCTGGATAAAGAAGCTTCTATACCAATCGTCAATGGCCTGTCTGAACTTTACCATCCTATACAGATACTGGCTGACTTGCTCACACTAAAGGTACACACAAATAGCAAACACATACAAATGCCAATGATGGTCTCCTCAATATCTTTTCTGTGATCTCTTATAGGAGCACTATGGTTCTTTGAAGGGTCTCACTGTGAGTTGGATTGGTGATGGAAACAATGTTCTCCACTCCTTTATGATGTCATTGGCCAAAGTGGGCGTCAATCTAAGGATAGCAACACCAAAGGTCTGCTGCTAACCTGAACAAAATTTTGTTTTCCATATAAGTGCCAACAGTCTGTGTGTGTGCATGTGCAGAAGTGGGTATGTGTGGATATGTAAATAAGAAAAAGGAAGGTATGCATGCATGTTAAACCTGTGTTTTCTTAACATTAGGGTTATGAACCAGATGCTGCTGTCACTAAGGAAGCTCAGCATCTCTTCAAGCAGGTATGACTATAGGTATTAGATTTTTTACAGTTGTATTCCTGTTGTACTCACCTATTCAGGAATAATCTTCCTTTTATTTATATATATATATATATATATATATATATATATATATATATATATATATATATATAAAGGGAAAGTGTCAACCCTTGTCATTGTGAAATGCAACACAGCACAACACAACGAAATTCAATCTCTACGTTTCACCCATATGCACACATGCAGCAGGGGGCAACTATTGAAAGCACCCGGGGAGCAGTGACCGGGATGGTACCTTGCTCAAGGGTACCTCAAGACAACCTACTAGTAAGGGAATCGAACCCACAAGTGGTTAGGAGTAGGTCCCTGGATCGGAAAATCATGGGTTTAAATCTCTTACCTCTAGGTTGCCCTGAGGTACCCTTGAGCAAGGTAGCGTCCCCATCACTGCTCCATGGGCGCTTTCAATAGTTGCCCCCTGCTGCGCGTGTTTGTGTGTGGGTCGAATGCAGAGGTCTAATTTCCTTGTAGTTCATTGTGTGTTCTGCCATGTACTCACAATGACCAAAATGGTCACTTTCACTTTTAAATAAATATATAAAGAGGGTGTATATAAAGAGGTAGAAATGTTTAAAGAGTAAATACAGAACCGATACAGATAATAACAGGTTTGTATAGTCTGTTAGTACAAACTAACATCAGTATAAACCCTGGTGTCTGTGTAGTTCCGTACGGAGCTGCACTTTTTCTCAGAACCAGTGGAGGCAGCGCAGGGAAGTAACGTGCTGGTGACAGACACATGGGTCAGCATGGGTAAAGAAGAAGAAAAGAAGCTCAGGACTAAGGATTTCCAAGGCTACCAGATTACCATGGAGGTAAACAAGCATCCTGTTGCATCGGCAGTTCTGGCTGATAAAGATTGTTCACAACATTAAATAAGCCAAAATTACATTTATCTGAATAAAAAATACATAATGCCCTTTATTCTGTTGGTCCGTGTTGCACAGACGCACACAGGTTCTGATCATTCCTTTGGTCAGAAGAAAAATGCAGCAGGCTTTCTTATCTTTTAATACTGACAAACATTGATTCAGCATTTTGTCCAGCAAATAAGTATTAAATTATATTAAAGTATATAAAGTATGAAAATTTTTCCAAAGTTAAATTGATTATTTTAATTATAACCTTATTCACTAAACCAGTATTAAGTATGATCTATTGCATGATTCTTAGACAGGAAAGGTGGCTGCTCCAGATTGGACCTTCCTACACTGTCTCCCAAGGAAACCAGAGGAAGTAGATGATGGTGTTTTCTATTCGCCACACTCCTTGGTGTTCACACAGGCTGAGAACCGTAAATGGACCATCATGGTAAAGTGAATTTGCATTTTTATGTCAAAAACATGTTTTAGGATTACTGCCTAATTTTTTCTTTCCTTTACAGGGGCTGATGGTTTGTATCTTGACTGATTACAGACCTCAAATCCCTGAGCTGAAACTGTGACATTTCTGTATGAAACAAACAAGGAACATCAAGAACCTTATTAAAGTGTGAAAAAGTATTTAAAAAGTATGTAGTTATTACAAACATGAAATGAGAGAAGTTATATTATTTTATGAGTTCCTGTTGAACAAAATCTTCTTTCATTGACATGTTTACAATATATCATGAATTTCATAATTTTCAGTGGTGGCCTAGTGGTTAGGGTGTTAGCCACAAGATCAGAGGATCAGGGGTTCGAACCCCTTCCCAATAGGTTGCCCTGAGGTACCCTTGAGGAAGGTGCCGTCCCCGTCACTGCTCCCCGGGCGCTTTCAGTAGCTGCCCACTGCTGCACTGTGTTTGAGTGTGCATGGGTTAAATGCAGGGGTCCAATTTCATTGTGGTTCATTGTCTGCTGTGCTTTGACCTCGCAATGACAAGGGTTGTCACTTTCACTTTTTTCATACCATGTTTCACGTTCGCCAGATTTTTAAATTATGACTGCAAACCCTAAAATAAAATATTTGGAAAGACTTGTCAAAACTTCAATTGAAAATCAAGTTCATTCATTTGTTTATGTCAAAACTGCTCCAACAAATAACTGCAAACCCTAAAATAAAATATTTGGAAAGACTTGTCAAAACTTCAATTGAAAAACAAGTTAATTCATTTGTTTATGTCAAAACTGCTCCAACAAATGCCATACTGAACTCTGAACAGACTGAACTTCCTAAATGTCCTTGCTGAGCTGTATGGGGTTGTTCTGGTACACTGGTTTGAAAAGTGTGCATTGTAACTGAACCCAGTTCCAGAGAAAAACTAGAAACCAAGCACTAGAACAGTGTGTAAAGATTCAATATGTATACATTTTCCAAATTATTTTTCCATCAGAGGCTTATTGTTATCTCAGCACTTATTTAATATGCAAAATGAACATGCCAAATTGCTTTTGAAGCATGCTCACTTCAAAATTAGAGATCTGACAATTATGCAAAGGTTAAAGCTTAGAGCTTCTTTCAGGGAGAGAATGATGAAAAGGGAGTGGAAATTATCAAGTAGAGCAGGTTTTTGTCCTTTTCATCATTCTCCTAATTCCAGAAGTCTTCAGTATGTATTTAAAATATGTTTGGAATGAAACCCTGTAACCCAAGACCTGACCTTAGCTCCTTTAAATACTGTTTACTGTCTTAGTAGCCTCCAAAGCCAAACTGTTTCTCATAAAACCTCAACTCAACTAAACATTGCACACTGAATAAAGAAAGATGGCAAAAAGACTAAATGAATATACTCTTAATAAAAATGTCCATAAGAGTACCAAATGTTTTTTGATGAAATGAAATTAATACAATTCCTTAGCTGGCACTCACGCACTGGTGTCAAGTCAAGTCAACTTTATTTACATAGCGCTTTTTACAACTGTTGTTGTCACAAAGCAGCTTCACAGAAACCAGGTCTGAGCCCCAGTTTTGTAAGCCAAGGGTGACAGAGGCAAGAAAAACTCCCCAAAACAGGAGGAAGATACCTTGGGAGGAACCAAGACCCTAAAGGGGAACCCATCCCCCTGTGGTCGACACCGGAAACAAAAAAGGAAAGAGTAAGTGCATTTCAGTGAATTTATCCTCTGCATTTAACCCATCCTAACACACCAGAAGTGAGAGAACACACACCAGGAGCAGGAGCTGCCTCTTAGAGAGCCGGAAAAGGCTCCAGGGTTAGGATTAAAAGACAATTTGCAGCTGCTAAAAATGTATAAGACAGAGTATTCACTCTCATTTATAAGCTGATATGTGTTCTTAGATGTTTATGGTCTTTGAAAAAAATGCATTTATAAAAATACTATCCTGTATTAAAGATAATTTAATCTAATATTAATTAGATAATTCTAAAACGAACATTCTGAGTTCAATGGACTTAAACCATTATAAATATGTGAGGAACCTTAAATACTTTGAAAAATGTTTTATCATTCATCGAATAAATAATAAAACAGAAACGGTGGAATTGTAAGGTTCAGCTGCTTTGCTCCAGAGGTTACTCTTGTTCGCGTCTTCCATCGAGAGGGAGAACGTTTGCCCCACCCTTATTGCGAAACCGTCGGTGTCGTAGAGGACACGCGGACGGCTTTGCACACACCTCTCGGTCACGCCCTTACAGTCTGAAGTGTACTATGTCAGAAGATATTTCTAAGTTAAACATAAAATTAGAATTTATGTTAACAGTATGCGTGAGAGGATCAAATATAGACAAAGAAAATGTCGACACACGGACATACTAAACTGAGATGCATATAAAACTGGCTTAGATGAAATAAGCATTTTACAGATGAAGATGTGATTTTATATATATAACGTCTGTTCTAGTTATGTGCTTATCTGTTTTAGGTTTCTGGAATCCGGTTACACTCTCGAGCTAGAAGAGCAGGACCGGCAAGTTTTGGTGTTCACGCCCTCAAACCCGAAACTAGTAAAACTATCCGAGTTATTTCCCCTATCATGTTTATCTCAAGCCAGGATACCGGTGTTTCATTCATCATTGTGTTAGATCGTAAAAAAAAAACAAAAAAAACTGACTGCAGCTTTACACCTATGGGCCGGTTGAATGTGCTTACATTTCAGATTGGGGCAGCATGGACATGAATTATTTTATGAGAAGTGACTTTAATCGGTGATGTAATCGGAACTAAGACGCATACCGATGGTAAGGATACCACAACAACAAGCTGAGCCAGTAAGAAAGAACAAACACAAACCAGTACAAGTTTGGGCGGAGCTTGTAAGAATATGGGTGGAGAAAAATAATGCTGCCAGCACATAAAATGGATGAAATAGCTTGGAAGTTAGAGGAGGGAAAATTAAATACACGCTAGTGGAGGTCAAGTCGACTCTGTTAAAATAATCGATTGACCCTAAATTTAATTTTCGTACTTTAGCTTCTGCTCCCACAATGATGCAGATGTCTGAGCAGCTCCACAGACAGAAGAACTCTCTGTTTACGGCCATGAATCGCTTTATCGGTGCCGTTAACAACATGGACCAGACAGTGATGGTACCCAGCTTATTGCGGGACGTGCCCCTAGAGCCGTGCGACGCGGAGCCGGGGAGCTACCTTCGGGACGCGGAGGAGGACATGTTCACCTACTACACTCAGCTGAAGTCCATCCGCAATGAAATCGAGTGGGGAGTGGTGCGCGAGGACCAGCGGCGCAAAGAGAGAGCGGCTAATACTGCGGTTAACGCTGTCAGCTCGGAGCCCGTGGTCGAGGAGGGCATGGACCTGGAACAGCTTCTTCAGTACCACCTTAAGGGTCTGCACGGCGTACTGTCCAAACTGACCAGTCAAGCGAACAACCTGACAAACCGCTACAAGCAGGAAATCGGCATCGCAGGTTGGGGTCAGTGAGACGGAGCGCGTGGCCGAAAGAGAGAGATGTGTGTCCATCTTCCCGAAAAAAGTTCTTACTCACGCGTAGAGGAGAACTTCTTCCCTCAAATTTTGCACAGAGAAGAAATTCTGTCTTGTTTTTTTTACAAGGGACTAAAAACTCGAACGTCGGCGGAATACCCAAAGAGTAAAAGTTAGAGTTACTGGGGAAATCGCATATGCTGTCGTCTCACATATATATTTTTTTTTCCATAGATTTCGTTTTACCTCTGTTAAACTTGCAGTTCAGATGGAGTGGAAACTGTGTATGAGAACTGTTCTTTTTTTTAAAGTGTACCTTAGTGTGGCAGAGTGGGCAGAAGACCTCTCTGGTCTTGTGATGTAGCACTCTGGAAAAAATGTGTACTGAACAATTTGAGACTTTCCTGTCGGCTATTTACTAGTTTGTTGCTCATGTATGCATTCGGTTAGTTTTCAGAGAAGGCATTCCTTGCCAGTGACCTGAACGTACCTGTGAATCAATGAAGTGGAATGCGCTGAAAAGGTTGCAATGAAGTGCTTCCTGAGATTGTCTTGATGTTATACTGTTGTATGTTCATAACATGTTATTTTTATATTGGAAATTGTTTTTTGGTCAAATAAACCATTATTTAGAAGTTAAATCTTTGCTGTTTATGACTCGTTCATGTCCACATCAAGACGGTTTAAACAAAACATGCAAGTATTTTACAAAGGAATGACAATTATGTATTAAATACTGTAGACGAAAACAAAAATAATCCTTAGGACTAGGTTCAGAACAAGTAATCACATAGTAGACTAAAGTGTAGGAGGAGATGTGTATTTGAAAAGAGAATCTTACCAATTATATTAAAGAAGCAACAAAAATTGAATGGCCCTTGACAATATATTATGTTAGTGTTATGGCTGGCTAACCCTAAAAGACCAGTTCATATATTGAGGAAAAGAGGTTATATATGGAGGTTTAAATTTTATGCTTGTCAGACTAAGAACAAAGAAAGAAAATTACTGTTGGGTGTTTGAACACGAGAATATAAGGAGGGTTCACAAGTATGCAGTTGGTTTGAAGGAGGAAGAAATGGAAACGGATGATCCGCTGTGGCGACCCCATTAAATCTTTTACATTACAGTTACAATTTAGCAAATCCACCAGGCCATGGTGCATTTTAAGAAAGATTTGCTGCTGTACAATTCCTTTTGAAGCCATGTATAGGGTTTGAACATTATTGAAAAACACTGAACATTTCCTATAGACTGTGTATTTCCTGTAGACTATGAAACAGAATAAAAAGTTAAAATTTACATTTACAGCATTTAGCAGATGCTCTTATCCAGAGCAACTTACAATAGTGCATTGTTTCCACATTAGATCTTCATCTTGTTAACCAGCTGATGGATTGTAGGTTGATTGTAGTCATTTATTTCTGTTATTTTCTCCATGGCCCTTTCACCCCAGTTACCCTAAATCCCTTCCCTAGGTAGTTTTCACGTCCCTGTCACCTTTAACCTATATATTATTAACTGCATCTCTATTTTTCTATGTTCTCTTCTAAGTAACGTTTTCTTTGCACATCATGTAAGAACTTCATTACTTTTCTGTTAATAAACTTCGCTATAGTTTAAAAACCTCTTCGCCTCATCACTGACTCCTCGAACCTCGGTTCTCAATCGGAGAATCCAACAGTTGGCGTCACGAACAGGATTTACTTGAGGAACGGACGGGAAAAGCAATTGGAAGTCAACACGGTTGACCAAGAGTCAGGATCAGAAGTGCTGACACTTTGACAGAGGTAAGGCCTCCTACTGTCTTAATCTGCTGCTGAGTTGAGGATAACTGCTGTGTGTAAAAAGTAAACTCCCTCCTCTTCAAGATCAATCTAGAAAGGAGTCTGTGGTGAAGATTTAAGCAATCTTGTAACAAGTAACGGGAAATTTCCAGTAAGATAAAATTGCGCAGTAATTGAGAAATTTGAGAAATTGTCATAATGTGGGGAAAGAGAAAATCAACAAATACTGAGGATAAAGATGTGGCGGTGCCGGATGTTAATGAGGATCACATGATCACTAGTCCCAACGTGTATATAAAAGGCTCGTTGCACCTGAATGAGATTGAACAGAAAATTGTGGAAAAGTATGCGGTTAATGCTGATGTCAGAAGTATCTGGATGTGATTTGTAAGGCTTGGGGTAAAACTCAGCTTATGAAGAAGAGTGAGAAAAAGTTGAAATGGACACTTGTTGTGCTGGGTCAGCTCAGATGCAGGAGTGAGATGATGCAAAAAACTGAAGCTGATAGAGAGTCAAAGGCCACTCAGTCCAGATTAACTGCTATGGTTGAAGAAATTCTGAGAAAGAACACTGAGGTTCTGAGAAAGGACGCTGAGGTTCAACAAAAGGATGCTGAGGTCCAACTACAGAATGCTGAGGTTCTGAAAAAGGATGCAGAGATAAACAAATTAGTGGAGGAGTTGGAAAGAGTAAAAGCGGAAAGAGATGCGTTGCTATCGGGTGCAAACAGAGCAAATGCTGAGCAGCCTGGTGTGCAGGAACGACCCCAGGGGGGCGGAGTATCTTTCTTCCCGCCTTTCAATTATGGGTGTGTCTCGAAGCTCTGGTGCCCTCCTTCTGGCCCTCCCTATGACTTAATGTCTGTGATGCCTGCTAACCCCCTCCTCGTCCCTCTGGGAGAAGCTCCACCTCTATCAGCAAATAAACTGTATCCTGATCTCAAAGCATTGGAGAAGGATAAGCGGGGTTTGTTGGAGGAAGGGAAAGTCACAGGGAGAGATGAGAGTGAGAAAAGGGGTTCCTCAACTAGTGCATCATCCAATAACGTGCCACTGAAACACACTTCGTGTGAAAAACCTTCTGCAAAGAAAAAACATGGAAAAAATTGCAGAGTGAATGAAAGCAAGAGTGAAAGCGAGAGTGACACTGATCATGTCCCTGCCCGCCTTGCTCCCATTAGGAAAAGAAGAGGTAAGGTTAAGGAAGAGGATGGTGATGTTCCAGCGGAACCTGAAAAAATTGACAAATGGTCTAAAGAAACCCCTCATCCCAAAGGTGGATCAAGAAAGACCTGGAGAGAATTGTGCTGTCTAAGAGATATTTATCGGCTTCATCCAGAAGATGCACTTCAGATTCTATCTGCAATGGTTTCTCACTCACGGGTGGGGAGACTGACAGAAAGACTCCATCTGGCTTTGGGTGATGATAAACAAAATCTGAAAGAGGGATGGGAGGCCATAAAAGAATGGCTTGATGAGTTAAATCCAGAACGAACAAATTGGTCTCAGATTACTGCTTGCCAACAGAAGCTAAAAGAAAGCGTTTACGAATATGCTGAACGTTTCAAACATGCTTGGCTTGATTATTCTGGGTTTCCTAACATCACCGAAGACAATTATGACCAAGCAAATTGCACCCCTTTAAAGACAACCTTTGTTGACGGACTAAACTTAGAATTGTTTAGGCTCTTGAAAGTCACGTACCCGGGTTGTGAGAAGGACGCATAAAAAAAAAAAAAATATCTCACAAATTGTCAAGACAGCTTGGCATGGAGGCCGACCTCGCTGTGAAAGTCCAAATGGCTCAACTGGACGGAAATGAAGCCAGAAAATCCAACAAAGCGGAAAAAAGACAACACCCTGCTTCATATGTGGAAAAACTGGTCATTGGGCAAAACAGTGTTGGTTACGGAAGGATCTGAATAAAGCAAATGGCAAACCACAAGGTGATCGTGGAAATGACAACGGATCAAAAAGCAATGATGACACCGGAGAGGGTAATCTATTTGAGAGATTCCGCAAACTGACCCCGAGTCAACAACGGCAGCCCCTGAGTGCAGCAGAGACAAAAAACTGAGTGAGCCTGCTCTCCAGTCAATTCTGGCACTGGTAGAGCATCGGGCAGATGGATTGTATGTCAGCATAACAATTAATCACAAAGAAATCGATGACCATGATTGTGTTGAAATAATCACTACAATGGAGGAAGTGTCGAGCACTCAAGAAGTGCCTTTGCAGAATCCTGATCTGGTGCTGTACACCGACGGTTCCTCAATGGTCAAAAATGGATTGAGAAGTGCAGGATGGGCAGTAACAACAGAAACAGATGTTTTGACCAGTGGAAGCATGTCAAAAGGAACATCCGCTCAACAAGCAGAATTAAAAGCACTCATTGAAGCCTGCAAACTTGCTGAAAATCAAACAGCAAAAACCTTCGTGAAGGATTTCATACCAAGATGGGTCCTACCTGCCACATTGACTCAGATCAAGGAACACATTTCACAGTTGCAGTTTGCCAAGAAATTTGTCGACTGATGGGCATCGGATATGCCATTACCCTCATCATCCTCAGTCTTCAGGACTGAAGACTTTGTTCCTGACATAGAGGAATGCTCTAAGGTGAAGTGCTAGTAACCTCTCCCTTAGTAGCCTCCGCTGCTGGGCAACGAAGTGGATAAAACTTCAACCAGCCAGAAGACAGTGAACTCATTCACACACACACTTACTTGACGAAAAAAAAACAAACAAAAAAAAACAACAACACATAAATACATAGCTCTGTATGTGTATGAAGAAAACCATGATGTTTAACCTTTTCTTGTATTTGTATTTACAGGTTGCCCTCGTGGTCAGTCACAATGACGGTTTAAGAGGAAACACCTTTATAGCTGGAGCGCAGGGGTTTGCAAATGTGTTTAACAAGTCAGATTGTTGGATCTGTGGCCTAATTCCACATGGTGCAGAAATATTCACACAAATCACAGTTTCCCTCGCCATCAATGATTACGACTACACCTGCCCTTTCTGAAATGAGAGGATTTAGGTAATGAGAGTCATAACTGCTAATCACCACATAAGACCAATAACTCAACCAGATACACCCATAAAGTTAGCATACACACCCAAAGGGAATCTATGTTGGTGTAATAATGGTTCTGGACCTTATTTAGGTACTAGTGTTTGTCATTTGACCATCACACCTGATGTACCCTCTGTCATAGTACGTCTGAATGATCATTCTGTAAAGTTTACCTTGATTTTCAAAACTGCATATTTTTCAGATGATGCTCCCTCTGTGAACGGGACCGTGTACGTTTGTGGTAACACAGCTTACAGTTATCTGCCTGAACATTGGTCAGGTACATGTTATGCAGCTTACGTCATACCAGCCTTGAGACACACTACTGATCCTAGACTTAATCATTTACACAAACGGAATTTATTTCATTCTCATGAGCTTGTAGCACAACCTGCTAAAAGATTCTTTTCAGCTCTTTTTCCTAATTATGGAATGACTGTAGCTTTAGATGAAATTAGAGAAGTAGTGAGAGTAATGGAAGATGTTAATAATGATACAACGTGTGCTTTAGATCAAATTAATTATGAACTAGTTGACATGAGACACATGACTCTACAGAACAGGCTGGCTCTTGACCTCTTGCTGAACTTGGTGGAAAAGGTGGAACTTGTGATGTTATTGGGGATGAGTGTTGCTCATTCAGTGTTACACGTATCCCATAATGTCTTGACTGTAATTTCAGAGATCAGAAAAGAGGTCAACGTTATGCACACCGCCTCTACATCTTCAGTGGACCTCTTTGGATGGTTCACCAGCATGTTTGGGGTTCTGGCCACTCATATTCTTCAAGGTTTTGTTGTACTCATATGTTCGATTACTCTGATTCTCCTGATAATCAGGATTGTTTTATGCTTTGTTTCCAGGACATGTAAGACTGTACATGTCAATGTAGTCTTTCTGTCTCCAGATGTAGAAACAATTAATCATTACCTGTAATGATACATGATGATGATGGTATGATTACAGTTCAATCATTAATCAGTTTGATTTTGAATATTTAGCATGATGATCAGGGTCTTTGTTTTAATTCAAATTGATTTAACGTTGATTCAATGGGTTTACATAGAATCACAGGGGGGAGTGATGGATTGTAGGTTGATTGTAGTCATTTATTTCTGTTATTTTCTCCATGGCCCTTTCACCCCAGTTACCCTAAATCCCTTCCCTAGGTAGTATTCACGTCCCTGTCACCTTTAACCTATACATTATTAACTGCATCTCTATTTTTCTATGTTCTCTTCTGAGTAACGCTTTCTTTGCACATCAAAAACACCCAAACAAGGTCATAGTCTTAGATTAAGTGTCTCTACCAGAGGCCTTGGAGCTCCCGGGGACAGATAAAAAGGCACACTCTGAACTGTGCAAGTTGGAGAGAGAAAGGATTCCACACAGAGAGGAACACTGACCAGTCTTTTGAACATCTTGTAAGAACTTCATTACTTTTCTGTTAATAAACTTCGCTATAGCTTAAAAACCTCTTCACAGCCTCATCACTGACTCCTCGAACCTTGGTTCTCAATCGGAGAATCCAACACAGCTCAGATCAGTAACTGCTGATTAGCTATTAGAACAAGTAAGTAAGTAACAAAATAAGAGCCCTTGTGACGAGTATATACCCCACACACTTTTTTTTTTTTTTGACAGGAAAGAGAGAGTAGAGGTTTAAGGAAAGAAGGAGCAGGGGTAGGAGAGTAGATGGTTTGGGAGGGTTAACCCTGGGCTGCCTGGGTGGTGAGGAAAGGACGGATTCTTCTAATGTTGAAGAGGAGGTGTCAGCAGGACCTAGAAAGATTAAGAACATGAGAGGAGAAGGAGAGCTCATTGTCGAAAGTGATACCAAGATTCCTAGCAGTTCTAGATGGGATGAGAAGTGAACCGCCAAAGGAGATGTAAAGGTCTTGTCGCTGTGTTTGATGGCCTTCTAGGTACAGAAGCTCAGTCTTGTTAGGGTTGAGCTTGAGGTGGTGAGCTGTCATCCATGCAGAGATGTCAGCCAGGCAGTTAGAGATTCGGGTAGAGACCTGCTGATCGTAGGAGGGAAAAGAGGATAAAAAAAAAGGATAACTTGCGTGTCATCTGCTTAAGAATGATAGGAGAAGCCACAAGAGAGTATGACCTTCCCCAGAGAGCCAGTATATAGAGAAAATAGAAGACAGATCCTTGAGGAATGCCAGTTGTCAAATTTTGTGGAGTGGACCGATGGCCCTGCCATGACACTTGGCACTGTCGATCATGTAGGTACGAAGAGAACCACTGCCAGGCTGTACCAGCAATCCCCTGGTTGGAGAGAGTGGTCAGGAGGATCTGGTGGTTCACTGTGTCAAAGGCCGCCGAGAGGTCGAGACTCAAGACCGAGGACAGGTTGTTAAATTTTGCAGCATGGAGTTCATGAACGACAGCTCCTCCATGGAGAGCGGCGAGAGGGCAAGGAGTTGGTGGACGCAGGGTGCTTGGGGCTGGACTGGAGAATTGTCTGTTGAGTTGAAGGATCTTCTAATTGCCTCAGTTTTCTTGTCAAAGAACGAAGCAAAGTTATCTGGGGAGAGAGTTGAGACAACAGGAGGACAAGGCAGTTTTAGAAGAGATGAGAAAGTGGCAAAATGTTTACGAGGATTAGTTGAAGATTCTTCAAATTTGGTTTTGAATAACGTTGACTTGGCAGAGGTTAGATCTGAAGCAAATTTGGAGAGAAGAGAACGATGCGAGATGAGATCTTCAGAACATTGTGATTTCCTCCACTTCCTTTCAGCTGATCATAGTTCTCTACGGTTGTTGCGCAGAACTTCAGACAACCATGGGGCTGTTGGAGAGACATGCCTTGTTCTGTGAATTAAAGGACAGAGTTGGTCAATTGAATGGCTGAGGGAGGAGAGGAGTTCATTAGTATTGAGTTCAACAGCAGAAGGGGTAGGGGTAGTTGTAGCAGGAGGAGATAAGTGGGAAAGAGTTGTGGAGGAAAGAGAGGACAGTGAGAGAGTGCCAAGATTTCTACGGGTATGTTCTGGAGTCTTGAGTGGATGGGGCGACATTTTGGCGAAAAAGTAGAAAGGGTGTAGACAGAATATTGCCCATAGAGAGCAATCTGGTGAATATTAGATCAAGAGTATTGGCAGCTTTGTGGGTCGGAGGAGATTTGCTGAGGGACAGGTCGAAAGATGATAGTAGCAGCGTAAGCCCGCTGGTATGGATCTTATCTCCTGGTAGGTTGAAGTCTCCAAGAAGGATCACTGGAGAGTTGTCATCTGGGAACGAGCTTAGTAGGATATCTAGCTCATCGACGAGGTTACCAAGTAAGCCTGGGGGACGGTAGAGGACAATGATGTGAAGCTTAATAATATTGGTTATAGTAACAGAATGGAATTCGAAGGAGGAAATACTGAGGTGGTATCGACTGAGAGGCATAAAGCGCCATTTACATGTTAGGAGAAAACCTGTGCCTCCCCCCCTGCCCACAGGGTGTGGGGTGTGGGAGAAGGTGAAGGCAGAAGACAGCGCTGCAGGTGTTCTCAGGTGTGATCCATGTTTCTGTGAGAGCCATGAAGTCAAATGAGTGAAGAGATGCTAGTCCAGAGATTGAGTCAGCTTTCTATATTGAAGATTGACAGTTCCATAATCCCCCGCAGACCTGGGTGAGAGACTGTGGGGATAGATCATTCTAAGAGAGATTACTGAGGTTTCTCCCTCTATGGTGGTTAATTAATCCATTAGTTACAGATATTAGTACTTCATAAAGTTATGCTGACATTTTTAAATATTCTAATATAATATGTTAAATCCAAAAATGTTAGGTGTCAGCTGTTAGCTGTTAGCTAGGGCCTTGGTTATTACAAACACATTACTAAGAAATTTGTAATCTGTTAAGACCCAACAAAGAGAGTCCATCCATCCATTTTCTGCCGCTTGTCCCAAACGGGGTCGCGGGGGAGTGCTGGCATCCAACCCAGCGCACACAGGGCGAGGACAGGGGACGCACCCTGGACAGGTCGCCAGCCCATCGCAGGGACCAACAAAGAGAGTGATTGTGATAATCTATGAAAAGTACTGAGGCCCAGCATTTTATGAAGTTTCTTATTTCTCAGTAAATGAAACTAATTAGCCTATTCTATTTTCTTCACGCTGCACCAGAGACCAGTACACTCTTGGGAAAGAAAGAATCTTAAAAGAATCTTAAGCTCCTTGTTATTGAAGGTGTGAAGGTCCTTTCCATCACCTCAAAGGTGGAAGAACTACTGTTAAAGGTAAACTTATGGTAAACCTATGCATCAATTACATCCTAGTTAATTTAATAGCCCATAGTCTGTTAGTCGGTAGAGTAGTTTAGGTAGCCGCTGCTGACAAACCAGGGCTGGGACCAGGCTGCAGACAAACTGGCTCGACCCACTGCAAGCTGCAATGAGACGCCAATCAAGGTTCACCATATTTAGACAGTGTCTGTTCCCCGAACAAAAGTATACAAAAGAAAAACTCAGAAAATCTGCTCTACCAATTTGATTCATGTAAAACTTTCTAAATCAGTTAACAACAGCACCTTAGATCTAAAGCTGGGACTTCTCAATATTAGATCACTAAACTCTAAAGCTGTAATTTTAAATGAGATGATTAATGAAGAGGATTTTGACTGTGTCTCACAGAAACCTGGGTTAAACCAGATGAGTTTATTACATTAAATGAAGCCACCCCTACAGGTGGATGTACACAATCCTCGCTTAAGTGGCAGAAGGGGAGGTATAGCAATTATACATAAAAACACCATAGTTTTCAGTCAGAGAACAAGTTTAAACTTCTCTTCTTTTGAAACCCTTTTTCTTAGTATTACTAACCCAAATACAAAAAAGACAGCCTTTTCACTGATTATCATCTATATGCCACCTGGACCCTCATCACAGTTTCTAAAGGAGTAAAGGCAAGCCCCCGAGGTACCCTTGAGCAAGGTACCGTCCCTGTCACTGTTCCCCGGGCGCTTTCATAGCTGCCCACTGCTGCACTGTGTTTGTGTGCATGGGTTAAATGCAGAGGTCCAATTTCGTTGTGGTTCACTGTGTGCTGTGCTGTGACCTCACAATGACAAGAATAGTTACTTTCACTTTCACTTCACTTAAAAAAGCCTGGCAGTTATAAAAATAAAGTAATAATTGTTGGTGACTAAGATTCAAGTAGAGAAAGAACAAGACTCACTGAAATTAGCCTTCACATCCATCTCAGATCGTCTAATCTCAGATCGTCATCTTATCAAATATGAGAGTATTCAGCCCCCTTGGCTTTTTCCCTATTTTGTTACATTCCAACCTGTAATTTAAATGTTTCTTAATCTTATTTTATGTGATGGATCTGCACAAAATAGTCTAAGTTGATGAAGTGAAATGAGAAAAATATATATAAAAAAGAATTATCCTGGTGCAACTTGAATTTTAATTACTTTCAAAAGTCACATAATTAATGAAATGAAGTCCACCTGTGTGCAGTCTAAGGGTCACATGATCTGTCAGTATAAACACACCATTTCTGAAAAGGCATCAGACCATGAAGACCAAGGAGCTCTGCAAACAAGTCAGGGACAAAGTTTGTTGAGAAGTACAAGTCAAGGTTGGTTATAAAAAAATATCCAAATCTTTGATGATTCCCCGGAGCACCATCGAATCCATTATCTTCAAATGGAAAGAACATGGAAACATGGAAAGAAAAAGGGGTGGTGGTGGTTTAGTGGTAGGATACTTTCCTATGGACCTATGGCTCAAGAGGTCCCAGGTTCGAATCCCACCTCTAGCACTATCACCACTGGGTCATATGCCATAAATGTAAATGGCATAAATATTTGTCCTGTAAATAAATTTTGACTTGAGGAATGGGCAAAATCCCAGGGGCAAGATGTGGCAAGCTCATAGAGACTTATCCAAAGAGACTTGCAGCTGTAATTGCTGCAAAAGGTGGCTCTACAAAGTACTGACTTTAGGGTGGGGTGAATAGTTATGCACATTGAAGTTTTCTGTAATTTTGTTCTATATGCTGTTTGCTTCACAATAAAAAAAAAACAACATCTTCAAAGTTGTAGGCATGTTTTGTAAATTAAATTGTGCAAACTCTCAAACAATCCATTTTAATTCCAAGTTGTGAGGCAATAAAACATGAAAAATGCCAAGGGTGGATGAATACTTTTGCAAAGCACTGTAGATTAAAAACCTAATGCCAACAGAGAGGATAGCTTACTTTAATCCAGTTCTGCAGACCAACCATATCTCAACTCTTTCCTGTTCAAAATTCTCTACTTGCATCTTCGATTCAGTCCCTACCAAACTACTTAAAAAGGTCATGCCAGTAATAATCAGGCCTTTATTAGAAATAGTAAATGCGTCTCTCAACCTGGGCTATGTGCCAAAAGTATTCACAATAGCAGTCATTAAGCCTTTACTCAAGAAACCTAATGAAAGTGATTATTCTTGTCATTGCAAGGTCACAGCACAGTACACCACAATGAAATTGGACCTCTGCATTTAACCCATGCAGCTATGAAAGTGCCCGGGGAGCAGTGATGGGGATGGTACCTTGCTCAAGGGTACCTCAGGGCAACCTACTGGTAAGGGGTTTGAACCCACAATCTCCCAATCTTGTGGCCAACTTCCTAACCACTAGGCCACCGCTGCCTAATCTTGATCCATTCAAGTTAACAAATTATTGACCGACCATTCTGGAGAAAAAAGATTCTGGAGAAAGTTGTGGCCCAGCAGTTGTGCTTATATCTGCAAAAAAATAACATCTTTGAGAAATTTCAGTCACACCATAGCATCACACCATAGCATTGAAACAGCACTAGTGAAAATAGTAAACAATCTTTTAATGGCATCTAACCAAGGGTTTGTCACCATAGACCACAATATCCTACTGCACAGATTAGAAAACCTGGTTGGGATAACAGGAACTGCCCTCTCCTGGTTTAAATCATATTTGACCAACCGTTATCAATTTGTAAACGTAAATGATGAAACGTCAGTTAATAAGTTCAAAAGTTAGTTATGGAGTCCTGCAAGGCTCTGTCCTAGGTCCCCTACTTTTCATATTATACATGTTCCCTCTGGGTTAAGTAATCCGGAAACATGGATATCTAACATCCACTGTTACGCTGATGACACACAATTATATATTTCAGCCAGACCACACAAAAAACTAAAATTAAAAAAGACTGAGGATTGCATAGGAGAAATAAAAGAGTGGATGTCACTCAATTTTCTGATGTTAAATTCTGAAAAGACTTTCAGAAAAAAAAAGGTTATTTTGCTCAGTCCTAAAATTGCTAGAGACAAACTTTTAAGTTTAATACTAGATTTTCCTAATTTTACAGTTAATCTTAAACCTACTGTCAAAAGCCTGGGCATCACAATTGACTTGGATCTATCTCTAGATACACACATTGGAAATATTACTAAAATAGCTTTCCTTCACCTTAGAAACATTGCTAAACTTAAAAGATCACTCACACTACATGATGCAGAAATATTGTTACATGCATTTATCACCACAAGACTAAATTATTGTAATGCCCTGTTGTCAGGATGTTCCATTATACGCCTATAAACTCCAGTTAGTCCAGAACACAGCTGCTAGAGTCCTCTCTCTAGATCCAGATAATCTGATCACATTAGTCCAATATTATCTAGACCTCACTGGTTTCCTGTGAAATCCCATATTGACTATAAAATTTCACTACTAATTTACCAAGCCCTAAACAGCCTCGCTCCTGAGTGTCTGTCTGAGCTTATCTCTAGTAATGAACCTTCACGCTCCCTTAGATCGCAAGGTGCTGGTTTTCTAAGAGTTCCCAGAATTTTTAAAACAATAACAGGGGTCATTTCTTTATTGATTAATTATGAATTGCACTTTCTCTTTCTTTCTTTCTTCTTTGTTTCTGGTGTCGACCAGAGGAGGATGGGTTACCCTTTTGGATTTTGCTTTCCTCCTAAGGTTTCTATCTCCTGTTTTGGAAGACATTGGGGCGCAGACCCGGTTTCTGTAAAGCTGCTTTGTGACAACTACAGTTGTAAAAAGAGCTATATAAATAAAGATGACTTGACTTAAAGCTGTAATTTATCCATCCATTATCTGCCGCTTGTCCCAAACGGGGTTGCGGGGGAGTGCCGGTGTCCAACCCAGCGCACACAGGGCGAGGACGGGGGATGCACCCTGGACAGGTCACCAGCCCATCGCAGGGAGGAGTGGGATGGGGACGGCACCTTGCTCAAGGGCACCTCAGGGCAATCTATTGGGAAGGGGTTTGAACCCCCGATCCTCGGGCCAACGCCCTAACCGCTAGGCCACCGCTGGCTGTAATTTATATCAGATATATTTTTATATAATTGTAGGTGAAATAGTTTTGCCCCTTGACTGAACTTCAGACCTGATTGCAGCTCATCAAACTATGAAATGCTTTGTTTTAGTTTTAGGTTTATCAACAACACTGGTCCTAAACTGGCCTAATGTGAGAAAGGCACAGCAAACATATCAGATTTCAAAGAAAATGTTGCTGTTTTCTGTCTGACCCAGAACAAAAACAAACCTGATAGTCTGTAAAATTATCTGGATTATCAGGAAACATTTACCAATTTCTGCACAACAAAATATTTAAAAGCCAGAGGGGTTTCAAAGGAGCATTTAGAGAAAATTTCCAGAAAGTAGGAACCGTTCAGAAATATATACACTGCTTGATACGTTAACCTTGCGTGCACGCACACGCACACGCACACAGAGAGAGAGTTAATTGCATATCAATTGTGTAACAATGAGGTGAATTCTGTGAAATTCTCTGTTAAGCAGTTCGCTTTTTCGGCTTTTTGTCCTTCCCCGCGCACGGTAGTTGTCAAAGTGGCTTGATGGTGGAGGGCTACTGAATAACGAAACATTTAAGTTATAAGTTCTTACCGTTGAAACTATGGAACATGATCAGACAGTCCAGACAAATAAGAACAGCAGCTCCCGCTGTTCTTTCTTCAACGCAGACGCCGATGACTATCGATGTGTAAGTTATCTAACTGAGATGAGCTGGTCAAAAGCTTCATAAAAACTAGTTTAGCTTAAGTAGCTAAACACACACTGACTTGTGTTTCAAAAAAACTTATGCAAAAAAGCAGTAAACGTTGACTGTTATATTTTGTCTTTATGATCAGGGTCTGGTTTCCATTAAGCAACTTAGTAACAATAATATTAACCGGTGGAGAGAATGTTTCAGTATCATACTTTCTGTAAAGTTTATTATACATCTGTGTACAATGCTTTCAGAAAGCCCAGCCAGGCCTTAATTTCACCGATGGTAATATGCTTTTCATTTCACAGACAAATGGAGCTGGTCAACAGTTCATGAAATTCATGGTTCAGAAATGTTTTTATGTTGGACTCACCATTAACACACATACACATATTTACCTTGATGATTTCCCAAAAAATATATTTAAAAAAAAAATCAGAATGACATCTGTTGTTCCTCTGACAATAAACATTAAGCCAAGTCATGTCCTACATTTTGGTTTAAGTTGAGAGCTTCTGTATATTAGAATCACAGTAGTTATGGTCTTCATTTAGAAAACAGATACATAAATATACCCTGCTACGGTTAATTTTACTATTTTACAATTTGCATATACTTATGTGTTCCTTGTTCTTTAGAACATGATTCTTGCTGTTAAAAGAGCCACTGGAACTTTTTCTTTAGTAGCATGGTAAGCTTTATTTTCCAATATCATCTTTTTAACATAATCTTTAATTTGGTCTGACTGTTAATAACGTCTTCTCTCTGCAGCCTTTTTATGTTGTTTGTGATATGGTTGCTGCGGAGATATAACTCCTTGGCTCAGGTATGGTATGTGTAGCATTTTAATTAGTTGTTTTTTTTTTCCCCATTTTAAGTCTCTGTTTTTTTAAATGATACATAGTAACTGTACTAGCCTTTGTAAGTGTTTGATGTATGTGTGAATAAGGGAAAAACTGGTCTCCTGACATTGAGAATTATAATGGAAATGTTGTCAGATATGTCTGTGCTTGTCTCTTATCAGAAAATGATAGTCAGTCTGACAGTAGCAGCATTCTTTGACAGTGTTGCGTATGTCATGGTGAGTCATTCAGATTAATTCACAAAGAAATTTGTGAAAGGAATGAGGAATGTTAATACCTCTTCTTTCCATATCTCTATTGTTCCCTCTCTTTTTTGCTCTCTGTCTCTTCTGAAAATTTAAGCCACAAATTATACGACCAATATCATCAATCCACTCTTCTATGATTTAGGACAGTTTTCCTTTCACTAAATCACTAAGTTGGCAGCATGTTGTCTTATTTGTGTAATATCTTTCTATCATCACCCTCCTTTTTTTCTTTTGTCTTCAGGGAGAGTCTCATCCAGAGGGTTCTCTGTGTGACTTTCAAGCCTGGTGGTTAACGTACTTTGGTGAGTTTGCCTTGCTCTGAATATGTTTGCTCAGAGATGATACTAAAACTATGCATTTTGTCAGGTAACAGGGATATTTTCATGCTTGTTTAGGTGTGCAGTCTGTCAACATTGTTATAATTGGAGGGTATCAGCTGTGAATGACTACTGTGATATTGTTGCAATGTTTGTTCCAGACTGGAATGCGCTGGCTTGGGTGTGTCTCATCACTTTGAATCTCTACCTGAACCTGGTTCAAGAGATCAGGACTGAACATTACGAGATGTGAGACACACACACACACACACACACACACATGTTCAATCATACTTTCACTGGCTGTCAAATATTTGGAAGCATCTAGTCAAGTCAAGTTAAGTAGGATTTTATTGTCATTTCAGCCATATACACAGTACATAGTGAAATGAAATAACGTTCCTCCAGGACCCTGGTGCTACACAGAAGACACAACATAATGCACAAGAAATAGATTATGTCTATACATGTTGTGTTATGTTCAATGTTTTAAAAAAATATTTTAGAAATACAATACAGTATAATAAGGAAGGTATGATGAAAATCAAAAGGTTTGATTTCAGTGAACTTGATAGATGTTGATGTTCTATCTGTACTCATTCACTCATTTATTCATCCATTTTCCAAGCCACTTATCCAGGACTGGATCACGGTTGGTAGCTGGCTGAGGATTGATCTGAGGCGCTCTCAGGCCAGCTGGGATATATAATTATTGAGATACACTGCCCGTCCAAAAAAAGTCACACACTCTAATATTTTGTTGGACCGCCTTTAGCTTTCATTATGCATGCAATTGCTGTGGCATCGCTTCAATAAGCTTCTGCAATTTCACAACATTTATTTCCATCCAGAGCATTCATTTTTCACCAGGATCTTTCACCAAGATCTTGTAGAGATGATGGGAGTGTCGGACCACTGCACAAATTCTTCTCCAGCACATCCCAAAGAATCTCAATTAAGGTCTGGACTCTGTGGTGGCCAATCCAGGTGTGAAAATTATGTCTCATGCTGAACCACTGAACAGCTGATGAATCCTGACATTGTCTTCTTGGAATATGCACATGCCATGAAAGAAGATATTCAATGCTAGAATAACCTGGTCATTCAGTATATTCATGTAGTCAGCTGTCATCATTCTTTAAGCACATAATCTTGCTGAAGCTAGACCTGACCAACTGCAGCAACCCCAGATCATAGCACTGCCCCCCCTGGTTTGTATGGTAGGCACCAGGGATGATGGGTGCATCACTTCATGCACCTCTCTTCTTACCTCGATGTGCCCATTGCTCAGGAACAGGATAAATAAGCTGTTCTGCTGTTGTTTTTTTTACAATTTGATGAAACTTGTGAATGATGTGACTTTTTTTTTTTTTTTTTTATTTGGACAGGCAGTGTATATCCCAGCATGTCCTAGCGCTGCCCTGTTGCCTCCTTCCAGTTAGTCATGCCCAAAGTACCTGCACTGGGAGGTTACAAGGAGGCATCCTGACTATATGCCAGAACCACCTCAGCTGACTCTGAGGCTTGACAATATTACAGAGTCACTTTTCCAGTACCCTGGGGTAAACTTTTCCAGGGAGGCTGAATAGTGTGATACTTGGATAATTGGAGCACACTCCCTGGTCCACTTTTTAAAAATTGCTGACCACCATCCCCAACTGCCACTCCAAAGGGACTATCCACACTATATTGAAGAGGTGTGTCAGCCACGACAGCCCAACAATTTCAGGATGTACTTCATCAACCCCCTGCACCTGAGGAGTTTTCTGATTGCCCCAGTGACTTCTGCCAGGGAAATGGGTGAAAACACCGATAAATCCTCTGGCCCTGTGTAGAGGGTGTGTCTGTAGGGTTTAGGAGATCCTCCTATGCTTGAAGACCATTTTATCATAGCTTCCCCATCCTTGCTTTAAAAAGCCTGGATATGGCCATGTCAGCCCCTCCTGAGGTGCCTGATGGTTTGCCAGAACCTCTTTGTGGCTATAAAGTCCTTCTTTATAGACTCCCCAAACTCATCCCATACTCACATTTTTGCTATTGCCATTGTTGCAGCCTTTTTGCCAATACCTATCAACCAACTCTAGCATTCCCAGAAGTAGCCAAGCATGGAAGGACTCCTATTTTAGCTGTGTGTACTGCTTGTAATTTTGATTAAATTTTGATTCCCATCAGGAACATTTAAGAGAAAAAGTTAATATGAAGAGCACATGGATTATTTTATCAGAATGGCACACCCTGAGAGTCATGGGCATACTATGATAAATTCTGTGCAATATGTCTACTTAAGTGCGAATAACTTCCCAGGCTGAAACTAGTGAATATCTAGTTTTTCAAAATATTTAAAAATAAATGAGCCTGTTTTTTGGAAGCTGCCTGCCCTGCAAAAACTAACAAAGTACCTTCAGAAGCAGTAAATTCATTTTGCACACTTGTGTAAACATCAGTATTTAAACATAGCTTTAAACCACCTTTGGCACAAAATATTTTCAGGTTGTGCTGATAATTTAAAATAAAACTGTCAGATAATTTCTGTCTCACTTATTGTTCATACCAAGGAAGAACCACGATGAACACGAAGAACATGAACATGAAGTAAATAACTTTTACATAATACAATCTGTGAAGGTGTTTGCTTTAATAAAGTAATAAAAGTAGTTGTTAATTTCCAAATGCAAGGTATCCCAAATGTTTTATGTTTTTGCACAGTTATTAAAATTGTTTATTTTTCAGACCTTATCACTTAATAGCGTGGGGTGTCCCTCTGCTTATGTCCTGTCTCCCACTGTTGAGAGGATACTATGGCCCAGCTGGAGCCTGGTGGTAAGTTCCTAATAACTTCTGAACAAATTATGTCTACAGCAATATACATACTCCCGCATTTCTTTATTCACTCCTCCTCCATTCATTTCCCTTTTAGCTGGATCACAGATGACCATGTGGTTTGGAGGTTTGCCATGTAAGTGGCAATATTTTATGAATATTACATCAAATATTGACCAAACCTAAGTAGTGGTATTATGAGTATGTAAGGCAAATTGGTGTTGGTAGAATCTTTAAACACCTCAGTGTTACTACTAGATAACAGGACAATAACAGTCCTTTCAATTAAAAAAAATAACAAACATTCTGTGACTCTTTTACCACCCTTGACACCCTAGAAGACTGCTTACACAAACTGTGGATGAACAACCAGGTACAGTATCTAACTGTACCTACCGGGATCGGCATTAGGGGTTCAAGAATTAGAAATTTCACATTAAATTTAATATATAAGTAAGAACAAAATAATCAAAGTAAAGCCAGTCCAAATGCTACTGTACTGTTGTAGGCCCAGTGTACATATAAGACAATGGTTTCCAAACGTTCTCTGCAGGGCCCCCCTTTTCTAGATAGGAACATTATTGAGCCCCCCCATTCAAACTACACAGGTTCAGATTCAAACTTTATTTGAAATAGAACTCCATTTTCTAATTGAGCAAATCAAATGCAATTACAAATGGTGCAATTTCACCACTGTTGGAGAAATAAAGAGCATACTGAAGTTATTAACAAGAATAAACGGGCAGCGGTGGCTTAGCGGTTAGGGCGTTAGCTGCATTATCGGAGGATCTGGGGTTCAAACCCCTTCCCAATAGGTTGCCCTGAGGTACCCTTGAGCAAGGTACCGTCCCCATCACTGCTCCCTGGGCGCTTTCAATAGCTGCCCACTGCTGCACGGGTTTGAGTGTGCATGGGTTAAATGCAGAGATCCAATTTCGTTGTGGTTCATGTGTGCTGTGCCGTGACCTCGCAATGACAAGGGTTGTCACTTTCACTTTCACTTAAACAACTGCATCTACAAAAATGGCTGGGGAATGGCGCACCTTTGCAATATCTCTGCGCCTTCCCAGGGGGCATGCCCCCCAGTTTGGTTACCACTGATATGATTTCTTGTACATCACTTTGTTTTGGCTGCATTTTAGTGATGTGCTGTGCGGAGGAAAATGAAATCCTGGATTGCACTTGTCCTCCTGAACTGTCTTTCTATTTTTTTTCTTTCTCAGTGAAAGGTTGTCTTTCAGAAACATAGCTAAAGCAATTGTCATGTCATTAAGTGCATGCACATACTTTGTGTGTATATGAATACATGTTACTTACCATTTAACAAAAGATAGTGGATGAGCAATGTGCTTATAGTTTCTTTTTGTTTTGGCTGCTTTATGCAAATGTTTGTTTTCTCTACAGATGGTATATTCCACTCTTCACACTTATCTTTCTCATGATCTGCTGTTATGCCCGCATTATCTGTGTGGCCAATGACAGGGTAAGTTGCATTCATCAGAGTCTAGAGGGAACAACAGTAAACAAGAGTCTACACATGAAGAGACTTCATGCTTTTTCTTTTTTGTCCGCTGCTGTTATGCCTATGTTGGAAAGGTAAGGCTTTTGAAGCCAAAGGGCAGCATTCCAGGTTCTAGAACAATGATTTTCTCATGAACTTGCATAGATGCATGTGTACTTGTATGACAATTTTGTAATTATGGACTCATTGAGAACTTGTTTGACTATCAATCTGGACTAATTTTGAAAAAACACATTGCAATTGTTTTGATACAAATTATGGTTGCAATGTAAAAAATATGAGTGAACCTGAAAATTGTTATATAAAACTAAACATTTTAAAAAAATAATTGTTTATAATTATCATGTGAATTGAACTCAAAACACCTACAGAAAACCCACTGGGTTGGGATGGTCAAAACAAAACAAAACCATTGTGATTTTAAAAAAGACTGCATTAATAATCAACATTAATTACTGGTGCAGTTCCATTAACGTAACTGTGAAACTATGGTACATTTGATAAAGTAACAGAAATTAATTAACTATATGTGTTACTACATAGATGCAGTCCTGGTTAGGTACCTTTAATCCAGAGAGGGAGAGGAGGAAGGTATGTGTGTGTGTGTGTGTGTGTGTGTGTGTGTGTGTGTGTGTGTGTGTTAAAGTTAAACCATAATCAAAAATTAAACTATGAATCTTGTTTTCTTTACTTTAGGTATCTTTAGCTGAAGAGATACGACCTCTGAAGTGGTATCCCTCAGTATATCTGCTTGTCTCAATTTTCCCCCTCTTAAATCGGTATGCAGATGTATGCCCATAAACAAACACGCTCTCCTAATAGTGTATAATTGTTGCTACATAAACCTTGTGTCATGTGCCTGTAGGGTTCATAATGCTGCATATCCTGAGGAGCCAGTGTTCTCACTCACGCTTCTGCATGTGCTCAGTGCACCTTTGCATGGCCTAGCCAATGCGCTTGTCTTTGGCAAGGACACCTGGAATCAGCTCAGCAACACAGGAATCAAAGTAATGCTCTCTCAGGCTTCCTATATACCCACTTACCTTCTTACATGTACACTGCACACTTCTCACACTGGGAGAGTATTTTTCTTACCCCAAGCACAGTCAAGTAAAGTCAGTTTAATTTGTATAGCACGTTTTACATCTACCGTATGTAAAAAGTATTGAACGTCTGTTATCCACAACCCTTATGATGACAAACTATTATACTAGACTTATAGGTCCTCTATAAAATATGTACTGGGCAGTCAACTAGTAAGTGTTAAGTAAATATTTTTGATTAAAATCTTTGTTGAACTATTTCTTTAATGACAAATTTACCAACCATTTACTGCTGCCCTGAATATAATCTGCACCCACATACCCAAACACTGACTTATCATTAAATCATTTGTTCTAGTTGGCCCTTATGTCTCGGCTGGGTGACACCACGCGAATTGGCGAATATCACCCAGCGAGCGTGAGATACACAGCTGAGCTCGACTTGGACACGGATGATGATGATGATGATAACAATGTCCTCTTCTACAGCCCTAACATGACCCTGAAAGAGAGAGGACCCTAAAAGTTTAGCGTGTTTATTTTGTTTTTTATCATCACACTCCTTGCCTTTTAGGAAATCACAGCTCTTTACTCAGGCTATTATTTCAGTATTGATATTCTGTTTACATTTTATGACTTCAAAGAAAATATGTGACTGCACTATGGTACTGTACATTGTTTACAAAAGGAGAGCAGTATTGGGAGCTCTGTTGTTTGTCATTTGAGATTCATCTTTTCTCTTAGTTACAGCTGTATAATTTTGATTTATTTAACTGCTGTTATTTTGGTGTGGGATTTAGCCATATTGTATGGTTATTTATGTAAATGTATGAAATGTCTGCTTTATTTTTGTATCCATTTGCAATGCTGATAAATCCTGTTTCTTTTCTACTTGTTTGTGTATGTTTTAAAGAATCCTTTTCTACAATAATATTTTATATTTTAACACTTTAAATACTAATATTTAAAGTATTAAAAATTTTGTTTTTCAAAGTTTAACATGTATGTAACATGACATTTTAACATGTATGTCACGAAGTCATACTATCCATAGACAGAACAGCATAGGTTTTTTTTTTTTGTGGTGGTGGTGGGGTTGTCGTGCCTTTTCCTATTGATCCTAATACTAATTAACTTTTTAAAATCTTTTTAAGGCAGCAAAGGTTGGGAAAATGGTCCTCTAAAGTACGACTGCACATAAAAGTACACAGACGCCCTAAGTGGACCACAGATTTAATAACAATACAAGAACATTATATGGGCCCTTATGACTGCATAAATGCAGAACAGCGAGCATTCCTTTTTTTTCTTTTTTTGCAAAAGAAAACGTCAAACTGTTCACTGAACAGTTTGTAAGTGATTGGCTTAGTACGAAGCAATACATTGGCCACTGCATCTCTAGTGACTGGGTTGTGAATGGAAATTGTCAGTGTTTAAAGTGGACGGTGCCGATTGGCTGTGTTGGCAGGACGAAGTTTAGGCAAAAGCAATTGGCTGAGAGAAAACGACGTTCGGTTTGGTATTTGCATCAAGAACACGGAAAAGAAGAATAAAGCCTAAGCAGTTGCTGAGGTCGAAAAGCATTTGATTTATGGGCTGCTAACAGACAGTAGTACGTGACCTGAAAGCGTTCATAATGGTGTGACTTCTGATTAAAGGTAAGGTCATTTCTGCTTGTACATATTTATATAGTACAGTTTGTCTAAAGGTAACGTCATTCAGTCGTCTCTCATCACTCAAACACACAAATAAATGTATGTTTATGACTCTACAGCTACAGGAACTGTCGTGGATATTTATTGGAAATTTTAAATACAAACCCAACAGCGTTAAACACTGAAAATGTCAAAAAAGACAAAAATGTTAACACATTGCTTACTATATAACGATGTCTTTGTGTTACACGTATGTTACATGGGCTTGTATGATATAACTTCCACAGCCGGTGCCTATGTGGTGCGAAAAATCTCTTCCGCAGTCAGAGAGGGAGAGCAAAAAGAACAGCCTGAACTCACCCCATGTAGAATAGCACCAGGTGAGTTATTGGGAGGGTGCAAAATATAATATATTACACTTCATATGTCCTTTTAAAGTATCACACTTTGACCTGATGATGGTATGTAAAGAAAAAAGGATGTACAGTGTCTGGTACACATGGGCCTGATTTCTCCTAAAGGAATGTGGAGCTGGTGTGCTGGAAGCAGGTAACATGTTTGTGCAGGAACCGCACCACAGTTTCAGAGGACTTTGTGGAGTACATACCTCAATGGACTTGCATGATGTAAGACAGGGGGCTTTGATGTTATGGCATATTAAGGTGGATATCCATTGCTTTTTAGACACCTTACCATATATGTGTACAAATCGAAGTATATAAATAGAAATATATAAAACATTTAAATCTGAACATGTCTTCATTGATCAAGCTTTTGTGTGAAATGTGGTTTGGAAAACCATTATTTAGATTCTATCATCTTTGTGTGTGTTGTGTGTGTGTGTGTGTGTGTGTGGGTGTATATGTTTTAGGAAATAAGAAGGAGCATCAGAGCGAGAAGCCTTCAATCACTGAGACAATGTCGACCCCAGAGTTAATCCAGCCAACATCACAGGCCACAGTCCAAAAGTGCAGTTCCTGATGTTAATGGTCAGACAGGTGCATAACTTGGAACAACACTATTAAGCTTGATCATTTGGTTAATTTAGTTATTTTCGCTTCAGCCTGATGTAATTTAAAGTTGAGCTTGAGATTGGCCAAAATTGTGGAAAGAAATGGCCGGATTTGATTAATCAAGTAATGCCCTGTTTGACTTTGAGATGTTAGACCTGGCCTCTCTGCCTTTCTCTTTCTATAGCCTGTAAACATCAGCTGTAGATAATGATAGTCTGTTCATCAACCTCTGATTAAGGGACTGTCCAGATTTGATAGTTGTCCTATAGTTGTTGTATTACTTTAACTGAATGGTATTTCTTGAATTGAAACATATTGCTAACCATGGACTTTATTCTGTTTGTCAACATTTTTGTTCTTGTGCAATAAAAAAAAAATTCATGAATTGAAATTTAATTATTTAACAAGCGACTAAGATTTCAATAAACTGAAATACATGTTCTTATTTGCACCAAAGAGTGATGTCACAGCAATGGACAAAACTGAAGGTTATTTCAAGTTAAAAGTTGTCTGGCCAAAATTCAAAAACAAACATTTTCTCCAATGATTTAGATTGCAAATATTTCATCATGAAATTATGAAAACTGATCCATAGCAAAAGAAAATAAAACAACAAAAAATTTCCTCAGTCAGGCCTTAGATCATGGAGCAGCTGATCATCCTTGGTGTGACATGGAATAATTTCTTCTGATGTGTAAGATTTTTCCAACTTTGGTTGGGAAAAAAATTTAAAATAAACAGGGCATGCAGTGTAACTAGCCTATCGTGGAACTGCTGTTGTGATACAGCTTTGTAGGTCATGACAGCTCTTAGAAAATGGCTGACCTTTTACGTATAAGCATTCCTCCACTAGATGGCGCTTTTAAACGATGTACACCGATTTCGCTGTTCAGGAGAAGAAACGATCTCACGTCCGGTGTACAGAGGAAGTTTTCATTCAGGAATAATTTCTAAATAATCATGTGCTCTTGAAATAATTTATCGTCTGTTTTTCTCAGGCGTATAGTTGCATTCTTGTCACTTTTTGAGCATGTTTTTCAGTATATAGCGATTTGAAAAGTGAGTAGCAGCCAGAAACGCCGAACCTGGAATCAAAAGACTTGAAGTCAGCTTGTAGCTCCAAATGAATAATGTCCGCTTATGGCGCGTGGTTAGCCCGTTTATTGCATCCTTTGTTATGTGTTTAGTTTCTGTTTAGGTCTGTGTGAACATTTTACTGAGGAATATAGAGAAGCATTGTTTAGTCAAACAATTTGGAATTTACTGAAGCTTTGCGTTAAAGCGACACAAAAATAAAGGCTGAATGGCCTCTATGTTGAGTCCATACGTGCCGTAGTTGAAATTGAACTTATTGGGTTGTTTTTGGCTATTTAATCACAGTAAACCTGCTGACGATGGCTTTTTGTGCAAGCTTACTACCCCGCCACCATCCGATCACGGAAAATCGCTTGTTTTAACTTTGTTTTTATTCTTTGAAGTCATTTTGACATATGGTGAGAATGGTAGTGTCATCTTGGTTGGCGATGAATAATTTCACTCTCCACGCCACAATAAAAAATAAATAACACATCTAAGGTGACATTAGTATCCCTGCATAATTACTGAAGTATTCAAAATAATAAAACAATGAAGGGACTGCCGACCGGAGGCCAAATAAAGCTAAATAAGTAGCATTGTCAATGACATAGAAGTGTAACCTTTTATTTGTGTGTTTTTAGTGGAGTTCTACTGTTATGTGTACATATTCAATTCTGATGTGTTTCCTTGGTATCTCCAGTTTTAACCGTGGTCGAGTGTTTCGTGATGCCGCATAATAAAACGCGCTCTGGGAGTGGAGTGACGCTGGACCGTCGGAGAGCACTGACTATCAAAGCCGTGGGAAAATCGGACATCTGTCGAGTATGTTATGCTTTATAATGTTTTAAACCACACTGCTAAAGAATTAAGCGAAAAAAATTACAAAATACTCTGTGTGGTTTAGAGTGGAGACCCTTTCAAAATCCCCAAGAGGAGAGTCTCTGGTGAAGATGATTGTGCAGGTGCAGATGTGGCCAAATGCGCAAGAAAGTATCCTAAGGTGAGGGGATAATTTATTAGAGATGCACTGGGGTTATGTGTGACTGAAGTGTCGGGAAAGATCGTAATTTTATGTATTTACATAAATTGTGTTTACTTTCACTTCATTATATATTAAAAACACATCACTGTTAGGAACTATGTGCGGTGGCGGTGGTCTAGTAGTAGGGTACTTGCCTATGGCTCAAGAGGTCCAAGGTTCGAATCCCACCTCTAGCACTACCACCACTGGGTCCCTGAGCAAGACCCTTAACCTCAAGTTGCTCCAGGGGGACTGTCCCTGTAATTAGGACATGTAAGTCGCTCTGGATAAGAGCATCTGCTAAATGCCGTAAATGTAAATGTCTAGATGGACATACCGCTGCACACACTCACATCCGGTCAGTACTGTTTCAAGTTTCTGTCACCAGTTTTAAGTGTATTTGTTTTTGGTCTTTATGCCCTTGATTTAGATCCACTGGTCACAGTTGGCCACAAGTTGCACATCCTCTCAGCCCAGTCATCTCCACAATGGCAGCCAAACAGGTCATCCTCATCAGAATGATATGACAAAGCTAGAAGTTAGCAGGTAATTTTTACACTTAACTTGACTGATATTCACTATTAAAAATGTTAAATAGCTGGAAAAAATATAGAGAAGCATGTCTTCCTATACAATACGTATACCTAGCCTTTTCAGGTTAGGTTATATAGTGCAGACATGTACCGTACTGCCCAAGGTACATCCAATTTCTCTTATTTCTATTTCCAGCATCGGCATTGGTGACCCATGTTAATGTGACAAGTGCATCTCTGAATCTCTGTGCAGCTTTTGACATTGGGTGAAACTGTAGACAGTTTAACCTTTAGCTCTTTATACAACAGCATCCAGCTTTTGACCATATTTCTTTGTCAAAGCAAAGAAATCAGACATGCACAAGTAGATTGTTGGATTGGGTGTGCAAAAAGAAAAAAAAAAGAAAAAAAAGAATTCCAATTCAAACAGTATATTTTAGATACATTTTTAATTTTGTTTCCATTTAAGTTTTTGTGTTGCACAGAAAATGCATTGACTGCCTAGACGTAGTCCACCCACCATAAATTGGGGAAACCGGCACAAGCAAGTCAAGAACATCCATCTCTTTTGCATTATTTGCAAATTTAAAAAATTTGCTCAGTGCAGTAATGCACGTGGTCATCACTCATAGTAGTTACTGTTTTGCTATGTGTGTACTTTTCAATTAGGTTAATTTGGTTATATAAATAAAACCATATGAATTACAACAAGCTTCAAAGATGAGGCTGCACTATAGCTTAAATATTTCTAGCATGTGATCATATTCATATGGCCTTTTATCCACATGGCCACTCTCACTCACCTTATCTTTCACTCGCCATCTGCCTCTTTTCGCTGTGTGCTCTTTGGTTGTGCAATATATAAAGGCCAATGTTTTAATGGCTTATTAAGTCAGTAAATTAGCTTTTCAATTCTGAGGTCAAATGTGGTTAAGCTATTTTGAATTTGAGGAATGGCCATGGATAAATGTGTCATGTAAGTGCATGTTTTTAATTATTGCAAAGGTTCAATGATGGTGTGTCAATGATTCACAAAGTCTTGAGTCTCATTTTATGTTTAAAAAATGTAGATGTTTCTTGCATCCTTTTCTGTGGACCAGCGTGATGATATATTTATAATAAATGTATTTCTTTAGGCGACAAGTGAAGGTGATTTTGACAGACGTTCTACAGACAGAAGAGGGCCAGAGATACTTGAGTAGTTGCGGGCCTGATTTCAAAAAGATGTGCCAGATGGAGCTAAAAAGAGGACCTAGGGAGAGGACGAGTGATATATTGACAGCAGAACATGGAGAAAGAAGGATAGCTAGTCCTTCTTGCAGGGATCAAATAAAGTCTGTATCCTCCAAAGGGACTGAATCACCTACTGAGAAGAATGATGTACCACCATCTAAAGAAATCAGTTCTCCACTTCTTAAGAGACTCAGAAGATTGAACCATTTACAGAAGCATTCAGAGCCAGCACTGTCTAATAAGGAAGAACGTGCATCACTTGCTGAATCTGTCTCTGTACAGAGTGAGCAAATGCATATGCCAGTGAAAAAAAACATGGAAACACGTGACACTGAGGAGAATGAGCTTTCTCCGGTTAAAGACGGTAACTTGGTGAATTCTTCAAATGCCAGTGCATTTTATTCAGATGGAACCCTCTTACCTAATGATGAGCAAAATAACTCAGAGCATATCTCCAAGTGCAGTGCTGCAGGGATTTGGAGACACACTTCTTCGTTATCGCTATCAAGGCACCGCAATAGAGTGCAGCTTTTTGGAAGTGAATTACATTCCACTCAGGTGATGAACAGTGTAGGGTTTTTAATATATGCATACGATTTTAGGACATGTTCAAACATGGTTTGGTTCCACCTGCAATATCATGCATAAGAACTGATCAGGTGGAACATTTTATTAGGGCTGCAGTTCATATTTTTTCATATAGTTATATATTGCTTAATTTAGCACTTATGCCTTTTGATTTTTTTTTGCTATAGCCATTATCAAGAAAGTTCTGCTTGTCATGGTTGTAAATGACACTAGCAATAAAACAATGTAAATTTAGTTTTTTGATCAATTCATGCTGATCATTGCAACCCTGCTCTGCATATGCTACTTTACCTGATAAAGAAAATAGATGTTGAGAATATTTGGTTCAGCTGTCTTTAGTGTATGAGTAGAGAGTAAATGAATGTTACAATTTGCTCTTATTAAGTGAAATTGCAAACACTTCACAGTATTGTCCTGAACAGCTGTTTGAACCATACTCTACATTAGTGCATTGTACAAGCTGTTTTTGTGGAAACATTAGCACCTGCTTGAGCTCTAACAAATATAGGGTGGTGTCAGTCAACTGTTCATTTTGTTTTTTTCTGTTTCTGTAGCACATCAGTGACAGAGAAATGCAGGAGAGTGCAGAAAGAATTGGAGAGGAAGAGAGAGAGAATAATCAGGAGAAAGAGGTGGCAGCAGCTGTACTACGGAATGGGGAAGTGATAGAGGAGGGAGGAGGGGCCAGAGAAAGTGTCCTACGTCTGTCTCTTGCAGGTGGAGACCAGCTGGAAAAGGGATTAGCTGATGCAGAGGCACAGCCAAAGTACGATGAACTGCAGAACTCTAGAAAAGCATCTAAACTACATACACCTGAACCAAGTAAGTGAAATATTGAGCCGAGTGACTTAATAATTTGATTGAAAATAATTATAATGTAGTCTATGGCTGCCAGTTATTTCTTTAATAAGTCATTTTAACATCACACAATCCTGCGGGATCTAATTTAATTTTTTTAATTATTCCTCTTAACTGGCGGTAGAGGGTTACAGGCGGATCATCCTTTTCAATTCTTCCGATCTACTGCATCTTCCTTTTTCATACTGCAGCATTCTTCTTCACCACATCCATAATCCTCCTCTTTGGTCATCCTCTTTTCTTCCTGTATGGCAGCTTCAACTTCAACATCCTTTTCCTTCAGTACTCAACATCTCCCCTTTGCACATATCCAACCAATGCAATCTTCCGTCTCTGGCTTTGTCTCCAAATTCTCAACAGAACTGTCTTTCCAATAAACATTTCTAATCCCTGTCGTCCTTATCCCTCCTAGTGCAAATCTTAGCATCTTTTACTGCAGCATTTCCAGCTCTGCCATCTGTCTTTTCATAAGCACCAGCATCTCCACCCCATATTCCCTATACTCTTGCTGGTCTATCATTGACCACTTCTGCCGTTCTTGACTGTGCACTCCTTGAATTGTGGACCCAAGGTATTTAAACTGCTTCACATTCACCTACTGTACTCCCTGCATTTCTATCACTCCAAGGTCACCTCAAGCTGCTTCCTACCTCACTCTAGATTCAACTCAAACTCCTCAACATGTGAAAAAGTAATTGCTTAAAAATAAATTTTATTTATTAAAAATAAATTATAAAGCATTGTGGTTGTGCCACCTTAAGCAATCAAATGCAATCAAAACCTACTGGTAACAAGAGACATCTTAGGGTGTGCTGTGGAAAAGCTTGGGCTCATTCTTCTCTAAAATTGTTTTATTGCTCATTTCAGAACCTGCCACATGTCAACTGGACATGAAAATGGCCTGGTGCACTAATTATGTCTCTGTGTTTATCCAAGAGGACACTACTCAAGCCTGTATATTGATCATACAGAAAAAAAAAACTGCTATACTGTTTCAGTATTAATGATCACAATGGTTAATTTATTATCTTTGCACATTATGGCATTACAAGGAAATTACATTCTACCAGTTTATTTTCAACATTGATATGGCCTTTATAATCATTACATTTTTGTAAGAGATTTACAGTGTTAAATAAAAGGACAGCTTAATGTTTATTATTATTATTATTATTATTATTTTGGTTGATTGAGGGGCTAGGGGTGGGGAATATTAAGTGTGTTAAATGCTATGATGCTGTGCTCTTGAAATTTATTTTTGATAAAGGGAAAGAATTCATATTTCTGTTTACACAGCAATGTGTATTTTGTCAGAGATACTATGTTCATCATAATAAACTGCTTCATATTCTCTAGAAAAGTGGATCTCTCTATTTTAGCATTTCTCTGCATGGTGTTGTTAGTGAGGAAGGGCAGAAAATGGCATCAGGCATTCTGACCTTGTTGGGAACTGGGTCTGACTACAGTTGTTTTAATGGAGAAAAAGAAGACTGATGTGCACTCAGTATCAAGTATATCGTTGGACCTTGTGATCATGTGCATTTGTTGATGATGTTTGCCTCCTACTTCTTCATGATACTGCTTATGAGGTCTGTCTCTCAATTGCAGCTTATTTTCAGTAGTTTCAGGTGCTCTTTTATGCATTTTAGCTCTTTTATCGTAATTAAAATGATCTTTTCATTCATGAGTTTTTAGTGCAATATTAGTGAGAGAAGCTATTATGAGACTCAGTAAAATAAAACCATTAGCATTAGTCAGACCAGTTACCAAATCAACTATATCTGGAACATTGTTAAGAAAAGTGCTTTGATAGCAACAACAGGACTGCTATGCCAAGGAAGACCTCCACAGCTGATGACAGAAAAGTCCTCACTATGATAAAGAAAAATCCCCATTGAAATTCAGGAACAGTTTTCAGGAAGTCTTCAGGAACAGTTTTCAGGAAGTCTTCATGAACAGAAATACAGAGGCTACACTGCCAGATGCAAACCACTAGTTAGCCACAAAAAGAGGAAGGGCAGATTACAGTTTGCAAGATAATTACCTAAAAAGGTTGCAGAATTCTGGAAAAAAAGTTTTATAGTCAGACTAAACCAAGAGTAAAGTGTGTAGATGAAAAGGAACTGACCAAGATCCAAACCAGTTAATGTATTTAAGCGTGTGGGAGTTTTGTTAGGGCTTGGGCACATATGGCTTCCAAATTCAGCAAATAATTTCACACCAGCAAGCTGTTATATATAAAGCAGAACAAAAGTGCTTTTATACAAGATGTTTTCATTATGCCTAAAAAGCAAATACCCAAAAATAAATATAAATGCAGGATGAAGTCCCTGGCTATAAAGTGTATGACATGCATACAGTGCATCTGGAAAGTATTCACAGTGCTCCACTTTTTCCACATTTTCTATGTTACAGCCTTATTCCAAAATTTTTGTGAAGCCTTCCCAAGATCTGTGCTATTACAATTCTGTCTCTGGGGTCTACAGACAATTGCTTGAAATTCATGGCTTAGTTTTGTTCTCTGACAGCACTGTATCAACTATTAGTGACTATATGAAAGGTGTGTGCCTTTCCAAATCATGTCCAATCAACTGAATTTCCCACAAGTAGACACCAATCAAGTTGCAGAAACTTGAGGAAGATCAGTGGAAACAGGACCTGAGCTCACTTTTGATTGTCATGGCAAGGCTGTAGAGATTCTTATGGACAAATTTTATTTTTTGTTTTTATTTTGAATAGAATTTTCTTTCAAACAAATCTTTCCCTTTGTCATTGAGGTAATGTATATACTTTTTGAAGTAAAAATAAAATACACATTTAGAATAAACCTGTAGCAACAAAATGTGGAAAAAGAGTGGAGCACTATCAAAACTTGCTGGATGTATGTAATAAACTAAAATGTTTAGTATGCACATAATCAGCTCATGGGGTGTAAATAATTAAGATAACAGCACATCTCTTAGAAACCTCCTCATTTAAATACTGCACAAGCAGGTACTTTATACAGTCATCTCAGGTATTTTGCAGCTAACAATGTGCGTGCAGTGAGTCAGCTTCTCGTGTGATGTACTACAGCTCTGATTATTTGGTCCTATGAGGTGAAGTCCTTTGTGAAAGACCATAGGGAGGCGAGGTGATCTTATAGCAAGCTGTACACAATCTGGGCACTGGTGTTTGAAGCTTGTATGCAGTAAACATATGCCCACACTTAACCCATGGTTTAAACAACTTGAAATGGCATTAAAGATGTTCCATTGTTTTTAATGTGTTAAAATAACTTTTTGAGAAAAACAAACAATGAAGAATTTGTCCATCACAATCAGTAGTCCAAGAAAAGTCCATCACAATCAGTAGTCAGTAGATCTTAAATGCATTTATTGTATTTCCACTATTGGAATTTATGCTGCAAATTGCTTCTCATCATTTCTGTACAATTGAACACAGTCTGCTGACACAGTCATTTGCTGCTTGAACTTTTTTGCTTTTGACCTATATTTTAATAAAGCTTTTTTGTGGGTATATCTGTTTTGAGTGTGAATGAAAGGAGAGTGGAGTGGTTTGATGTAAGTAGGAGTAGCAAGAGTTAGGAATTTAATTACGGGGACTAATAGTTCAGATTAATGGGGACTGAGGAAGTTGAGTTGAAAAAGAGAGTGCAGCCAGGTTGGAAATGGTGGAGAACAGTGGCAGGAGTGATCTCTGACAGACGGGTACCAGCATGAGTGAAAGGAAAGGTTTACCAGACGGTAGTGAGACCAGCTAAGCAATACGAATTATTTGACAAATGATAATGTTGCTAATTTAGGCTTTAAATTTGCATTTAAATTAAAGGTTGACAGATTTAAATATATAAGTTAGAAGTTGTATTGCTATGAATCATAGTAGAACATGAATGAAAATAGATGAATACATGAGATGAATATACAAGATCTTGATTGTTATATGAATATACTAGTTATTGCAATATAACTTGTAAAATATCCATAGTACTACTAGCCAAGCACATAATAAACTCTACTAGTATTTTACTAGATGACTCCATTTTCTCTCTATATTAGATAAATGTTTTATCCAAATAGTTACTATAGATAGGTTATCATAATTAATTTGGTAATTTATAGATAATAGTAATATAATAACGATAAACAACATACAATGCAATTAATTAAGTACATAATACTCTGCAGATCTAGATGATATTGTTAAAGTGACAATCTGTAATCTCAATTTTGCTTAATCTAGGTGAACTCTTTTAATACTGTTTATGTCAGTGAGTTTTATTATTCTGAGTTATGTTTAAAAAGTCCAAAATTGTTTTCAGATCTTTTGCTTTCCTTTATAGACCCCTCAGGTGCTGAGGTGAAAGCTTCCTTGGCAACTGCACATATGTAAATACAGTGTTTGGGATGGACTTATAGTTCAGGGGAGTGCTTTGGTTAAACAAGATGAAACCCCACCCCCATCTCTGCTCCTGCTATGGCTGTCTGACTCAGCAAAATGCTATCAGCAGTTGGCTATCCTTTGGCCAAAGGAACACACCCAGGTCAGTCTTTCGCACTGTAGTTTTCCTGTAATAAAATTACTAGACCTTTTACATTTTTCTTTTTCTTCTAGCCATTCTTCTCTTTCTCTGCATATTGATATTTGTATGTGATGGTACAGTTGAGGGCAGTGCATGTATGGTACTGTGTGTTTCTGAGCCCTTAAAGGGTATAGAGGGTGCTCTGCTTGCCTCCAAAATGGACATTGTGGGCCTAAAACATGGGACCACTGAACTTCTTTCACCACTTACACACACGGAGAGCATGAAGCTCCTGCAGAGCTGTCAAGACACACACCTGCTACAGTTGCTGTGCCCCAAAATGGACACACATGAGTCTGTAACTACACGAATGCCTGCAGAAATTAGCAGCCTTCCTTGATGGTGAGAGTAACACATCAGTGGTCTTGAATGCAGAGATCTGTTTATAGATTTTAAGTATTTAAGGCAGAAGGTGTCTATAAGTGAAAGTAACAATTTGTCATTGTGAGCACACAGCACACCAAATACACACACTGTACAACAGTAGGCAGCCATATCCAACGCCCAGAGAGTAGTGATGAGGACAGTACTTTGCTCAAGGGTACTTTAAGGCAGCCTACTAATTTGGGATTTGAAACTTAGTCTCTAACTAGACCTCAGGATTATAGGTTGGGGGGTCAAATCCCTTACAAGTAGGTAGCTTTGTGGTACCCTTATGCAAGGTGTGTCTTACTTTGTGTTGTACTGTGTTCCTGTGAGTAAAAATGTCCTTTCACTTTTGGAAGATTCTACAGCATTAGTGTAAGAATGTGTGTTTGTGTTTAATTTCAGGACCCAGATGTCCAGGCAAACTCAATCTATACATTATGTCATCGCAGAGCTGAGGACTCTTATTGTGTCTCTATGGCAAATGAGCCTGGATCCGACTGGATTCCATACAAGCACAGTGGTCCTGCACGCAGGTAGAACTTAAATTCTGAGTATGAAATTCTAAATCGGAACCATATGACAGCAAGAGAATTTTCTGCCAAGCCCAAATCAAAACTGATCTTTAATGAGGTTTGAATCTGAACCCACACAACAAAATTTTTGTTAAGCACTTGACCATATCAACTGAGGGCTTACAATAATGAAACTAAATAATATACTTCATTTCATATAAGAAAGCTTCTGTATGTTGTGATATTCATTCAGCACACAAGTCAAATTAAAGGCATAGGGATTCAAATCTATTTAAAGCTAAAATAGTTGGTTTCCTCCTAATTCCTCAGATTGATCCAGTTTCCACCGCCGCCGTGTAAAGGAGCCATTACTGTGTCCACTGAAGATCTAGAATGCCTGGATAGTGGAGAATTTCTTAATGATGTCATCATTGACTTCTACCTGAAGTAAAATGTTTTGTCCAGCTGCATTTTCGTGTATACACTGCAATGCAATCAAATAATCCTTCCACACATTGAAATGACTATTTTCTGTTTCATTCCAAAAATATGATGTCTAGTGAAGACTGTAACTAGAAAGAGAATTAAATTGATAACTAGTGTTGCACATGCAGTGTGTATGCAGCCCTTTGAATCAGTCCTTGGTGGCATAGATGCCATGTTTTGACAAAGTCTAAAAGAATTAGTGATTAATTAAAGAAATAAAAATCACATTAAAAATATAAATTTGTATATAAATATATTTACATATATATATAATAATTTCTATGTTTATATTCATGTTAGCTGGTTTATACTTTAAAATTCTCTGGGTAGAAAAACTGCGTGTTAATGAGTTAATTTCAAATTTAAAGAACAACGTATATTATCTGTGTATTTATGTATGTGCCAAAGGTATCTGTTGGTGCAGAAGGCTCCTCCTGCATCAGTAAAGAGGTCTCACATTTTTAGCAGCTTCTTCTACAAGCAGCTCACTCGGCGTGACAATGCTAGTAGAAGACAATTGTCCTTTTACCCGTAAGAGCTTGTAGAAACATTCTACACTTAATAAAACAACCGTCTTAATAACCTTTCAGCTAGAGAACAAATGCTAATCGCTCTTGTTTGTGTCTCTCTGGATTTTATAAATTACTGTGTTTTAGGCTCAACTTAGAGAAGGCATCCCAGCGTGTGAGGACATGGACACGTCATGTGGACATTTTTGAGAAAGACTTTCTGTTTGTGCCTGTCAATCAAGAGTGAGTAATGCCTGACCTGTCTGTGCTTGTTACTTTATAGTGGTACCTTGAGTTACGAGCATCATTTGTTCCGGGACCATGCTTGCAACCGAAAATGCTTGTAACCCAAATAAATAAATAAAAAGAATTAAAAATAAAGGAAATTCACATGATCGTTCCATACACATAAATACACATATAAAAATATGTATTTGCTCGTACCCCAAAATTTTACTCGTATCAGAAAAATTCTAAACACAAGCAAAACATTTTTGTACCAAGACATTACTTGTAACCCAAGTTAGAATTTGAAATTTTTGCTAAATAGATTGAAATACTCTCCTGAAGCGGATTCTTTCATGTAACAAAGTGGAGCTAATTGTTAGCAATTATACATTTTCAGGTTAAGGTGATGATTGTTTTTTGATGAGTTGCAGAGCTCACTGGTATCTGGTGGTTGTGTGTTACCTGGGATGGATGAGCCACAGTGGATAGAGAGAGAAGACCAGGACTCAGTGCAGAGTTGTAGTCAGAACTCTAGTGACTCTATGGCTAAGAGTGAGAATCAAGAGGTTAGCTGGCATAACAGCGATGGAGATAAAATTTCAGGTATGTTGCACTAGAGTGTCTTCTTTGTGTTGGCAGATTAGTTCATGTTGTGCATGTACTGTATATAAATTTTTCCTCCCTAGGTAAGAAACACTTCCAGGACTATATCCACTTCTAGTTCACCAGTAAGTTCCTTTAATTTTAATGACTAACAATCTTAAGACCAGTTTTGAAGTACAGAAAATGTTCTTATGTTAATCACTTTCAACCTTTTTCCTTCTCTTTTTTTAGAATTGCACAGAAAAGACATGCAAGCACAAGACTGTCTGTAAAAGGTAATTTTGGGATTGAGCAATGATGGGCATGATGGTTCTGCTAATGTAAATGTGCTAATGTAAATTTCTGCTCCAAGTTGATTAACTTGAGTGATAAGAGCATGAGTTGAGAGCATGAAAAAATAAAAAAAGTAACAAATACTAATACCCTTGTTAGTAACAAATACTAACTTTGGTCATAGTATATCCCTTGCTCTACCATTATTTAATTTTTTCATGCTCTCAACACACATTATATCACCTAAGTTAATCCAACTTAGGCTGTCATTTCTAAAATATGCAAGACAGGGGAACTCAGGACAGGATTGAAATCATTATTTCAGCTGCAAAATAATAAAGGAATATATCTACACTTATATATATATATTTTTTACATAGAAAACGTACTTCACAATTTTCGTGTTTGTGTATATTTTCTAGACCCTGCATTCTAATTATGGACTCCTTGAAGTTGTCTGTTCATGAGCGTATTTTCAAGCTTCTGCGCGAGTGAGTATTTAATTTACCACTTTAGGCACTTGTTTGTTTTTATATATATGTAAATTGTTTTAAGTGCATTTTTTTCTTAGATATTTGCAGGTAGAGTGGGAGGTAAAACGGGGTGGTCAGCGAGACTTCAGTGCAGAGCGAATGTTGGGCTCTCACTGCCGAGTTCCCCTGCAGGATAACAGTAGTGACTGTGGCCTATATTTACTGCAGTATGCAGAGAGCTTTTTACAGGTGAATACAAATTACAAAGCCATTTCATTTAGATGTTGACCTTGTTTGAAAGGATCTCATTCTCTTTAAAGTAATTCTTTCACAATTTAAAGCTCATTGATTCCTGCAGGTAGAGGAAATTTGGTGTCATCAGTGAAAAATTTGGGCCACGTGGTGTTGCTAAACATAAACCTAACACACTGAAGTACCTTGAGATCATAAGAATGCTAAAAACCAAGCATTGGGTGCATCATTTCGTCTACCTTTCTTCTTATCTTTCTCTGATGGCTCATCACTCTGGATAAGAGAAAATCTGCAATCATCAGACCACATGATCTCTTTCCATTCTTCCTGATTCCAGTCTTTTTGCTACCTTGCTAATTGAAACTTGAATTTTTTTTTCTATAAGCTTACCTTGAATTAAAGAAGTTCCTAGGAAGTGATCTCCAATCAGTATCATTCAAGATTTTTCTTTTCTGTAAAGCATTTATTTCACAGGTTAAAAATGGTTCATTACGCATTAATATCTGACATACTTATCCAATGAAAGGCTGTTATCTATTTGCTTACTTAAATCCATTCGGTATATAATTGCAGTATTTCATTATTATAAAAAAGCGCTTCTTAAAGGATGGCCTCATGTTTGGAATATATTTGTTCTCTGTTGCCTCCTGATGGATGAAACATTGCTTGTCTTTACATTTATATTTGACATTTAGCAGATGCTCTTATCCCAGGCGACTTACATGTCCTAATTACAGGACATAGTCCCCTGGAGCAATTCAGGGATGAGGTCTTGCTCAGGGACCCAGTGATGGTAGTGCTAGAGGTGGGTTCAAGCCTGGGACCTCTTGAGCCATTGGTTCATAGGCAAGTACCCACCACTAGACCACCACCACTCTATTATGTTTTCTTTGTGCAAATTGAGTGGTGAGTTAAAGCCTTTTCACATATTGAATTTGTTTTATACATAGCAAGTTTTGAAAAATTACTGTCTATATAAATTTTTGGTATATTAGTGGTTAGCTAGTTTATTTATTTAATATTATTACATAACCTTTATCAACTAATTTAAAGTTTGTACTTGCTTTCTTTTTCACCCTGTTTTTAGTCTAACATTTGTTTTACAAATTTATTATCATATATAAATTGAAAAGTGAGGTGGTTGTTGATGTTTAAAGAACATATGAGGGGGGCCTAATGGTCTGAGTCTATGAGTTTGAATTGCAGTCCAGTAGGTTTGCCCTGGGGTAGCCTGAAGCAAGGTACAATCCCCATCACTGAAACCAGGTGCTGAATATGGCTGTGCATGTGTGAAAAGCAGAAACAATATACGGAGTTATATAAAAACAATGCAGAAAATATGTATATTATTTACAAATAGAAGACAATATATAGGTAAGAAACAAAAAGTGCGTGTGATGGTGCAGACAACAGTATTTTGCATCACATGGTGTGAGTCAATTAAAATATTTAAAAAATACCTTGTGTAAATAAAGTTTTGTTTATCTTTTGAGTACACAGGATCCTGTGGTGCCCCAGACTTCCACTGAGGCTGGTGCTGGTTCCCAGACAGCAGGTGCATTGAGAAAGAGGAAATTCGGGACCTTGTGCTGCACCTGTACCGATTTCAGCAAGGCTCTATGAGAAACATAAGCTCAGAGGGCAAAGTTAAAATGGGGAATGTAACTCAGTAGCATCACATTCAGGAGTATAAAAATATTTTATCTGACTTTAATTTATCAATTTTATTTTGCTTGTTCCATTGTCTTAGACTTTTTTATATTTTTTATGCTTTGTATGTGTACATTCTACCAAATTTAGAATCTGTGATGTTTTTGGCTAAAGTGAGATTCAGTTGCTTTATTCATACAAACATCATTATATAAATGAGATGAATGTATCAAATAGACTATAAATAAACCAGACTGGGTGAATTAGAAAGCTTGTCACAATTATAAAGTGTAAGAATTGGAGTGTAAAACTATATAGATGCTGCAAAGGAAGAGGCATGTGATTAAATAAATCTTTTCTGAAGAAATTCAATTTTTAGAATGTTTATATGGCTCCCTTGTATCCATCAAATATGTTTAGATTGTCGTATTATTGCAGAATTATGTGATTTGTGGTGAAGGATATTCAGAATTATATATAATATCAGTTCAAGAGGACTACAATTGATGTATATATATATTATACAGTACTGTGCAAACATTTTAGGTATGTGTGAAAAAATGCTGTACAAAAACAATGCTTTCAGACATATATATGATGATTGTTTATTTTTATCAGTTTACAAAATGCAAAGTGAGCTAACTAAAAAAAATCTAAATCAAATCAGTATTTGAGTATTACTATCTTTGCCTTCAAACCAGCATCAATTCTATAAATTTTACTTGCAAGTCAGGGATTTGTAGATTATAGTCAGTGTATGATCAACCAATTTTACCAAACAGCTGCTAATGATCCTCAATGTCACACAGGTTGAAACACAGTCATGTTTGGAACAACCTATCAGCTGAGTTCCATCAAAAGCTGCAAGTGTATATGTATGTATATATGTGTGTGTGTGTGTGTGTGTGTGTGTGTGTATATATATATATATATATATATATATATATATATATATATATATATATATATATATATATATATATATATATATATATATACACATACATATATACATACACATACTATACCTGATACTGTCTACAAAGTTTTGAGCAGTGTGGTGAAAAAATGCTGTAAACAAGAATGCTTTCAAGAATAGGTGTTAATCATTTTAATTTTCTTAGTCAACAAAAATGCAGTGAATGAACAAAGAGAAATCTAAATCAAAATCAATATTGAGTGTGACCACTCTTTGCTTCAAAACAGCATAAGTGTATAGGTACTTTCACAGTTTTTTGAAGGAATTCGGCTGGTAGGTTGTTCCAAACACTTATTTGTTTCAACCTCGTGTGTGTATTGATGATAATTACCTGTTTGGTAAAACTGGTTGATCGTGCATGACTATAATTCTACAAATCCTGACTTTGTGCAATAAGAATTGATGCTGGTTTGAAGGCAAAAGGTAGTAACACCAAATATTGATTTGATTTAGATTTTTCTTTTGTTCGCTCACTTTGCATTTTGTAAATTGATAAAAAAAATCATTATTTATATTTCTGAAAGCATTCTTTGTTTACAGCATTTTTTCACACCTGCCTAAAACTTTTGCACAGTACTGTATATATATTCAGAAATCCATCTCCATTTTTTTACAGTCCTCTGCATCTTCCTCTTTCACATCCATAAACCACCTCTTTGGCTTTCCTCTTCTCCACTTGTCTGATAGCTCCATTCTTAACATGCTTCTCCCATTATACTGCTTATCTATACTTTGCACATATCCAAACCAACACAAACTAGCTTTTCTGACTTTGACTCTAAAACACCCAACCTGAGCTGGACGTCCAACCTGAGCTCTTCCCCACCAATTCCAACCTGCCTGCAGTCTTCTTCACTTCTGTTCTGCACTACATGTTGCCATGAACTGTTGACCACAAGTTTTTAAACTCTTCTGTTTTTGCTGACTAAAGCCATGTCAGTTTTATATAAATAGTGCTTTTTACAACTGTTGTCACAAAGCAGCTTTACAGAATCCAGGTCTGAGGCCTTACTTGATTAACAGAGGCAAGGAAATCCTAACCATTCCACTATCCTCCCGTTCATTCACACTCATGTATTCTGTCTTTATCCTAATGACTTTCATTCCTTTTCTTTCTAGTGCATATCTCCACCTCTCCAGGGACTCTTTAAGATAACTCCCTACTCTTGCTATAGATCACAATGTCATCTGCAAATATCAAATTCCACATTGACTCCTATCTATTTTCGCCTGTCCATCTCGATTGCAAATGAAAGGGCTCAGCTGTAATCTATATTATAGAACTATAAAGGCATCCATTGCTCCTACTGCAGACCTCATACCTATCCTGTGCTTCATATACTTTTCTGCCACATGGAACTTCCACACCTCCTCTGTAGGCACCCTGTCATATGTATTCCAAAAAAAGGCACAATGCAGCTCTCCTGACCTTTTCTATGCTTTTCCAGCAACACCCTCAGAGAAAGCATTGCATCAAAAGATTAAAGCCATTAGACAAGTAATCCAAAATATAGTGAATCCACACCGCATCTATTGCCCAATATCAATGTAAATATAGAGCAAAATCTAATTCCAACAGAGAGGTTAGCCTACTTTAACCCAGTTACCAAGACCAACCTTATTGCAATTATTTTATCTTCCAAATTCTCTATTTGCATCCATAAGTCAGTTCCCACCAGGCAACTAAAACAGTAATAAACTCCATCAGCATGGGCAATGTACCAAAGGTATTTAAATGAGTAATTATTAATCTACCCCTCCTCGAACCGCCACCTTATCGTGGTGGAGGGGTTTGCGTGTCCCAATGATCCTGGGAGCACAGCCCGAAGAGGCAACGTGGGTCCCCCTTCCCATGGGCTCACCACCTGTAGTAGGGGCCAAAGAGGTCGGGTGCAGTGTGAGCTGGGGGGTGGCCGAAGACGGGAGCCTTGGCGGTCCGATCCTCGGCTGCAGAAGCTGGCTCTAGGGACGTGGAATGTCACCTCTCTGGTAGGGAAGGAGCCTGAGCTAGTGCGTGAGGTTGAGAAGTTCCAGCTAGATTTAGTTGGACTCACCTCGACGCACAGCTTGGACTCTGGAACCAGTCTCCTTGAGAGGGGCTGGACTCTCCTCTACTCTGGAGTTGCCACCGGCATACTTATTGCCCCCTGGCTCGGGGCCAGTACATTGGGGTTTACCTTGGACACTCGGGTGAAGAGAGGGGCGGAGCTGTCAACTGATCATCACTGAGTTGGCTTCGTTGGTGGGGGAGGATGCCGGTCAGGCCTGGTAGACCCAAACGTATTGTGAGGGTCTGCTGGGAACGTCTGGCAGAGTCCCCTGTCAGGACGAGCTTCAACTCCCACCTCCGGCAAAGCTTTAACCACGTCCTGGGGGAGGTGGGGGACATTGAGTCCGAATGGACTATGTTCCGCGCCTCCATTGTCGAGGCGGCTGATCGGAGCTGTGGCCGTAAGGTGGTCGGTGCCTGTCGTGGTGGCAACCCTAGAACCCGTTGGTGGAGACCGGGGGTGAGGGAGGCCATCAAGCTGAAGAAGGAGTCCTACTGGGCCTTTTTGGCCAGTGGGGCTCCGGAGGCAGCTGATAGGTACTGGCAGGCCAAGCGGAATGCAGCTTTGGTGGTTGCTGAGGCAAAAACTCGGGCGTGGGAGGAGTATGGTGAGGCCATGGAGAATGACTTCCATGCGGCTTCGAGGAGATTCTGGTCCACCATCCGGCGTCTCAGTAGGGGAAAGCAGTGAACGGTCAACACAGTGTATAGTGGGGATGGTGTGCTGCTGACCTCGACTCGGGATGTTGTGGGTCGGTGGGGGGAATACTTCGAAGACCTCCTTAATTCCACCAACATGCCTTCTGATGAGGAAGCAGAGCCTGGGAACATAGGGGTGGACTCTTCCATCTCTGGGGCCGAGGTTGCCGAGGTGGTCAAAAAGCTCCTCGGTGGCAGGGCTCCGGGTTGGATGAGATCCGCCCGGAGTTCCTCAAGGCTCTGGATGTTGTAGGACTGTCATGGTTGACACGCCTCTGCAACATTGCATGGACATCGGGGACGGTGCCTCTGGATTGGCAAACCGGGGTGGTGATCCCCCTTTTTAAGAAAGGGGACCGGAGGGTGTGTTCCTACTATAGAGGGATCATACTTCTCAGCCTCCCCGGGAAAGTCTATTCAGGGGTCCTGGAAAGGAGGGTCCGTCGGATAGTCGAACCTCGGATTCAGGAGGAGCAGTGTGGTTTTCGTCCAGGTCGCAGAACAGTGGACCAGCTCTACACCCTTGGCAGGGTCCTGGAGGGTGCATGGGAGTTTGCCCAACCAGTCTACATGTGCTTTGTGGACTTGGAAAAGGCATTCATCCGTGTCCCTCGGGGAGTCCTGTGGGGGGTACTCAGAGAGTATGGGGTATCGGACTCTCTATTAACCTGTTTCCGGTGAGAGTTGGACTCCGCCAGGGCTGCCCTTTGTCACCAATCCTGTTTATAACTTTTATGGACAGGATTTCTAGGTGCAGCCAGGGCGTTGAGGGGGTCTGGTTTGGTGGGCTCAGGATTGGGTCACTGCTTTTTGCAGATGACGTTGTCCTGTTGGCCTCATCAGGCCGTGACCTTCAGCTCTCACTGGATCGGTTCGCAGCCGAGTGTGAAGCGGCTGGGATGAGAATCAGCACCTCCAAATCTGAGGCCATGGTCCTCAGCCGGAAAAGGGTGGAGTGCCCTCTCAGGGTTGGGAGTGAGATCCTGCCCCAAGTGGAGGAGTTTAAGTATCTCGGGATCTTGTTCGCAAGTGAGGGTAGAATGGAGCGGGAGATCGACAGGCAGATCGGGGCAGCGTCCGCAGTGATGCGGGCTCTGCGTCGGTCCGTCATGGTGAAGAAGCAGCTGAGCCAAAAGGCAAAGCTCTCAATTTACCGGTCGATCTACGTTCCCACCCTCACCTATGGTCACGAGCTGTGGGTAGTGACTGAAAGAACGAGATCGCAAATACAAGCGGCTGAAATGAGTTTCCTCCGCAGGGTGTCTGGGCTCTCCCTTAGAGATAGGGTGAGAAGCTCAGTCATAGGGTGAGGGGCTCAGGGTAGAGCCGCTGCTCCTCCGCATCGAGAGGAGCCAGATGAGGTGGCTCGGGCATCTAATTAGGATGCCCCCTGGACGCCTCCCTGGTGAGGTGTTACGGGCACGTCCCACTGGAAAGAGACCCCGGGGAAGACCCAGGACACGCTGGAGAGACTATGTCTCTCGGCTGGCCTGGGAACGCTTTGGGATCCGCCCAGAGGAGCTGGAAGAAGTGGCCGGGGAGAGGAAAGTCTGGGCATCCCTGCTGAAGCTGCTGCCCCCGCGACCCGACCTCGGATAAGCGGAGGAGGATGGATGGATGGATTATTAATCTACTTAAAAAACAAAATCTTAATCTATTTAAATGATCAAATTACAGACCAATTTCTAATGTTCATATCTGCATAAGAACAATATCTGATTTTCATCCCCTGGCACAGAGGGGCTGTGTATTAACAGTCTTAATTTAACTTAGTGCAGCATTTGATACCATAGACCACAACTATCCTATTACACAGGCTAGATAACCTGGTTGGGATAATAAGAATAGCCCTTTCATAGTTTGAATTCGTTGACCAATCACTATCAGTTTATAGGTGCTAATGGTATTAAGGTTGGTCCATACAAAGATAAATTATGTAGTCCTTAGTCTCTGTCCTTGTACTAGTTATATTATGTGTGTTTGCTCTGTGTTTGATGAGTTTTCATGGTTATGCAGACTACACATAATTGTATACATCAGCAAAACCAGATGATAAATTAAAAAAGACTGAGGATTGTTAGGGAAAAAACACTATCATTCAATTTTCTCCTTTACAAACTCTGTTCAGTCCAAAATGTGGCAACTAGAGTCCTCACTAGATCTCAAAAATTTGGATCACATCAGTGCTACATTATCAATACTATTTTGGCCCCTGGTCAAAACCGAGATGACCTCCTACTATCTCAGAATTTATCTTACTTTGATCACGAGCCACTAGCTGTCTACTAGTTCCCTACAGCAGGGGGAAGAGCCTTTTCAAACACAGCCCCTATCTCTTAACTAGTATTCAAGCCAATGCTGGGGACACAGACACAGTGGACTCAGTCTTAATTATAGGCTGAACCCCCTTTATTTGTCAGGCTTTTAGTAATTGTTACCTGTTCAATAAAAGGTCCAGCTCTAGGTCCAGTAAATTTGGTAATGGTGCTGTTGCATCATGCAATCACTCAAATTTGTTTAATAGTGGAGCACCAGTGTCTCAGAGTGCTTTTGTGTCTAAAAGAATTTGGCTGTGCCCTTTTTAGCTAGGCTGTAATAGTTATATCTACCAGTGTCACTGCATGGCACTGTTTAAATTCTTAGGCTGCACCTTGTGTGTACAAACAGAGCCAATTCTCCTTCTTTATATATTCTGACATAGAAAACTGCCCACCACTTGTATTGTGACCAGCGTATGTATTTCCTGAAGGAAAGCCTGCCAAGAAGCTCGGCTTGATCAACAATGGGTTTCCTGTTTTCCAGACCAGATGCAGTTCTACTGTTCACTAGATCGGTTTGACCATTATCAGACTCCTCTTCCGACCCATACTCTGGAACAATGCATCATGGATCACCTGCATGTGCTGCTGCCAAGAGCATTTGAGGTATAATTTACCACAATCATGCCAATTACCACAAATACAAAAAAAAAGTAAAATGGATGCAGCAAAAAATATTGAAATCCTGGAGATCGATCAGATTCAGAAGAAAGAACAGCGAAGAATTATGGAGTAAAAAGTTCAAGGCTGATTTCATTCCACCTTCTCTTTCTTTCTTTCTTTATTTATTTATTTCTTTTTTTCTTTCTCTCTCTCTCTCTCTCTCTCTTCTCTCTGACTTTTCCCATGTTTTTCCTTATCCTCTCCTTGCTCACGTTTTCTTTGTTAAGCACTCTCTAACTCCATTTCGTCCAGTTACTTCTTGACGAGCTCCTCTACAGGATTACCAAATGAGATTAGAAAGACACAGAGAGAGAAAAAAAATCTCATTGTGTAGTTCCATCTGTCTGCCTGCCACAGAAGGAGCTCAGGCATAATTTTGACAAAGGCAGTCGGGCTACCTGCCACATGCATTGGGCTATGCAAAGGTGTGTAGAACTGTGGGGTGGTTTGTTGTTGTGTTGTATTCACACAGGCCAAAGCTTCTTTACATCAGCCTTCTTTATACATTTCTGCAAGTGACGGGAGAAGAGTCGTCATGAGGCAGCTTGTCTGGACTTCCAAACTGTGCTTTTTAGCGAGTGTTTTTGCCATTGGCTACCTGGACATTGACACTGGTATGTATCTTTGACAAATAACCATTGACATTAAGTCAGCCACAGTGACATTTTATGTACATTCTAAAAGGAAACACTCCGGAAAAGGGAAAGTTCTGGCTCAAAAAGTACTTTTAATATTAAATTAGCCTAAAGTTTTATACATTATAAAACTTTTGAATAACTTCATAATTGTGCATAAAAGGCAGAACTTAGTCCAATTCAATTATTGTTGCAATTTCTCTATTGGTAGAATAATGAATTGGTAAAATTGTGACCTGTAACCTGAACTCTACAACCCAACTTAAGCCTTTAAGAATATATAATATTTAATATTGTAAAAAAACAATTTTGTTTGTGCCTGGACTTTTCCAGATGCAGCTAACTGGGTCCCCAAACTAAGAGAGCCAGGAAAACCTTCAGACAGCTCTAATATTTCATGGCAACAAACTTCATCTAAAACACCAGAAGACAGAGGACTTTTGCCACGAAGAAAACGCAATGTTTTTCTGTCTAGTGGAGTGCGACTCTGCACTCAGGAGACTGTTCAGCAAGCCATAACCAACCATCTCAAATATTACCAGCTCAGAGGTGAGAATCTAGTATAAACCAGTGTAATAAATAATATTTTTTTATCTGCTCCACTTAACATATACAGTGCATGGAGTATCACCATGTCCCAAACCATGCAGGAGTATCTTTGTGAAGAAATCTTGCCCAGCCAGAGTGTGCACCCAAACCCAGAATAGAATCTCTGAAAAAACCTGATAATGGTTATGGTTAAACAGGTTGGATGCTAAGTATGAGTGCATACTTATAATCCAACCTGTTTCAAATGAGAGATTGAATGATAATTTCCAAAAATTACTGTAGGCTGTCATTGCTGCCAAAGTTGCTTTAAAGTTGCTTTTACTTTTGGAAATGGGACATTTAAGTTTTTATATAAACATATATCCAGAAAATTAATGAAAAAAGATCATACATTGTTATTCTATTATAGACTGGAAAAAGGCAGCATACAAGACACCTTTATAAAATTAAATATAAGATTTGTGTTGGCCTTTCAGTCTGCTAATACAGGGAAGGTCTAGGAAGCAGTAGAGGCTTGAAATGTATGGTATGTGTGTTGGTCTCAGATTAGTGTAGGGGTTAATATTGGCTTTAACAGTTTCACGTGTCTCCTTAAACCTGTTAGGAAAGCCAAAAGGTGGAGTTAAATGTCATGAAGTGTACTGAGTCAGACAATCGACCTTTTATCCTCATGACAGTTAATGTGAGGGAGCAGAAAAAGTGAATATAAAATGTGGAATTGAATTTATTTATGGTGAAATACAAGAGTTCAATGTAATATGTCAACAATTTTAAAGCTTTAAATGTACCATTTAACGCCCCCCCCAAAAAAATAAAATAAAATAACTGCAAATACAACAAATACAACCTCCATGATGCAAAAAAGTGCAAAAAAGACCATTTAAATATAAAGTGATATTTAGAATCTGGAAAATGGTTATGTAAAGAATCAGTAATGACTATTTTAAGTACCTAATGAGTCATATGTAGAAAAATCTGAAATATGCGAGCATGGGCCCTTTAAATAAATAGCATGTAGATAAGAATGTGGGTAAAGTTTATAGAATTTTTATATGACATAATTTTTATAGGAAAATATGAGTTGTTCATCAAACACTTAAATGGAAGTGGACTTGTGGCAGTCACAAAAATAAATTATTAATTGAAGCAAAAAAAGGTATCAATGTTTACCCATACTCGAGTATATAAAACCAAAACACATCAGTTTTGTTTTCTTAAATGTAAAATGCAGTGTAGTGTGGTTCTGCCACTAATCAGCAGTAGACATTTTACAAACAGTACATTCAGTTGCACAAGAGAACTCTTCTGACCTCTGAAATATGTAATAAATACTCTGAAGGTTTAAATGAACACATTATTTGAGTTAAAAGTATATTTTTTCTGAATAAAATGTAATTAATATTAGTATATTTTACTATATTTTGCTCTGTAGTTTTCACTGACAAAATTACATGAAGTTCATAATTTACAGATACTATTGAAACTGACTTTTCCTACTGTAGTTTCTTCTGCTGTTTGAGTACTAAACTAACTTTGCTCACTGTCAACTTGTCTCTGATCTGTTTGCACACAATAAACAATAAACAACTTTTGTTTAATATTTTTTGGTGACTGTGGTTTGCTGTAAATCTTTGTATTAGTGTGCCAAGAGACAGTGTGGGAAGCTTTCAAGATTTTCTGGGACCGCCTTCCTAAACAAGAAGAATACCTGCAATGGATGCACCAATGCCAGGCTGGCACATTCAATGCAATTGAGATTGGTATTACATTCAGCCAATCAGATGAACATATTGCCTTGATTCACAGAGTAAGTGGGAGGAGGTTTGCATAACTGGCTGAGTTTTGTGCAGATTAATGGAGGATATAGAAATGTTCATCAGCAGTAAACCTCATAAAATAATTTTTTTAAATAACTTCATAATGTGCCTTACAATGTTACTTTAACATGGGTAAACAGAGAGTTACTGATTTTATAATACAGACACACAATGCAATATGAAAAATGCAAAAATAAGTAGGGTAATAATAATAATAAAAAGGCAAGTAATTCAGGTTTTAACAGATTTTTAGTGATACCAATGCAATAATCTTAGATTACCCAAATAACGCTACAGTGCTTTTATTAGCTTGGTTCACAGATGTTCAAATGTGGTAGCTTGTATGTGTTAAATTTTGCATAGTGGCCCCTGTGCATTAGCTAGGTAATTTTCAAACCAGAATCTTACTTCTAAAATGTATTTGCTAAAATTAATTAGTTTTCTTTGTAACTTTTTATTCCCATTCACACGCTTTTCTTCTCTCTCTAGAAGCTGGAACAAACTAAACTTAAAAAGTAAGTTAAGCCATAAATTAGTCTTTCCATGTTTTTATTCCCTTTCCTTATTCAGTACCCCCCCCCCCCCCCCTCTTCTCTGTGCAATATACTCAGAGTTAGCAGCTAAGAAACTCTTTCTTCCCCTTCATGCTTGCTTGCTTGTTTATTTGTCTCTCTTTCTCTTCAGTGAGGCATCTAAGTCCCCTGTGTGCAGGTATGAGCCCCCAGCCCCTAGCCATAACCCTCTGGCTTTACCTGCTTATCTCTGTTAAATGATGTAGAAATAAAACAAAAATAAGCTTAATCTAGTTTACTTCTGGAGCTTTCTTCATGATTAGGATCAGCTGCAGTTAACTTCAACCCACTGAATAAATTGTGTCAATGTGATAATTCCTAGATTTATTTATGTTATGTGTGGTGTGAGGTGAAATAAAATTGCTTAGAATTTGATTTTACGGTACATAGTATATTTACTGCCCATCAAACCTTTTTGAAGGGGTTTGGTTTTTACTATTCAACTAAGTAAAATCAAAACCAGCACATGCACATGCTCCTTAAATTAACTTTAAATATGAAGCTTTAATAATATATAATGTATAGTGATATACATATAGTGAATGTATACTCTTCCTCTTCTATACTATATTATACTATACTATGAATTAATGTTGAGTCTCTTTAATTCTATGCATTGTGTTCCTCTGACCTAATATGATCTGATCTGGTGTATCTCTTTCTTAGCTCCATGTCTGAGAATACAACTAAAGAACAAGTCCACGCCCTTTCAGGTCTGTCCATGACATAAAGTTATGTATGTATGTGAATTTCAAATATTGACAGTAAGAATTAATGTTTGATGATACACTGTGGGTAATTTTGCTTTTGCTTTAAAATTTCAATTTAGGTTTGCCTGAGGAGCATTTAACAGAGGTCATTGCAGACATCACTGGAACTGTGCCTCTCATAACCCAAACAAAAGTTGCCTCAGAATCTGTTTTGGAAGTTTCTACAGAAGCTACAGCTGGAGTCACACTGACAAGAGAAGAGACTGAGGTTGGCAGGACTAAATTGCTACATCATGGTATACTGGGGCTTTAATTTTGTAGAAAAAGGATTATGTTCATCTATATGAGGTTCATGAAATATGGTGAAGCCATATATTGAAGCAGGAAGCTATGAAGGTGTACATGAATAAAACTCAGTAAAATGTGGTTTTACCAAAAAGAAAAATGGCTTTTCTTTAAATCAAATGTAAAGCAACAGTTTCCCCAAGTCTTATCCAGAGTCAGTAGGTTGTGCTGAGGTACCCTTGAGCAAGGTACCGTCCACATCACTGCTCCTCGGGCGCTTTCAATAGCTGCCCCCTACTGCATATTTGTGTGTATGTGAAATGCAGAGGTGTAATTTTGTTGTGGTTCACTGTGTTGTGCTGTGTACTCCCAATGACAAGAATAGTCACTTTCACTGATCAACTGTGCTTTGTTTCCACATTTGGTCTAGTAACTGGCTATGATCAGCAATTTGTGAAAATAAAAAAAGCTGATTAACTATTACAAACAAGTATCAAATGTATTAACCCTGTGACTAGTACCAAAAGAAAGTGCCATTAAGTTTTTTTTTTTTTTTTTTTTTTAAATATGAAAAAGAGAAGAAGTGAAGAAAGTGGACATTGTTACAGGGAACAGAGGTGATGAGAAGGTCATGAGTAGATATGGTGTCAAAAAGAGAAATGCAGAAGGTCAGATGGCTGTGCATTTTGCTAAAAGATTAGACATGGCTGTACTGAATGCATATTTTATGAAGAGGCAGGAGCACAGGATGAAATATAAGAGTGGAGGAAGATGCACACAGGTGAATTATAGCCTTTGCAGGAGTGTCAGTCTGAAGGAGCTCAGAGACGGCAAAGTAGTGACAAGGGTGATAATAGTTAGTAGCACATAATGGTGCTCTGTAAGATGACCTTGGAGGTCAAGAAGAGGAGATAAGTAGAGGATCAAAAGGTGGAAGCTGAAGAAGGAAGACTGCAAGGTGGTTTACAGGCAGAAGTAAAGATGGACATTGTTGGGCAGTGAAAAGTAACCACATTGCTGGGCAACAACTGCAATAGCTAGAAAGGTGCTTGGTGTGACATTTGTAAAAGAAAAAGGACAAAAAGGAAACCAGGTGGTGAAAACAGGAAGTTCAGAAGTGTAAACATAGGAAGAGGCTGACAAAGAAGAACTGGGATATCAGAGGGCTGAAGAAAGTAGATATGAATATAAGGAGATAAAGTGCAGGGCAGAGAAAATGGTGGCAAATGCTAAATGTATGGTGAACTGTATGAGAGGTTGGTAAGGAGGGAGAAAAGGACCTATACCAACTGGATAGACAGAGAGACTATAAAAGATGGAGCAAGTTGTAAGGGTGATAAGAATAGCAATAGAATAGGGGCAGCGGTGGCCTAGTGGTTAGGGAGTTGCCCCTGGATCGGAAGATTGTGGGTTCGATTCCCTCCCCAGTGGGTTGCCCTGAAGCACCCTTGAACAAGGTACTGTCCCTGTCAATGCTCCCCGGGCGCTTTCAATAGCTGCCCACTGCTGCACGTGTGAATGGGTGAAATGCAGAGGATGAATTTCCCATTTGTGGGATTATAAATAAAGGACTATTATTAGTAGTATTATTAGAAACATACTCAAAAGTGAGCAGAATGCACTGAGCAGATGGAAGAAATCTTCTGAGGGATGATTAATGAAGAGAAAGCGAGAGAAGTTTTGAATATGTGAGGGGGTGAACTAGGCAGCGGAGCAAATTACATTTAGCAGATGCTCTTATTAAGAGCGACTTCCATGCCCTAATTACAGGGACAGTTCCCCTGGAGCGACTCGGGACTCAGGGACCCAGTGTTGTTAGTGCCAAGGTGTATGTCACCTTGGCACTAACACAACTCCTCTCCTCAACTACTCAACTCCTCTATGGATCAGAGAACCTGGAACCTCTTGATCCATAGGTCTGTAGGCAATTACCCTAGCCTACCACTAGACCACCGCCACCCAATTAGCAAAAAGGAAGTAAGTAAGGAAAGGCTGTTGGTCTAGATGACATACATGTGGAAGCGTGAAAGTGTTTAGGAGAGATGGCAGTGTAATTTATAATCAGAATGTTTAACACAGTATTGAAAAGTGAGAGTTGATCATCCACAGCGTGTATGTATGGGAAAGAGTAGTGGAAGCTAGTCTATGAAAATAGGTCATTAGGTAATTAGTGAGCAGCAGCATGGTTTCATGCCAAGAAAGAGCACTACAGATGCAATGTTTGCTCTTTCCACGGTGTTGATGGAGAAATATAGAGATGTCAGAAGGAGCTGCATTGTGCTTTTGTGTTTATAGAGAAATCATATGACAGGGTGCCTGGAGAGGAGTTGTGGAAGTCAGGAGTGACAGAGAAGAATGTCAGAGAGGTACAGGATATATAAGAGGGCAGTGTAATAGTGGTGAGGTCTGCAGTACGAGTAACAGAAGCATGTAAGGCAGAGGTGGGATTACATCAAGGATCAGTGCTGAGCCCATTATTGTTAGCAATGGTAATGGGCAGGTTGACAGGATTTGCCATGGGCTATGATGTTTACTGATGGCATTGTGTAGTACAAGCGTAGCAAGCAGCTTAAGGAGATGTTGAGAAATGCTCTAGCAAAGAGAGGAATGAAAGTAGGACAATACAGATGCATAGAGATGGCAGAGCTGGAGGTGCTGAGATTTACATTGGGAATGATGAGCATTGGCAGGATTAGAAACTAGTATGTTAGCTGAGTTTGTACGATTTGAAGGCAAAGTCAGAGAAGCGAGATTGCTTTCATTTGGACATTTGCATGGGTGAGAAAGAGGTGGAACATTGTCCTGCTGTATGATGAAGTCCCCCCCTTTTAGTTTGGATACATTTCTCTGTAGATCTGTATATTTCTGTGGACTTCAACTGAAGTTGTCATACTGCTGCTACCATCATGAGTTACACCATCAATAAAAATGTATGAGCCTGTTCCAGAAGCACTCAATGAAGCCCAAGCCATGACATTACCTCCACTGTCCTTCACAGATGAGCTTGAATTTTGGAATCACATGTGCTTTTTTCACCACACTTTGGCCTTTCTATCACTTTGGTTTTCTCCCACATTCTCATCAGTCTTTATCTCGTTACACTCTCAAAAAATGTGTGGCAAATCTCTGTATTTTCTTATTTATACTGTTTATTCTTGTTCATATCAAGTGGTATGCCTCTGTATTTCTCCTCTTGAAGTCTTCTTGAATTGTGGTCCTTTGTCTGTTACTCAGTTCAACAGTGGTTACCTTAATGGCAGCAGTGGCCTAATGTTTAGGGAGTTAATGGTTAGCCACAGGATTGGAAGATTGTGGGTTTAAACCCCTTACAAGTAGGTTGCCCTTGAGCAAGGTACCGTCCCCGTCACTGCTCCCCGGGTGCTTTCGTAGCTGCCCCCTGCTGCAAAGTGTGTGTTTGTGTGCATGGCTTAAATGCAGAAGTCCAATTTTGTTGTGGTTCACTGTGTGCTGTGCTGTGTTCTCACAATGACAAGAATAGTCACTTTCACTTATTTATGAAGATATTCCAAATAGTTGTAATGGTTATGCCCAATGTATATGAAATGGAATTTCCCTCTTTTCTCAGCTTGAAATAATAGTGTGCTTTTGACCCCATATATAGCTCTTAGATCTTCCTTTTGATTTTCCCAATTTAACAACAAATGCAATCCTCACAAGTGAAATTCAAAGCTTATAGATTAATAAGCTTAATAATATAGTTTTAAAGGACACCTTTGTATAATAATGAACACCCTCAGCCATTCATGTTCCAAAACTTTTTTTTTCATCCTAAGAGTTCATAAATACAAGGTGCTATGGTCTATCTAATTTGATTTAGCTATATATTTATTATATGTTACAGGAAATAAAATTAAAAAATAAAAATCTGATCTTACTTATTTTCCTTTTGATCTCAAATATGTAGTTGTTCAGATCAAATTGCTTTGCTTTAACAGTGCTAAATAATACTGACATAACATGCATTTGTAATAAGTTGTGATGACATATTATGACTTTGTGTTATGACACACATTTTTGTGTTAAAGTTTTATTTTTATTTATTAATTCATCATGAGACTTGTCATTTGGAAATGAATATATTATTCATTAACTATTATTAAATTTATACCAAAATAGTAAGGTTCTAGATTTTTTTAACCTAGTTAGGAAGAGTGAGTGGCAATTAAAAGTTTACACATTTGGACGTTTATGTTTGTGGATGTAGATCAATAATGAAATCAAACTGGAAGCTGCTGTCAGGCCAGGGACTCTGCTTACGGAGCAGAGAGTGGAGCTTACTGGGCTGCTGACTGGAGAGCTATGGAGTGAAGAGCTCTCTAACCCCACAAGCCTGCAGTATCACACACTCACTCAGCTCTTTACCCAAAAGGTAGGGTGCATACACATTTTAATTTTATATACTGGGTAAACATGGGTACCTTTTCTTTTTAACCTTTTTTTAAATAATAAATATTCCCACATGTCCACTTTTGCTTAAGTAAGAATTTTATGAAAAACTTGCAAAATGCTGTGAAATTTTTTGAAGGGTATGACTCCTGATGTATTGTCATTGTGTTTGAAACAGATTTCTGCTGCACTGCAGAAGCTGACTGAATTCAAAAGTGTATCTGTAGTGGAGTTCAGGTGTGTTTGGAATTTTCTTTTTTGAGTAAACCAATGACTGTGTATAAACAGATCTGTACCTTTTCATGTGTACCCTGTACATTATAATTTATTAATTTATTTAATTTTTTATTAATTTATTAATAAATTACATTTTTTTCTTTTGCAGGCCTCAGATTGATGCTTCAGGGTGAGTTGGGAGCTTTCCTGGTTTTAATGACAAATTCATTTGTGTGTTATTATTTAAATGGCAGCGGTGGCCTGGTGGTTAGGGAGTTGGCCCCGGGTCAGAGGATTATTTAAGGGGCAGCGGTGGCCTGGTGGTTAGGGAGTTGGCCCCAGGTTGGAGGATTGGGGGTTCGAACCCCTTTCTGGTGGTTTGCCCTGAGGTGCCCTTGAGCAAGGTACCGTCCCCGTCGGTTCGCTCCTCCCTGCAATGGGCTGGCGACCTGTCCAGGGTGTGTCCCCTGTGTGAGCTGGGATGTTTTATTTTATTTTATTTTATTTTATTTTATTATACATTTTTTTATTACAATATATTTATTATATATATATATATATTATATATATATATATATATATATATTGAACAAGGTACTCTGATATGTATAAATATATTGTGCATCAGAGGTTTTAAGGCATAGGGTAGCAAAGAAATATAAGAGTACAGGAAGATGTATACAGTTGTTTTTTTATATTATATTCTATTCAGGAAAGTCAGTCTAAAGACTTAAGTCTGGAAGGTTGGAGGCTGCAAAGTAGTGACAGAGAAGAGTGTAGCAAAGGAACATAGGATGGTAGGATGGATGAGAAAAGAAGGAAAGTAAGGCCAGAGTCAAGGATTAAATGGTGAAAGCTGAAGAAAGAAGACTGTAAGGTGAAGTACAGGGAGGAGTTTGCAGAGATGCCTGGGGGGAGTGAAGAGTTATTAGATCACTGGGCAACTACTGGAGATGTCGTTTTGGTGGTTTAACTGGTGATAGAGAGAGTAATTTCATGAATGTCTAAGAAGGCTGATGAAGGAGAAGTTGCATAGTCAGCAAGATAAAAACGTAGAGGTGGTGCAAGCGAAAGATGAGACATATGATGAGTTGCATGAGAGGTTGAACACCATGGAGGGAGAAAATCTTTACAGATTGGCTAAACAAATGGAAAGAGCTGGGAAAGACATCAGTGATAAAGGATAATGACAGATGGATGGACACATACTCACAAATGAGGTGGTGAAAGGAGTACTTTGAAGGGGTGATCAATAAACATGATGGAAGAGAGAGAGAAGGTGGAGAGAGGTGGAAGCAAGGTGGAAGTAAGGGCAGCAATGATAAGGTTGGAGAATTGAAAGACTGTTTGTCCAGATGATATACCTCCAGCATAGAGGTCTTTAGTAGAGAAGGCAGAGATTCCAAACAGATTGTAACATACTTTCTTGGAAAGTGTGGGGATGCCTGGGTGTGGAAAAGCAGAGTACTGTACTGATTTTCAGGAATAAAGATGACATGCAAAGCTGTATATAAAAAAAAAGTTGGATAAAGTTGATCAGTCAAGATTAGCAATTAGTAGTATGATTCCATGCCAAGAAAGCTATACATATGCAATGTTTCCTCTGAGGGTGTTGAGAAGTATAAAGAAGGTGAGAAGTAGTTGCATTTTGCCTTTGTGTACATAGAGAAAGCATAGGACTGAGTGCCTGAGGAATTGTGGTATTATATGTGGAAGCCAGGAGTGGCAGACAGTATGTCAGAGTGCTACAGGATATGTATTAGTGCAGAATGATAATGATGAGGTCTGCAGTAGGAGTGACAGATGCATTTACAGTCATGTGAAAAAATTAAGTTCATGAAACCCTATGAAAGCCTTTGTTTTGTAACATAATATAATTAAGCAATTAAAAAACGAAAAGACTTGTCACAATCTTCTGTTAAATGTAATGTAATTCTACAAAAATACAATTTCTGGTGAGGAATAAATTAGGACACCCCCACCTTTATTCCTAATTAAAATTACAAAAAATTACACACAAGTGTAGAACATCAGGTGCATATGATTAAAACATTGTTATTCAGCATTTTGAAGGAGGTTTGCCCTAGTCATGAAGGGATTTATAAAGATCTCAAAAGAATTTGCAATCAGCCATTCCACTGTCCAGAAAATAGTCTACGACTTCCAAAACAACTGCCAACATGCCCAGGTCTGGCCGTCTTAGCAAATTTACCCTCAGAGCAGACCGCAAGATGCTTAAACAAGTCTCCAAAAAAAGTCTCCAAGCTCTTGCTGCTGTTGATTTGAAAATGCATGCCTCTACAATAGGAGGTGTGATCTCTCTAAGAGAAACATCAAGGCCAGATTCAAGTTTATCAGAGAGAACACAGACAAAGACCAGGATTTCTGGAATAATGTTCTTTGAACAGATGACCCAGCCACAAGGACCCAGCCACAAGGACCCAGCCACAAGGACCCAGCCACAAGGGAGGTGCAAGCCAGTGTATTTCTTTGTGCCGGTCCCAAGCCTGGATAAATGGGGAGGGTTACATCAGGAAGGGCATCCGGTGTAAAGCTTTTGCCAAATCAATATTTGGACAACCAAACAGATTACCATATGGGATTGGTCAAGGCCCAGGTTAACAACAACCACCACCAGTGCTGTTAGTCTGCAGGCTGCTGGTGGAAATAGGGCTACTGTTGGCCAAAGGAGAAGAAGAAGAAGAGGAGGAAGGCATGTCTGTAGGATGATCTTGGAGATGAAGAAGAGGAGAAAAGTGAGGGCAGAGTCGAGGATCAAGTGGTGGAAGCTGACGCAGGAAGACTACAAAGTGGAATTCAAACAGCAGTTAATACTGCAGTTAACTGGGAGGTGTTGAAGAGCTACCCGATTGCTGGGAAACTACAGCAGGAATAGCCAGAAATAGCCGAAAGAAGAAGAAAGGACAAACTCTAAAGTTAAATTATTTGGACACCAGAACAATGGACATGTCTGGCATAAAGCAAATGCAGCATTCCAGAAAAAGAACCTCATACCAGCTGTGTAGTATGGAGGTCGAAGTGTCATGGTTTGGAAATGCTTTGCTGAAGCAGGACCTGGCCAGTTCATCATCATAGAATCCACCATGAATTCTACCATGTATCAGAACCCAACAACCCAAAATATACTAGTAAATCCACCAAGGACTGCCTAAAAACTAATGGAGAGTCCTGGAGTGGCCGAGTCAAAACCCAGATCTTAATCCCATTGAGATGCTAATGGGGGAATTGAAATGGGCTGTACATGCAAGAAACCCCTTGCATGAAATCTTACAGCTTAAAGAATTCTACATTGAGGAGAAACTATACTCAGACTGGTCAGAGACTGGTCGATGGTTACAAGAAGCATCTCACTGCAGTTATTTAGGCTAACGGGGGTAACACTAGCTATTAGGGGGTAGGGTGTCTTAACTTTTTCCTTAGTTAAAATACACATTTTTGTTGATATCTTTTGTTTAGTGAATGAATCAAGGTTAATTTTTGTTGTTTACCTGCAATTGAATCACATTCTTTTACAAAGATAACTAAAAACAAGATTAGACATCGATATTTGAACATTTCTTAATAAAGAATTGAATATTTAATAGGGTGCCCTTATTTTTTCACATTACTGTAAAGTAGTGGTAGGATTACATTAAGGGTCCGCACTGAGCTCTTTTGACTCATGGACTATGTTTGCAGATGGCTTTTTGATGTGTAGTGAGAGTAGGGAAGCCGCTTGAGGACAGATGGGTACCAGCAAGAGTTAAAGGGAGGGTTTACAAGACAGTAGTGAGACCAGCTATGTTATATGAGTCGGAGATGGTGGCGCTAGCAAAAAGACAGGCGGTGGAGCTGGAAGAGCTGGTGGAGTTGGCTGAGTTAAAGTTGCTATGATTTACACTGAGAGTAAATCGAATGGACAGGATTAGGAATTAGTATATTAGAGGGACAGCTCAGGTTAGATGATTTGGAACAAAGCCAGAGAAGTAAAATTGCATTGGTTCGAAAATCGGCAGAGGACTATACTTGGAAAGGATATTAAGAATAGGGCTGTCAGAAAAGAGAAAAGAAAACTAGCAATAAAATATAAAACAGTAGTCTTAAACAATTAGAGGCTTGGACCTGGAAACCCTTGTTGACTTTTCCTGTCCCTTGCCTCCTCCTCCTCTGCCTACTTACCAGGGGCATGGACCTGGTTTCTGTAAAGCTGCTTTGTGACAATGACAATTTGAACATGTGCTATAAATTTTAAATGGACTTGATACAAGAATTCTGAAAAGTATTTTAAACTTACACTGACTTCGTACACCTTACCTTGACTTGTTTTCATTTTTTATTTTTTAAATTTCTATTTATATTTAAAATGGTTTACACATGTAAAATAGCAAAAATTCCCCAGAGTAAGAAATGTAATGGACAGTTAAATGACTAAGGTTTAAGATATCTTCAGGACAGTACTTTTTAGGGCACAATAATATTGTTTGAGCTTTGAGGGACTAAAACCTACTAGGGCCTTACCTGGTGTGTGTGAGTGTGTGTTGCAATTAGTGTGATTACACCTTAAGTGGGATACTAGCTACTGGTTGCCAGATTGCCTGGATTCCAGTTTGCACAGGATAATCCTTTGAGCCAATCACTTTAGCAGTTCTGACACTCACCTCTGTTGGCCTGATTCACATTTTGGCACTGGTCATATCACGCTGATGGGTAGCTGTATGGATGGATGGGTTTATGAATTTATCAGAGGATATTTCATATTTTTACATCTCAGTGATAGACATGATAAATGTATTGTAGTTCTATAGCCTGAAAACAAAGCACATAACTAATTTTAATGTTTCTTATTGTTAAATTATTCAACATAACAATTTAATTTAGCCTGTCCTTAGGATGGTTGTGGAGATAAGCACAACTGTACTCTCTCCACAGGCATGAGGCAGTATTGGTGCAATATGCAGTTACTCTATACACGAATGGGCAGGTGGTCAGTAGTGAGACTCTGGATTTCATCAACCTGCAGTCTAATATGGTTGAAGGTACCTTCAGTGACTCAGAGAAACCCACTGTTGTGTACACCCTAGCAGACCTGCATGCCTACATCACCGACACCATTTTTGGTACATCGTTATTTAATTACATTCAATTTTCAGTGGTTTGCTCTAGTGCAGTATAGTGTTCAAATTTGTTTTTACTGTTTACAGTGGAAACATCTCCAGAGAAATATCTACCAAAAAAGGTATCACATCAGCTTGAGGAAGTTGTAAGTAAAGATTATTTCAAGATGGCATATACTGCTATTAAGAAATCTGAGGACACTTACACCCTTGCAGCTAAAATACTTGTAGTCGTTAAAGTCTTGACATCACAACAACATCACAATGTTATGGCATTAATCCTAAAGTTTGTATGCCAGTTCTTACATTTTTGTGATGCAAAGTTATGCAAGTTTGTGATGCAAATTTCTGATGAATGTTTTTGCAAATTGATGAAGCCTGCTTTACTGAAAAAATTTAATGCCCCTTAAAATTTGATGTTTAGGATGAGATACTCACAGCACAAAAAAATAACTTGTCTACGAAACCAGAAGAGCTTACAAATGGTGACATGCTGTTTGACTTCATCACACCCCAGGAAGACACTATGGTAATGAATAGTGACATCATTTTAGAAGAAAGTGCTACATCACCACCTCTCACTGAGCAGTCCTTCACTGATGCTTCAAAAGGTAACATCTGCAAGCATGATTTTATTTTTTATATTTTCTGAGATAATTGCAGTGCACCTTGCTAGACTTGGTAGACTTATTCTGTGTATGTGTTTAGATTTGGCAATGCAGGAAGAATTGCTTTTAAACAGTGCTCTGGAAACACAATCTCAAGTCAGCGTGACTCCAACTGTAGGTTCCACCCAAGTTGCTAATATCACAGCCTTGGAACCTGCTTCTGGGTCAGGGGACTGGGAGGATGATGGGAATTTATTTGGAGAACAAGTTGGAGAAACAGATGAAGAAACAGTTTCAGCTGCACCAGGAGAGGATTATGAGTTATTTATCATTACCACCATAACAAAGACTATGGAGGAGGATCAGACTCCATCTGAAGAAACACCTGCACTTGTGATGACAGATACTATACATACACAGGCACAGGCATCTATAGAGCCACCTGTGTCAGAAGAAGAAACAGATCAGGCAGGTAGAGAGCTTGTGACTTTTTTCAAAAAAGAGGAAGAACTGGAAGGAATCACCAAATTTCCTGCAGAACCCGAGCTCAAAGTCAAGCAAGAAATAGAAGCCCCTCTATTAACAGAGGAGGGTGTTACTTTAGAAACAATGCAGGAAACAAATTTTCCCACAGTAACTGAGAAAAAAACAGAAATAGCTATAGAAAAAGAAAAAGATGCTGACCTTTCCATAGTAATGGAGGAAGATTATGATGTAGTTACTGTGAAAGCAGCTGTTGAAATCCCAGAGGCAGAGCTTGCAAAAGATGAGATCCTTTTAGTCACCTTAGAACCCTTCAGTCCTGTCCACACAACACCTCTGTCACCACAGAAAGAGTCACCCTTCACTCTCAAGAAAACAGACCCCACCCTGCCCTCTGAAATAACCATACTCTCAGAAGATCTTCATACTATAACAATCAGAAATGAAGAAGGTAGTGGGGTCAGTGCTGATGCCCAGGGTGAGGACCAGGCAAGTGTTGCAATGCCAACCAACCCTGGCCGGGCACTGATGGTGTTCTTCAGTCTGCGGGTGACCAACATGATATTCTCAGAAGATCTGTTCAACAAGAGTTCTCCAGAGTACAAGTCCCTGGAGCAAAGATTTCTAGAGCTGGTAATAAACCTTCTGTTTTTACTACCTATTTTACTGGATTTGCTTGTACTTCATATCAGTTGGAACAGTAATTCACAGTATGAATGTCATTGTTTGTTTATGCAAAACAACCTTTGTGAAGTTAAATGCTTATGTGTATCTTGAAAGCAGTTTTCCTGCCAATCTGTCTTGCAAGGCTAGGACATATATTCAAATATATTCTTATGAAAAGTCCAACAAGGATCTGCTATTAAAATGGAATATGATTGTTACTTCCTTATTTTTAATTTTCATGTTCTTCAAAGACATCTTGCAAAGGATATCACAACTACCCATAGCTTAAATGCTATGATAAGTTAGATCTAGGCTAGATATTGTACTTAAGTATAATTAGTTTTATGTAACACAATTTCTTCACGGTAAAGGTTAAACCTAAGGTTAACATTCACAGTTTTTTTCTACAAATGGACATGTTTGTTTTGTAACTGAATATGTGCACATATAACTCTAAAGGTCAATTTATTTTCCTCAGCTGGTGCCATATTTGCAGTCAAACCTCAGTAACTTTGAGAATCTAGAGATACTGAACTTCCGAAATGGCAGCATTGTGGTGAACAGCCGTATGAAGTTTGGGAAGCCAGTGCCACAAGAAGTCACCACAGTTGTCTACCTAATCCTGGAGGACTTTTGCAACACAGCTTACCAGACCATGAACCTCGCCATAGATAAATATTCACTGGATGTTGAGTCAGGTAGGGTCAGACACCATATACAGACTCATTTTTTACATTTACATTTTTCAATGTAAATGCACTGTTGAACTTTTTTCTGTGTTGAACACAGGCTTTTTTAATTCACAAACAGAAACTGACTGAAAAACTCTAAACTCTTGAAATTTGAATATTTTTGGGGTACCATGTAAATTTCAAAATTGTCATTTGCACTGTCTGGACTACAGTATTGGGTGTAAGAACTTTGCACTTTTTTATTGAACATTTTAATTGCAACTAAATTTAACACTGATCCTTCAAGAGCATTCAGACATATCTGAATATAAAAAGTAGATTTAATACAATTGCACCTGCATGATAGTTACCATGAGCAAATCAATTACATTAGTTCACTGCAAACTGTTGCTGCAAAAAAATAGTTCTATTATTAATTTAAAAAATAGCTATTATTAATGGTTTAATAATAGTAATAAAATCCTTTTGTTATTGTCTCAGACCCTAAGCTTTTAAGCCATTTTCCAGTGCAAATAACTGGTTAAAATATGCAGTCCAGATTAACTAACATTTAAATAACTACTGTTTTGTGTGTTTTTTTTTAAGTTTAAACAATTAAAAGTAATTGGAGTCTGAAAACTGAATGAAAACTTAACAAAACCAGTACACACTGCACTGCACAAAACACTAGTTTTTCATTAAGGTAGCACAGACTTAATTATGTTGTTTAGGAGACTTAATTTTGGTGTACTAAACTAGCGAAATTTCACAGATACAAGCAGCCTTTCAGACAAAACATCCAACATACACAAAGCACATGTAAAGGGGATTGATCTTAGCTCAGATTGCGCTGTAGATCAGATTCTTCTTTGAGGATTCCTCTGTATTTGTATGTGGATGGTCATGATCAAATTATAATAATCAAAGATTTTTAACCATCAGTTGAACCTAAAATTTAAACTTTCATGATCTTTTTTTGTCTTGAGATTGCTGATGTCATTGTTATTTTGCTGGACCCTTCTGATGCAAATTTTGAGGTTAATCCACTTAGTCAGTTATATTCATGTACTTTATATAACCTGTTATAAATTTTGTACCTTTTTCATTCACTTTGGGATTGATAGATTTAAACCCTCCACTTCTTAATCACACACAGTTTGCAGAAAGTACTGTGCACAGTCCAGTATAAAGGAGATCCACTCTCCTCCTTATAAAGAAAATAATGAAAATGTAGCTTTAACACATTAAAATTTATTTGTTTGCTTTTTTGTTGCATTTTAGGTGATCAGGCTGACCCGTGCAAGTTCCAGGCATGTAATGAATTTGCCGAATGTACAGTGAACCGCTGGTCCAGTGAGGCGGAGTGTGTATGTAATGCAGGCTATTTCAGTGTTGATGGCCTTCCCTGCCAGAGCATCTGTGAGGTCCAGCCAGATTTCTGTATGAATGATGGCAAGTGTGACATCATCCCAGGCCAGGGAGCCATTTGCCGGTGTGTGTGTGTGTGTGTGTGTATATGTGTTTGTGTTGTAGCGGGCAAAATAGCTATGTTTATTTCTGCTGGGAGCATTTGTTGTGTTTATATGTGTTTCAAATGTATATGTGTTTTTTTGTAACCTTGTACTTTTAGTTGATAAACTTGTAATGGAATTTCAATTGTTTTCAAATGTACATTCAATTGTTTGTAATGGAGTTTTCAAGATGCACTTATTTGCTGTAGCTGTCGAGTAGGGGAGAATTGGTGGTACAGAGGAGAGCACTGTGAAGAATATGTGTCAGAGCCACTGGTGGTGGGCATTGCCATAGCATCAGTAGCTGGCTTCCTGCTGGTTGCTTCAGGTGTCATTTTCTTCTTAGCCCGAGCATTGAGAGACCAATATGACAAGGAGGAGACAGAAGACCCAATAAGGTAAAAAAAAAAAAATGCAAACTCATAACCAGTATACCCTGTAATGTGTTCTTATAGAGAAATTGTAACACGCATTTCAATAGGCGTTGCAAGCTCAGCATGGACATAAAAAAAGAAGCATTTTAAACAATTAATTAATTTATCCATGACTTGGTATCATGTCATATTATATTTTGTGCTTTTGGGAAGAAAGATTAGCATTACATAGCATTACCATCTTAAAAGTGCTTTAATCTCAGTCTTGGACTGATTACATTCCAGTGATCCTTTCTCAGAGTGTTATTGATGTTATTTAAAGATTCTATGTTAAGCAGAACCCCCTGCCCCAATCCCCCACTTCCACAGACTTACCTACCACATATCCTCTTGTCCTCATAACCCTGTGAATTCTGCACATATAGTACTGTGCCTAAGTTTTAGGCAGGTGTGAAAAAATGCTGTAAACAAAGAATACTTTCAGAAATATAAAAAAAGATTGTTTATTTTTATCAATTTCAAAATCTAATCTTTTATCAATATCAAAATCTAAATCAAATCAATATTTGGTGTTACTACCTTTTGCCTTCAAACCAGCATCAATTCTTACAAGGTACACTTGCACAAAGTCAGGGATTTTGTAGGATTATAGTCAGGTGTATGATCAACCAATTTTACCAGACAGGTGCTGATGATCATCAATGGCACACATAGGTTGAAACACAGTCATTAACTGAAACAGAAACAGCTGTGTAGGAGGCTTAAAACTGGGTGAGGAACAGCCAAACTCTGCTACCAAGGTGAGGTTGTGGAAGACAGTTTAATGTCATGGCAAGATTGAGCACAGCAACAAGACACAAGGTAGTTATACTGCATCAGCAAGGTCTCTCCCACACAAAGATTTCAAAGCAGACTGGGGTTTCAAGATGTGCTGTTCAAGCTCTTTTGAAGAAGCACAAAGAAACGGGCAACGTTGAGGATCGTAGATGCAGTGGTCGGCCAAGGAAACTTAGTGCAGCAGACGAAAGACACATCAAGCTTATTACCCTTCGAAATCGGAAGATGTCCAGCAGTGCCATCAGCTCAGAACCAGTGAGACCCAAGTATACCCATCTTCTGTCTGGAAAAGTCTGGCCAGAAGTGGTCGTCATGGAAAAGTTGCAGCCAAAAAGCCATACCTCCGACGTAGAAATAAGGCCAAGCGACTCAAGTATGCACGAAAACATAGGAACTGAGGTGCAGGAAAATGGCAGCAGGTGCTCTGGAATGATGATTTGCACGTTACTGTAACTCTGTATTTTTCTATTTGCATTCCATGTGAGGGAGGATCTGTGTATATATGTGCATTTGTAAATTAGCATCAGAAAGGCTGGGTTAATCCACTTAGTTAAATTCATACAAACTGTTAGAAATTTGTTTCAATCAGGTAAACCTTTTCTAGTCACCTAGGGATTAATAGATCCATCCATCCATTATCTGCTGCTTGTCCCAAACGGGGTCGCAGGGGAGTGCTGGTGTCCAACCCAGCGCAACCCAGCGCACCTTGCTCAAGGGTACCTCAGGGCAACCCACTGGGAAGGGGTTTGAACCCCCGATCCTCCGACCGACGCCCTAACCACTAGGCCACCACTGCCCCGGATTAATAGATGAAACAGAAAAATGCCTGAGCTGTGTTAGAAAATATTTAAAAAGAATGAGCAAGAGTAGGCAATTGTAACCAAAATAGATCATGGCAATCAGAATTCTTGCAGAAAATACTTGGAAAAATTGTATTCTTTGTTTAGTAAAAGTCAAATAAAAAAAAAACAACTCACAGTAGTGTTGCGTTCAAACAGAAGCTTTCTCATGAACTCAGACTTCTTTTTTACACGTGCACCAGTAAATAGGTTTACATAAAACAAAACCCAAAGAACTCATGCCTTAAACTGTCCACCAGAAAAAAAGGGATTAGATTTCATATACTACACACTGGATAGTTTTCAGGCAGAATTTAATTGAATTCATTTGTATTACTGAATCAGAAATAGAATAGTGTTCATTGACAACCCATAAGCAGTACAACCAATTTTAGTCAGTAGTCTCTAAAGAGGTGAGGGGGGGGTCAAAATTTAAGAATTTTCAGAGCTACATTAATGAACTCGACACTGACACATACATGGTGTAGAGCTTCCAACTGCAGCTAACAATAGCATTAAGGTGATGGTTTGTTCCAAAAAAATGAATTAACATTTTTCTAAACTGGGCAGTGGTGGCCTAGTGGTTAGGGAGTTGGGCACATAACCGGAGGATCGAGGGTTCGAACCCTTACCCTTGAGCCCCGTCTCGCTCCTCCCTGCGATGGGCTGGCAACCTGTCCAGGGTGCGTCCCCCGTCTTTCGCCCTGTGCCAGTTGCGATGGACTCCAGCGCGACCCCACTTGGGACAAGTGGCAGAAAATGACTGGCTAAAAATAAATTTATAGTTTCAGTTTTCAACAATGCCTTCATTAGCTCTTTAATGGTATGTTTGCACTATAACCTAAAAACAGAAGCATGCGTATAGATTTTGACAGCTTGTAAAAATGTTTTGGCTGTATGTGCTTCTTTAGAGATGTGAATCCTTTTGTTTCCAAGAAACAGTAACTAAAATCAAACTCAAATTTTGTTGCATTTATTATAGATTATCTGCATCATCTGCCATCTTAGAAAAGATCCCTGAGCTGCTGCCTACATGAATCCCCTAAAAATATTATTATT